>JAVSCE010018374.1:0-242078 GCA_032199065.1 Smutsia gigantea
AAAAAAGGTAAATAAGAAAGAAAGAAAACAAGAAAAAAAAGAAAGAAAAGAAAAAACAATACAAAACAAAAAACAAAACAAAACAAAAAAAATGCCCACCGGACGTAGATTCTGTGGGAATGCTCTAGGTGGCGCTATTGCCCCACTATTCCACAGCTGTGACTGTGCCGCTCCGCAGGGCCCTTTATCGCTCTGGCAGGCGTGGGAACGAATAGGAGGCTGTTGATCTCAGTGAAAAGTGTTAAGTATGGCTACGCTTCCTCAGTCGCCAGCTAAGGCGTCTGAAACTCCCCAGGACTCCCAGCCTGCTGGGCTGAGTATGCTGGGGCGATCCGGCTCCTCCGCTGGGCTCCTGTCTCTTTAAGACCGCTGAAGAAAGCGCGCGCTTTTTTTTTTTTCCTTCCAGGGAGCCGCTGGAAGCCCCCTGGCGCGTTCCCCGCTCAGATCCTGCCCCTCTGTCTCTCCGATCTCCGCTGCGCTGCGCAATGTGGGTCAGCGCTCCCCGCGCAGATCACCGGGGCTGGCTACTTCGCGGGGTGTACTTCCTCTCTCTCCCGGCTCTGAATCCTCTCCTCCCGCTGGTGCGCTGGGGTGGGGGAGGGCTCGGGTCCCGCCGGGTCGCGGCTCCGTATCTTACCCGCCTCTTGGGGTGCCGAGTCCTCTCGGGTGTAGCTGCACGCTGTGCGCTTTCCTGTGTATTCTTGTCTCTCTTTTAGGAATAGATGTATTTTCTGTGTTTTCGTAGATAAATATAGTGTTGGGAGGAGATTTCTGCCGCCCTGCTCACACCGCCATCTTCCCGGAAGTCCTAGCAACTGTACTTTTAAAGCCCAAATCAGGATGTCATGCCTAATAAAAAAATCTGTGGCTTAAGCAATGTTAAAAAGTCCTTTAAAGGTATGCAAATCAAGTCACAGTTAGTTACATGTTGAATAAATTATATTTCTGGAAAAGAATACGATCAAGGCAGACACTGTCCTGAAAAATCTAGGTCAATGGTTCTAAACTGGGGTGACTTTGATCCCCAGGGGGCATTTGACAATGTCTGGAGACATTTTTGGATTTTACAACCTGGGGTGAGGATGCCACTGGCAGCTATTGGGGTGCTGCTGACCGTCCTACAGTGATAGCAGGGTGATTTCCCAGGAAAGCACCACAACAAAGAACTATCCAGGCCCCAATGTCTACGTGTGCCGAGTTGAGAGACCGCAGCCTAGGCTCCCTGGGGATGCACGTGCAGCCCCCAGGGTGTGGGCCCTGTTGTTTTCCTCCTCCCCACTTTGGTCCTGGCCTTGATGCTGTTGTCTGACAGGAGAGGCCCAGGGCCCCTTTGCTCACTGCTGTTTCCTTTTTTGTTGGCAAGTGCAAGGAGACAACCACCTTCAAGGAGGGGCCCGGGCACCCACCCAAACACGGCAAGAGACAGGCAAGGTCTTGAGTTGGGATGTCCCACGGGAGAGTGTCCAGAGCAGAGACCAGATGCAGCAACACTCAGCTCTGCTTCTGACTCATTTCGTCAGTGCCTCCTGTAGGCACAGGTGCCTTCCTCACGGGGCTGTTGGGAGGCTTGGGGAGATGAAGGGCGTGACGGAGTTTTGGAAAGCACACAGGTCAGGCAGCTCCAATTCACCGTGCCCTGCTGTGGGCGGGTGCGAATAGAGGAGTTTCCCAGGTGGCCAGCAGGTGGGGGTGGGCACCTCTGGGCCAGAGGAATGAGTGTGTAACCGGTGGGATGCAGGCAACCAGGAGGGACTGCAGCACGAGGAGGGGGTGGGGGTGCGGCGACACGGAGCCAGGCAGCGGGCGGAGCCTTCTCTCGCCTGTGACTGTCAGAGGGCACAGGGGCCAGGAAGGGCGCCCAGGCCACAGGCACTGTAGGAGGTGAGGGCAGGAAGACGGGCTGGAGCCAGTGGGCTCTGCGCAGGTTGATTAGCAGCTTGGCCTTTTGAAGTGAGGAACGTTCATATGCTCAACTGATGTTTTGAAACTATTTGTATTTTTAGTTCCTTCTAAAGTGATTTTGCAACTTTCAGGTGTCTTTAAGCATTTTTCCCATCTCTTCAAGGTGTATTAGGTCTACCTTTAAATTTCTAATTCTGTTTTAGCTAATGATTTTCATTCTAGGTAATGTATGTTAGCAAACATTTGGAATAACCGATATGTCCAACAATAAAACATTTATTGGAACAGTATTAAATGCTAATAACAAGGACTTATGGAAACAAATTAGATGTTCATAGACACACACACACACACACACACACACACACGAAAAGAAAGCCAGAGCTGAAGAAAGTGGATTAAGAGAAATGAGAAAAGTTTTGTAAGTAGGGAAAAATTAACCCAAATTTATAAAAATATATATATGTATATGTAAGTCTGTGTGTGTAATTTTTTAGAGGAGGCAGTGGGGTATAGTGGTCATGCTTGCACCCAGAAGTTAGAAAGAGACCGTGTTCACCAGCAGTGTGACCCTTCCCCTTGGGCTGTTATTCATTTTCTCTCATCTTCAGTTCTTCCATCTGTAAAAAGTGGGTTGGAATGATGGTGTGGCAAAGGGACACAGGAGCCAGCTGGAGGAGCAACCAATGGCCAAACCTGGAACAAGTTGAGTGACAAAATAAGTAACATAGTATTTTAACCTCAAGCATAAAACAATATTCATGAGTTATACTGATAGAAATAAATGATTGAATAAATAAATAAATAAATGAGAAGACATGAATCTACTATGAAAAATTCCAAATAATATATATAGATACTCCTTCCTCAAAGAGGGGAGCATAACTCCTCACTGTTGAAGTGTGGACTGTGTGCCATGACTTCCTCTCAACTATGACAGTATGGGAAGAGGGGGCAGAAGGAAGCAACTTTATAGTAGAAACCTGGCAAACATTTCCTCAGCCAGGTGGTCAGGGTCAAGGTCATTAGTGGTTAAGTTGTCTTGGTGATATGTACCTTGGATAGGACCTCTGATACCTTCCTCCCCAAACCCATAGCCTCAGGCTAGTCATGAGAAAAACATCGGACAAACTTCAATCAGGGAGAGTCTACAAATTACCAGACCAGCGCCCCTTAAAACTCTCAGGTCATCAAAAACAAGGAAAGTCGAAAAACCGTCACAGCCAGGAGGAGCGGCTCTAAGGGGACATGAGGACTACATGAAATGTGAGATCCTGGGTGGGACCCTGGCCCAGGAAAAGGCCATTAGGTAACAACTACGGAAATCTGAATAAGCTTGAATGGGCTTTAGTTTACCATATTGCATCAATAGTGACCCACTAGTTGTGACACACACACCATATTAATGTAAGATGTTAACCATAGGGGTCACTGGGTATGAGCTATGTGGGAAGTCTATGTACTATCTTTGCAACTTTTCTATAAATCTATTCTAAAATAAAGAGTTTATTTTTAAAAAGTGGAAGATCATATCTATATTATATTGTTGCATTTGGTAATGGAATTTATATCAAGTATTTAGAACATTGCCATATGGTAAGTATTTAAGGTTAGCTATTATTTATCATTATTGTTCCTATCTCTGTTTTCTTATTAAAATAGCAATACACACTCATGATAGAAAAATTTACAGATGAGATGAAGAAAAGTATAAGCCAACCAAGAACATCCACAATCCTTCCCTCTTGAGACAACTGCTGGTCACACCTTGCCGTGGATCCCTGCAGGGATATAATTAATTTTTTGTAAAATTTGGATCACGCCATACCTACAATTCGGTAAGCAGCCGTAATTCAATTAAGTAACATTTATGTTGTTACAACTCTTTGCTCTAACAAGTAGTCAAGAGCATAATGGATTAAATATTAATTGGGAAGAAAAAAGAAAACCCTGAAAAATTATAAAAACTGGACACCAATGCTTAAATATGCATGGAAGATGCTCAGTGATTCATCAAAACATGCTCACCTGAAAAGCTGATGACTGACTTTTCCAAATTGTTTTATTTCATAATTTAAAAATAACTTTTTTTTTTTAAGTAAAGAAAGAAGGGAATCAGGCAAAATGTTGACAGGGGTTTTCTTTTGTCTCCTTTGCACCTTGCTGTGGTTGCCAGGTTCTCTATAAAGAGGATATTTTATTCTAAAGTAGCAGCAATGCCGAGGATGAGTGATTGGCTGGAGTCCTTTCCAACCAAGTGTCTACGTCACTGGTTCACTAACTTGCTTTCAAGGAAATCTGTGTACTCTGTAGTGTCTTAAATGCTTCCCAAATATTTAATGATCTGGTGAAGTACGTAAGTATAACTTTGTTCATTGTACAGATGAGGAAACTGAAGCTCAAAGTGGCCAAATTGCCAAGGTCGTACCCCAGCTGTGCGGCTCCAGAGGCCATGCTCTTAACCACCGCATTGTGCTGCCTCCCAAGTCCTTCTGGGCCAAGCTGCTTGTGGCCAACAGCCTGCCCCATACTGGCAAGGGATCAACAATCGCCCTAAGCTTCCCAATTCTGGGGCCTGGACTTCGGAAGCCATCAGACTCCAGAAGTCTGCAGGGGCCACTTCTTAGTCAGGTGACCTTGGGAGAGTCCCTTTACTATCATCCCCCACCCGCAACCCCAGTTTCCTTATTTGTAAAACAGGCATGGTGTTACCACCTGGAGCCTTTCCTTTTCCTCAGGGCTGTCATCAGTTCAGGTTTGTGAGGTTACCTTGCAAACTGCAAAGTGTGTATGTAGGCAAGAAATCAAAGGACAGAAGAGGGTACCTCTGGGAGGATGGGGGCTCCAGTGGTGTGTAGGGACTTGCTGGCAGATTTTAGACAATGCCCACAAAAGGAAAGGATGGTACAGGAGACCAGCACTATCACTCTCTTCCAGAAGCCCAGGGAAATCAGAGCATGAGCCTCTTATTTGTTGGAGCCTCCCTGTTTACCATCGTTAGCTCACTGGATCCTCCAATGGTCTGGGAAGTAGGCAGACTGTTCTCTACTGTGCACCCAGTCTGCTCGTCCTAACGTGCCCAGTGACCTCTAATTGCCTCCCTCCCCTGGGCATTTACTTTCTCCTCCTTGACCTCTTGCCAGTATTTCCCACTGCTGACCTCTCTCTTGGCTCTGAAAAGTTCCCTTTTTTCTGCCAGCACTTCCACACCTTCCAGATTCTCTGCTTGGTCTTCTTTTCTCTTTCTGTGAATTCTCCCTTAATGGACTCATCAACTACCAGTATAACCCCCCACTCATGCATTGATGTGTTCCCAATCATCAGCCCCCATATGTTCAACTTCACCTTGTCTCTCACTCAATGGCATCGTGACCAGAGAGGGTTCTGTTCTCAAAGCTGTTGGAATGCACCTGGCTGGTTTAAGCAGAGGGAATTCACTGGAAGGACAGAGCAACTCACCAAACTGAGGAAAGACTGAAGATTCAGGTTCAGAAACTATGGAGGCCAGAGCAGCTCTGGGGAGCTGAGTGGGTGCAGGTGAATGGCTCCTTTAGGGCGCAAAGACTGAAGAACATAGTATAAGAATATTACCTACCATGTAGTATTTGTTGAACCTTAAATGAACTACATGAGTAAGGAAGCTGAAGCCCAAAGAAGACGATTCAACTCCTGTCCCTTAATTCTTTCTGCATTATGCACAAGATTAAATTCTAGGAAGAGAGCACCTAATGTGGTCTTGGCTGGGGGTGGGCAGAGCCCCTTCACTGAGAAGTCCCACCGAACTATACCCAATGGGAGTGATTCTTTCCCCTAAAATTAAACTGGGGTTCTGAACCTGAAAAAAGGAGAGTGGACCTTGGGGTGGGGGTCGGGGGGTAGGGTGTGCAAAATCACAAATGTCTATTGTACTCCTGCCCAGAGACATCCTTAACTCCTGCCTCCTTCCCACTCCACTTCTCGTAAATATCGTCCTAACAATTTCCCTGCTTTCATAACTGGTCTCTCTGCTGCCACTCCTCACCCCAAATGTTCCCATTCCACCACCAGTCATCTTTTAAAATACAAATCTGATTAGTCCAGCCCCATTCCCTCCTAAAAAGCACTTTACAGCTTCCCATTGCCCTTGAAGGTCTTTTCTGTTTTGTTTTGTTTTTTTTTTGGTCTCAATTCAACTTTTATCACCTTCATCATATGCAGGGTGTGTGAACAAAAGCTTTTCATCAGCTAGCTATTTGAAAAGCTAAACACTGTAACCATTCATATGATCCAAAATAGGCAAAAAACACATGACACAAAAACAAAACCCATCGCTTCTTCTCAGAGAAGAAAAATTTCAAACCTATGAAAAGGACAACAATACTAATTTAAAAAATGGTGTTAGAAGCATTCAGAATGTCAACTAAACGGGCTGCAACTTTTTTTTGGCAATTACAGAGTGGTATTCCATTCACAGAATAATTGTTTTGTGTAAGCTGCATCAGCGACAACTGAAGATGAAAAAACTGCCATCCCCATAGACATTTCACTTGTGCTGTGCACCAGCCAGAACCCGCTTTAGGTTTCCATGCCAGGTCAACGCCCACACTGTACCAGGCAGTTAGTAGCTGGTGAAAACACCACCGGGACAGGGCTGGCTGAAGACACGCTCAGGAGTGTGTTACCTATTCAAAAAATGACAATACAGTTTAAAAGCACATTTTACACAGCCTTACATTTCAATGTTTTTCCATAAGAGGAGTGAGTGTAAGAGGAGGGGGTTAAATACTTTGTAGATAAGAAAACTGTGGTAGAACCAACTTATTATCTTCACCTTCATCTTCATCCTCATCTTCTTCATCTTCTCTCTTTTCCTTGCTTTTTTCAGCCTTGATGACTGCCCCCCTTTTATCTGCCCCATCACCTTGCCTGTAGCTCGGCATGCATCAACACCCTTTCCTTCAGCTGTGCAACCTACTTTGCCTAAGGCTGCTTGCTTGTGGTCAGCAGCCATGCCGCCGTGCAGTTCCATGTCCCTCCTAGTGTCTTTGCAACATCCCCAGCGGGTAGGCCCAGATGTTCTTTGGTTTCTGGACGATATTCAGAACAAAACATGAAAAAGTCCTGTTGGATACTTTGGGATCCTCGAACCTTTTTGTTTCCCCTTTGGGAGGGATGTAGGTGTTCATGTCCCTTTCATAACTGGCCTTGTCTGCTTTTGTCATGTCTTCAAATTTGCCTTTCTCTTTAGCAGACATGGTCTTCTGCCTTTCTGAGCTCTTAGAAAACTCTGAGGCGCTGACTGAAGCATCTGGGCGCTTCATCTGTGTTCCTCCAGTAAGTTGGCACAAATAATGCATATGATGGAATTTTGCCTCTTAGCTTCTTAGAATCTCCTGTGCCCATGTTTATTTTTTTGTAGTGAGGCTCTGCCGCCCAGAGCCTGTCTGGCTCTCACTTGCCCAGACATGGTGCTCAATGTCTAGCAGTGGCTGTCTAGATAAAGTTATGAACCTGGCTTTACAAGGCCCTTCCCAAACTTCACCTTCCTACCATTTCCACTACCGCAGCCCTACTGCTCCTCCACCTGTGCCTTCGTATGTGCTCTCCCCTCCTGGGATGCCCTTCGCACATCCTCTCTCTCTCTCAGGGAATCACGGATATTCTCTTTCAGAGACAGCAGACTCCAGTGTCATCTCCTCATGTTGTCTCCTTGCTGAACCTTCTTCAACAAGGTAGGATGAGTTGGTCGTTCCCTCTTCTGTCATCCTATCACACTTGATGTGAATTTATAGCCCCGAGCATGTTTTATTACTGCATTTTTTGAGAGGTCTGTCTCCCCTCCTAGACTGAGAGCTTGCCTAACATAGGGCCTGGGCTCCCCACCGCTTTCTTCTGATGCTGCTTAGCCCTGTGCCTAGCATGTCCATGTGCCTAGCTTGGTGAATCTTAAATGAACTATACAGATAAGGAAACGAAAGCCCCAAGAGGTTAAGTCACACACCTGTGGTGATAAAAATGGGAGCCAACTCAGAATGCGTGGACTTAGTCTCTGGTGGCTTTTTAAAACAAGGGACTTTATCAGGACCATGGTCAAAGTCCTGTTATTGGTGGACAAATGGCTGAGTTGATACCTGAAGAGGCTGCCTCCAGGAGTCTCACCAGCAGCAGAGGAACCAGCCAGAGGCCTCCAGTGTCTCCAGCTATGTTCCCATGGAGCTCAAGGTTGTTTGGGGGAGGGGAGACAGATGAGGGAGCCCTTGCTAATTAAGCCTCTACCCATGAGTGAATGTGAGGCTAATAAGGCAGCCCCATTCCAGGGCACCTCCACACCAAGCCAGCCGGTCTGCCTGTTTATTGCCCGTATGGAGATCATTAATGCCTCCTGACACCGGGGTCACTTCTGGGGTCAATCCCCGAGCCCGTTCTGCAAAACAAGGGGAAATGAACTTCCCAGCACATGTGGCTTGGGATTGGTGAGGAGGGGGACTCCTGCCACCCCACACCTCAGCTTTGGGAGAGATCAGCACCCCAGGCCTCTGGACCCCCTGAAAAGAATCCCCCCCTGCCCAAGCCGGACTCCGGGGATGTGGTCCTGGGAAAGGGTGAAGGGGAGGCCCTCATGTGGACCAAAACAACCCCCACTGAGTCTGTCCCAACCGACAGACGGACACTAATCCCCTGGCGACGGGCTGGGGTGGTGTCTGGGAGCTGCAGCTGCAGCTCGACAGGGGCCAGGCTCCAGCTGCAGGTGGCGGGAAGGCGCAAGCCCAGCGGCCATGTGGGAGCCGCTGCGGACTCGGTCCCACCCTCCTCCACTTCCCCTTCGGTGATTGGGCCCCTTACCCTTCCGGATCCAAGATGGTGGAGGGAGGCGGGGTTCTGGGCCAAGCGAAGCTGTGATTGGTGGGGCATAGGCCCTTTGCACTGACGGACGACCCCAGCAGCCACTCAGGGGGCTCCTGGCAGTCGTGGCTGGCGCTCAGCTTTCTTACCTCACACTTCAAGCCACCACGGAGGCCTCGCGAACGGGTCTCTGGGAAGGGCCAGGGTGGGAACAAGGAACCCCCAGATGGTCCTCCAGGCAGGTCCTTACCAGTCTAGGGTCTCTTCCCTGGTAACGACCAAAATTGGGAATCAGCCCCTAATGGCCCAGGAAGCTGAGAAAACTCCCAACTAGCTTGGAGGAAATCAATAGGATTATGAGGTTAATGCCAGAGCAGGCTGAGTGACAGTTACCAAATAAATGATCCCAGGAGGACATGGCTGAGGTTAAATGAGGCCCAATAAATAAAGGAACGTGTTCAAAGGAGGAACTTAGAAAACACAGGGATGTGAGGGTCGGGCCGGGGGGCTCCTTCGTGCCCTCCCCTTCCAGGGCCTGTTGAATTCTGGAGGAGCCACAGCCTCGGGCCCTGCCTCCCTGAAGGCACAGACGGGGGCCTCTGCCCTGTGCAGGACCAGCGCTTGCATAGCCCCTAGGTGCAGGGCTCCTTGGATAGCTCCATCCACCCAGCTTCCCAGGGCTGACCAGTTAACAGAGCCCCGGCGTGCCTCTGATTCCTTAGAGACAGAGAAAGGACCAGCTGCAGCAGGAGGGGTTGAGGCTAGATGTTAGGAGGTACTTCCCAAACATTAGATGGATAGAGGGAACTTACAGATCTTGGGGGCAAGGAACAAGAGCTGTTAAAGAGGATTTTATTCCAGATGAAAGCACATTTATCCTTATCTCCATTTGTGCCTGGGTTAGTCAAGCATTTACTCTTGGCCAAGATGGCGTTACCAGTTAGAAAGGGTCATGAGCACCACCTCTGCATAAGAAAAGCTTGTGGTAGAGTCTGTGTAGACAGTGCACTTCATTCTACCACCAACGTGTCCTGGTGAAGGAGCAGCCACTCCCAGGGCTCCTTCTGGCTCTTCTAGTGGCCAGCTTGGTGGAGGTCAGTGGGAGACACAGTGTAACGTTCTTGGGACCAAGAAGGATATAGTATGTCTCTCTTCTGGGAGTCTAAAGAGAGAGAAGATTAAGTCTGTGGTTTCTGGGTAGGTATTTTATTTGTTAGATAATAATAATAATAAGATACTAGGCTCTAGAGTCTTTCAGGTCAATGACCTCTTCTCTTGCTAGACAAGTCCTATTTGTAATAATGATACTAGTGTTACTATGTGTCAGGCAGTATTTTACACTTTTACAACAACTTGTGGGGGAGATATTGTTATCCTTGTTTAACAAATGAAGCCAGCTTAGGTTAAGTGACTGTAGAGCAGTATATTTAAAAGCACTTGAGCACTGAAGATCCAGTCAAATCCTTGACTTCATTGCCTGGTTGGATGACCTTGGGTTAGTTATCCGATTTCTTCATCTGTGAAGTGGGGATTATGATAGTACCCACCTGACAGAGTGGTGAGGTTGAAATGAGAGAATGTACAGAAAGCTCTTAGAATACTGCTGTGCACATTGTAGGTACATAATAAATGTTAGCTATTATCGTAAGCCCTTTAAGCATTTCTATCTATGTGATACCACTTCATCCTTTCTACTATCCTAAGAGACAGCCACTATTATTAATTCACTTTACAGATGAGGAAACAGAGGCTTAAAGCTAATCATTCTATAGGTCCCTCTATAAACAGCCTGCTAGGGACCTGAATTCACATTTTTAAACTTCAAATTTCAAGGACTTTCTGGTAGCCCACATACTCTCTCATTCTTAAACTCTAATTTGTTTTAGCCTTGTTTAAAAAAAAGCCGTTAGGATCCAAATTAAAAGCCAATTTGGATAATCCACGCTTAGGAAGAACAGAGAGGAAAAAGAAAAGGAAAGAAAAGGGGGGTTAGATAATTAAGTACTTTCTCTGACTTAGGAATTCTTTCTTAACCTAACACAACCCTAGCAGATATACCTTCCTCAGAAAAATAGTAGTTAGTGTGTATGTTTAGGGAAATCTTACTGGAGGAAATGAAAAGAAGTGATATTTCTGGATCACACAATGTAATGCAAGAGAAAGCCTAATTTGCAGAGAATCTGCCTACAGATACGGGCTCTGGAACAGAAGATCTAGATTGCTACCCCGACTATACAAAACCTAGCCTTGATTCATTCCTTATCTCTGTAGGGCCTTAAGTAAGACTTATAGGAGGGAACCACCTGTGCTGTTGATGAATCACCGCCTCTGCCCTCAGTCCTGAGGGGCTCAGACCAGCCTACCTCACCTAGGACAGGGATCAGCCAAGTCCTAAGTTCTTCTAACTGGAAGTTTCCTAATTCTCTTCGTGGGAGAAGTCCTTGGAGGCCAGGGTGAGGTCAGGTGATCAGACCTGCACCTGTGGTAGGAGAGGAAGCACCTGCAGCCATAACTGCCACCTACTCCCCCTTCCCCTTGCTCAATCCTCTAGTGTCCAGAATCAGCTCAAGCTCCTGTCCCCACCCCAGTCATCCTGAGTTTGATAATCCCAATGGCATGTGAGCTGGGGAATCTGGAACCAAGATTTGGGGCTGCTGGGTAACTGTAAAGCCACAGGGGACAGTAGAATTCCCTGCTACCTCACCCATCCTTTCCCTTTTAGGGGGCTTAATATGATACCAGGCCTTAGATCATAGCACACACAGTATAACATGGCTGGTAAGGGAACATGGAGGGACTTTGTTTCTTGGATCTGAATGGGAAGTTTTGTGCACATGCACAAGGACACATAGAAGCACTCAGATTTGTATCTTTCATTATGGAGTACCTAAGGATGCGCTCAACACTGAGCTGGGACCTTTATTACATATGTCTCAGGAGTGTATTTGGCTGCAAGTAACAGAGACCCAGACTAACAATGATGAGGTAGGGTTTATTTTTCTCACATTACTAGAAGCAGGCTGGCACTGGTTTACCTACTCAATCATGCCTTTAGAAACCCAAGCTCTTTCATTTTGCTCAGCTATCCCTAGCATACTGCCTTCATCCTTATTGCCTCAAGATATTTAGAGAGTGAGAACTCCAAGGATGTTACCCACAAGGGAAAATAAAACTCTGTCTTTCCCTTTATCAAGAAAGCAAAAATCTCCCGCCAAACCTCCTCCCGTCTAGTCTTCTGCTTAGGCCTCGTCGGCCAACATTGGGTCACACAACCATTCCCAGCTAGAAGGCAGACTAGGGGAGTAGGGAGTAGAATTTCCGTGACTGGCATAGGGCAGTAGGGCTTGGTATTTGTTAAATGCTCTAAAAAGCTTGGTTAAAAAAAAAAGTTATAAATTGCTTTTCACCAGACTATGGTGCCCATTCAAGTGGTCGTCTTCAACCACACCCACCCTAGGCTCTGTGCCAGCCACCCTACTGTACTGACGGGGATGCTCCAGCTTATCCTGCTGTCCTTGCTACCTTTGGGGTTGCTTCTTTAGCTGATTAGTTAATAAGTGTGCAGATCATTCACTAATTTGCAGCAAGTGGCTAGCTAATCAGTTGGCTAGCTAATAAACTGGTTAGTTGGCCTTCCTCTTATTTATGTGTCTGGCACTTAGTAAGCACTTGATAAATATTTATTTGAATCCATAAAATGGAGATAAGATGGCATTAATACAGCATCAAATTTGCTATTTTACAAATAGTAAGACAATGTACAGATATAAGGATAAAATTTAACATGAGAAATTATTTTAAATTTAAGGCCAGGACAAAGTTTGTTTCCCTACCCTTGAGCTAAGAAACACTGTTTATACTTTTCTGACATGGAGAACACCATTTTACCCTGCTGCTAAGTAAGATTTTGCTCTCAGTTACAACAACATAGTCAACACCTAGTGATAACGTATCTTCTTTCTCCTTTTTCCTCGATCCTGTTTTGTTTTCCTGCTATTTTTATTAGCTTATTTTGATCACAATCTTAAGCCTTTTTGGGGGAAAGAAGTGGGATAAGATACATTTTTTAAATACTTGGGAACTAACTCTTATTAACCACCTACACATAGCAGGTATTTACATACATTAACTTGGCCAAACCTCACAATAACTAGTAGATTGGTGTGATTACCCCCATTATATGTAGGTGTTAAGGGACTTGCCCAAGGTCACACAGCTGCTAACAGGTGAGCCAGGATTTAGAGCCAGTTTGCAAAGCCAAAGTCGGTCTGACATCAAACTTGAGGGCTTTCCCCTAAGCCAAACCAAGTTGGTATGATAGATGCCTGGTTATGGTTAGCTAGCTGCTTAGCTAGTTGAGGAGAGTTTTTGTACCTAAGACTCAAATCAGTTTAGGGGGAAAATATTGTTCTTTATCTTTTCTCCACAGGTCATTTATCAGCAAACACTACACTTCATTAATTGTAACCTACTCTATTATTGTATATAATGCTAATGAACTACAGCACACCATTGATTTTAAAGCCCAGTTTCAGAGATGTCAGAATGGGAAAAGTATACATTTTTGAATCAATGAGATAAGGTATTCCAGTCTAGTAATGGAGAATGTGTACATATAGCCTCCCTTTCTCTCTGGCTGGCTGGTTTGCCCTTTCGTTTTCATTGCCAAGCCTTCCCCACCCCTTCCGTATCTCATTTCTCCATGTCATCGTGAACTAGTTGATACTGGCTTGGACCATCTCCTATGAGTCTCCAGAAAGCCTTGCACTTATAGAAAGTCTCCATTCTAGTTTCTTTAAAGACCATAGATGGTCTCACTATGGACTTCCTCTGATGACTGTCAACAAATTCTTTCCAGAGTGTGGCCGAGCTCTAGTCTTCCCATGGTACCTGGGGATTCACTGCCCTCACTGTTCACAATTCCACACCATAGTTGGATGGCTAGTCTGTACACAACTTATTTGCAAGGGACTTCCCTACAGGCTGTCAGAGAGGGCGTGGGAGGGAGCTTGGGAGCAGAAGCTGGGGCATGTCATCCAATTCTCCTTAATACAGGAAACATGACTCCCTAGGCATCTCCTGACATACCAGGGCCTTCCCTTTCTCCACTCCAGGAGGAGGCAGGACTGGGGGAGGATTAAGCTTCTCCACCCTTCTTAGACCTTACTTCCCCTTCCTGGTTTGGGACTCCATGAGACAAGCTGTGAAGGGCAGATGGGGTAGTGGGATCTTGAGTGGTGGGCCCTTTGGGAAGCCGGGTTACAGGTCCCTTACAGCAGCAACTGGCTTTTCTGAGTTGGTGTTTTTCTTCCTCCTTTGAGTGCAGGGGGGTGGGGGAGGCATTGATACTGGCTTTCCATTTCCTATCATTAGAAAAGGGACAGACCCCTCTAGGGAAGGAATTTCCCCATCCAGTTCCCTTAAATCTGATTTTGAGGTCAGAATCTGGAAAGGAACAGAGGTTGATTGGAAATGTTGGGGAAACCAGTGGAGGGAGGGATGCACCCCATATTGAGAAACAAGGGACAATCTGGGAATCCTATTGACTGAGATCGGGAGCCTTTGGAATGGGTGGGCAGGCCTATCCTTGCCCCAGTGTTTTGGCATGTGACAGGCTCTGAGGCTTGGGCATGGGCTGAGGTCCACATGGGTTTCTGTCTGTGGAGCTGAAGGGTCCTGTGGGGAGGAAACAGATGGATGTAGGGGAATAGAGGCAAGTGAAGACAGAGGGAGTGGAGAGCCAGAGGCTGGGCAGGCGGCTAAGCGGCTGAGGGGCCCTCACTTTGTGAGGCACAGACGCTGCTGGCTCTGAGCGAGCAGACTGGTCTTGCCTTCTCAGCCGGACAGGCCCTGTGGGCTTCCTCATCAGCTCTCTGGGATCTCGGGGAGCTGCTGGCAGAATCCTGGCCCTCCGCAGCAGTTTCCCCAGGAGGCTCTGCCAAGCCCTGGCACCTTGGAGCCTGGGCCTGGGCTCCGATTCAGAGGCCGGCCCAGCACTCCCCCGCTGCCGCACTCCAGGCCTGGCCGCCGGCCTCCTCGCTGCCTGAGCTCAAGGCCTGCCCTCACCCGTGACCTCCGCCGCCGACTCCCAGGGCTCCAGGCCGGGTCGGCGCCCGCTGCCCCCTGGGCCCAGACAAGCCGGGGCCGGCGAGCAGAGGGGCCGTTCCCAGACAAGGCCGTGCCCTGGCGGTCGCGACGGTGCCCCGAGCCTGACAGCGGCGTGAGCGCGGGCCCGAGAGTAGGTGTGAGAATGTGCGGTGGGCACGGTGGGGAGACGGAGTGCGGGACTGAGGGGCGTGTGTGCACCCGCGCCCCGGGGACCTGGGCTAATGAATTCAGTGCGTGCTCTGCAGGGAGCGGAGCGGGTCTAGGACACGGGTGGGGGGTGTGTGCGCGGGCGGGGAGTCCGGGGCCTGCGGCTCGGTGGAGGGCGACTGTCGGGAAGTGGGCCTTAGCTTCGGCCGGGCCTGGCCGTGCGGGCCGTGTCGCCGCTGCAGGCGTGCCGTCCTGCCTGTCGAGCCTCGGGTGGGACCCGCGCGGCGCGGCCGGGCCGCTCTCCCTCTCTTCCCGCCCCTCTAATCTAAACCATGCGGGCTCCTAGCCCGGCTGAGATGGCGGGAGGCACCGGGCTGCGTGGTGGGGGAGCGGGCGGCCAGCTCGGGGCTCGGGGTCCTGGGGCCGTGGAGCCCGGGGACCCTGAGCCCCCTCCCCGGGGGGCGGCGGGCGCGGACTGATTGACAGCGGCGACGTCAGAGCGGAGGGGGGGGGGGGGCGGGGGCCCCGCAGGGAGGCAGGAGGAGGAGGGAGCTGAGGCCCCAAGTGCAGCCTCGGAGATCAAGGGCCCGCTCCAGAGCCGGGATGTGTCCGGCCCCGAGGGCGCGGCGGGCCGCGGGACCCTGACCCAGCGGTCCCGAGTCGGAGCCCCGGCTGTCCTGTGCTCCTCGGACCCGAGCCTGCAGTGGACCTCGGGCCGCAGGCGCCTCCGCATGTGGCAGCGCAGTTAGGGTGAGTGTGGGCTCTGGAGGGGATGGGGGTGAGCCGGCCCTGCGGGACAGGGGCCACCCCGAGCCCGCAGTTAGGCTGCAGGGTCGAGGAGGATGAGGTGGAAGGGGAGCGAATAACGGGACTGGGGTAAGGACCTCGGAAATAGTCAAGGCGGCAGGAGGGCGGCGCGAAGTGCCTCAGATCGGGCTGCCGCCTGGGCCTGACTCCCAGCGTTTGGGGAGCCAGACCTCCTCTCTTCCGAGTAACCCGATGAACTGGGTCTAGACACCCAAGGGCATGGAAACCACAGCACCAGCGCCAAAGGAACAAGGTTAAGCTGCGACAAGCAGAGCAGAATAAGAAAGGCCAAGAAAGAGGGCCCAGGTACTTGAGGCAAATATCGATGTAGAAATGCGTGTGATCAGAGCACTGAACTCTAGAGCCTTTGATGCAGCAGGCTTGTCAAAATTCAAGCAAATGAGCATCATATAAAAATAATGATCGATGATCAAGAATTATCAGAATGTGAGCAATTACCAAGGACGCAGGGCCAAGCAGCGTAACTAATATAGCGCTGGCACTTTAAAACAACGGTAAAATAATAGGCACTTTTAGGAGCAAGTGAAAATTGTAATCACATATTTTAAAGTGACTTCAAATATAGGGCCAATGTGATAAGAACCACGGTATTAAAATAAATAGCGATAATATAAGAAATAGTAATAATACAACAAATGACAAAGCTGTAGGAAAAAGGTGAACAATGAAAAATGCTATTAAGGGAAATACAAATATGAATAGTATTGACAGGATACTATAATTTATTATTAATACTATAGTGAGTTATTAAAATAAATATTAAGCAAAATCTTAAGAGCAATAGTAATATAAATAGACAGTAACAAGAATTGCAGGAGTAATATGACAATTTATGACCAGGACATTAATAGTCCCAACAACATTATCAATAACAGTAGAGTAATAAGAAATATTGTACCAATGTGATGAAAAATAATCAGAGAATTAAGAGCTACAGCAATATTACAAGTTATGACACAGTAACAAGAAATAATGATGTGATGAAAAACAACTAGAGAATTAAGGTTCACAACATTACAAATAATGACAAAGTAATGGGATATCCTACCGATGTCATGAAGAATACCTGGAGTATTAGGAACAATCCTAACAAAACAGTGGTAAAATAAATATTACAAGGATGTGAATGAAATTAGCATGAATACTGAGAAAAAATAATACAAAAAAAGTTATGGTACATAAGTTATCCAAAACTGTGACAAAATACAGAAACTGAGGAGCAGCTACGAAACATTTTAGGGGTACGGAGTAAAAACAGAAACTCCTATAGGTTAATGATCTATTGGAACACTATATCTAGTAATTATCTAGATAGTAGTAGTGGTATTACTAATGTGCCAGGAGGCCCTAGAATGACGGAGCAGTGAGAATCAAGCAGCAACGTATTTAATAATGATGAATTAACAAATCAAACCAGTACTTTAACCACACAGTATTAAAAGGAGAAAGTACTAGTAATTTGTGTGATGGGATATTATTAAAGTTATCGAACTGACCGAATACTACTCTGATAATAGAGATAATTAAAATACTTAAAACTGTACAAAATATTAACAGTTCCCCCAGGACGAGAAAAATATCAGCAGTAATCTAGAGTGAATATAAAAATGCTGTTAGAAAATGAGGCGGCTAAAAGCGACGCACCCGAGCGAAAAGGGCGCTGCAGCCGGCCGGCGGCGGGCGCGCAGGGGTCTGCGGGGTCCGCGGGGTTCTAAGCAGTCTGCGGGAAGGGCGAGCTCGGGCCGCGGACTCCAGCGGGTCGGCGGGGCCGGCCGCCCAGGGCGCCAAGTCTCGTCGGCGTCTGCGGGGACCGCAGTCCCCCGGGCCAGCCCGGAGGGAAGAAAAGGAAGTTAGCGGGGAGCTTCAGCGACGGAGAGCTGTGGTCATGTAGGGATATGACTCGGTGGCTGAGAGAAAAGGGCGAGGCAAGCCTCGAGGAGGGGAAGGAGAACACGGTTCAACCCTGGACAAGCCGAGTCTGAGCGACGGGACCGGCGTCCGTGGACGCGGGCCGCAGACGGGCTCGGCACCCCGCAGGACTGGGAGCGCAGGGCACGAGCCGCACGACGCCGTCGCCTGGCTCTGCGTGTGACAAGTGCCCCGCAGATGACCCGTGGCCAACGCAGCATCGCCCCCAGAGGCCCGTTCTCCTGGCCCTCCGGGCCGCCTCACCTGAGACCAGCCGATCACGGGCACCCATCCCGGCTGACCCCATATATATATTTGGAACAAGCGACTTGGGCCAGATTGCGCAGCTGCTTTCCCTTGCCTGGGGCTCTTGGGTTTCCTAGGCTCGGCCCTTAACCTACACTTGGCCCAAGGCGGCTGCTGTAGCTGGCCATGCCTGGTGAGACTCGCTCCCTGATGCCTGTGGCCCCAAGGACCAGCGGTACTGTCCGCCTTATCTTTATGGGCTTTTCCCAGCCCCAACTGGCCCCAGCCCCTTTTTATATCCTCGGTTGCACTTGGCTTGTTTACTTTGTGAGGCCCTGGGAGCTGAGGTCTAGGCCCCAGGACAGGAATGCCAGTGGAAAGGATGGGTGAGGGGCCTGGGCCTTCGTATGCCCAGGGAGATTCAGGTGAGAACAGAAAGGTGGAAGGAAAAAGGGGGAAGGTTCTGTCACAAGCAGGCAACCAGACATATAGAGCACCACACCAAAACTTGCCTAGATCCAGAAGAAGGGAGAAAGCAGGGAGGTGGAAAGGAGAAGCAGAGGCGGTACAGGGTTGCACCCAGGATGCAGGCAGGCCAGGCAGGTCTTTGCAGGCTGAGGTCTCATCCTGATATCCCAGGACCAGCTTCTAGAAGGGAGCAGGCACTTGGGCAAGTGGGCGAATAGTCCCAGACCTTGGGGAAGGATAGCTGTGCACTGTGGCAGGACTAGGGTGTGCCTGTGAACTGGACCCACCCAACCAGCCTGGTCCTTAGCTGGGTGAGAGTCTGGGTCCTTTGCCCCAACGCAGAGCCCTTTGGAGCTAAAGTGTGAGTGAGCCAGCAAGTGTGAATGTGAGGGCAGGCTGAGGAGGCCCCTGGTGGGGTCCAGGGCCTGAATCAGAGCTGCCTAGGAGAGTGTGGCTCTTCGGGTGACTAGGAAGCTGTGGCAGGGTGCCGTGTCCGGGTGTGAGGATTTGTATGCCTGTGTGGGTGACACACTAGCTGTCTGTGTAGTGGGAATGTGCAGGAGTGAAAGCCTTTGGCTTGCGAAGTCTCTGCCTGACTGCTGTCAGAGGGAGTGGGTGAGGGCAGATGGGTGGGCAGGGGCCTGATGGGCGGCCCAGCCCTAGGCACCTTCTGCAGGTGTGGAGTCCCAGGGGCCCCAGCCCTGCCCTCCTGGCCTGGCTCTCCTCTCCTTCCTGCCCAAGGTCAAGAGTGAGCCTGGATCCTAGGTATTAGGGAACAGTGGGAAAAGACCCCCAAAGACCTCAGGCTCCACTGAAGCCCAGCAGGAGGGAGGGACTGGGGGTGCAGCTGGGGCAATGCTGAGAGGGCGGTCCTTCCCCAGACCTGCTCATCACACAGCAGCACACCCAAGGACAGGCAGACCGGAATCCGCAAGCAGACCCTCCCAGGTCCAGAACCCAGAGGGAGGAGGGGACTGTCCATCCTCCACATATTCGCCGTGCCCCAGCTCAGGAGTGGGAGGGGTCCACGTGCACCGGGGCGGCCTCTCCGCCAGGCCCCCAGGCCCCCGGCTCGCCTCCAGAGGGCTGCGGGGCTTCTGGCGAGTGTGGATGGATCTGGGCATGTGATTCGGTGTGTGTGTGCCCGCAGGAGATGCTGCAGGATAAGGGCCTGTCGGAGAGCGAGGAGGCCTTCAGGGCCCCGGGCCCCGCGCTCAGCGAGGCCAGCGCCACCAACGCCCCCGAACCCGCGCTGGCTGCGCCAGGCCTCAGCGGAGCTGCGCTCGGCAGCCCCACGGGCTCCGGCGCCGACGTCGCCGCCACTGCAACAGCGGAGCAGGTAGGGCCGCTTAGGCCGTCGGTTACAGGTCGGGCATCAGTCTGTCTGCAGGCCCGCCTGTGTCTGTCAGTCCGCCCCGCGGACGGCAGGCCTCGCTTCCTGGGGGCTCTGGCTGCATCCTGGACTGTCTCTTCAAGATCCCCGGGGCAGGGCTCACTCTCTCTGCCTTTCATCCCTCCTCCTCTTCGAGCCCTCGGGGCTACTCTGGGACAGGCAGGGGGAAGGGACCCTTGGGGCAGTGGAGCGAGCCCAGGCCAACTGCCCAGCTCTGACGACCCCGAGGCGGAGGGCAGAGGGGAGGGTGTTGAAATCCTGGGACCGAGTGTGAAGAGCCGACCAGGCCGTGCGAGTGGGAGCCCCCACGGAGCTCAGAGCACGGGGAAGTCACCAAGTGGATCACGGGGATAACCTGATGGTCACAATGGACGGAATCCTTCTGTGGACTCCCTTGGTCCGTGTAGTCCTGCATGCAGTGCTTGCGGGTGCGCGCATCTGGCCCAGGGTGTGTGCGCCGCTCCTGGCCCCCCGTGTGTCTGCCTGCAAGCCTGTGGCTATGTCGGGCCACGTGGAGTGTTTATGCTTGTGTGGGAATCTGTCATTCTACCCTGGCACGGTCAGTTTATGTGTCTCCGAGGCCCAACTATAGGTACAGCTCCGAAGGAGGGAGGGGTTTCAGCCATTAATGAAATTTTTAAAATTCATCAATGGTACAGGATAATTTTGTGAAATGAAATCTTCAGGCGTGGGCCCCGGGGGGCGGCAGTGCTCTGCATAGTTCCTAGGGTCTGTATTCTCCTTTCTGAGGCCTCCACCTGGGGCCGCGGGCCAGGCCAACCTAAGTCCTCCTCCTTCCCATCCCTAGACGATTGAGAACATCAAGGTGGGCCTGCATGAGAAGGAGCTCTGGAAGAAGTTCCACGAGGCGGGCACCGAGATGATCATCACCAAGGCGGGCAGGTCAGCGCCGGGAGGTTTACTTGGGGGCAACGACGGGTGGGAGCAATGAGGATCCCCAGGGGCTCCCCTAGCAGTCTTCTGGGGCTCCAGCTTGGAGGGAGAGGGAGAGGGGAGCGACGGGAGTTCCCGCCGCCACTCCAGCTACGGCTCGGACTACGCTGCTGAAGCCCACAGCGAGCTCCCCCCCCACGGAGAGGGAGAGGCAGGGATGGAAAGAGGGGAGGGGCAGCTCTATGCAAATAAATGCAAATAAGGATCGCGACGCCGGAGGTCCCTGCAACCGAGGGTTTGGCCCCCTGGGGGGCTGCTTTGTCCTCCACCTTTTGGGAACCTGCCGAGTTTCTCAAGATTGCATCGATTGGGGACCCGGAGATGCCCCTCAACATGTGGAGGAAGGGGGCAGGACCATGTTTTCCCATTTCCCTAACTTTTTTGGGTTAGTGCAAACCCGAAACCTCTCAGTCCCGGCGCTGCTACTCTGTTGCCAGCCTTCTCTTCGGCCAAGGGGAAGGCACCTGGGCCCTGTGTGTGTCGTTGGGGAGCAGCTCTGGACTGGCTGCCAAAGAGAATGATTTATAAAGTGGAAACATCTTTAAAATGCGCTGGTGTCTGTGGGACAGAACCCCGGGGAGAGAGGAAGACGCAGAGCCAGGCAGGACCGGGAGCTTCGCCGGGGCTGCGCAGCTGGGTGAGAGGACTGGCAAGGAGAGGGGTTGTCCGGTGGAAGGAGACCGCTGCAGACAGGAAGCTGGGAAGTTCTGGTTCAGGAACCTCTGCTTCCCCAGGCCCCCTCCTCCACCTACTCACAGCTGGTGGATGTTGGTGGTGGTGAGGGGACAGGTTAGGTGGGAAAATGTCCCTTTGCCTGGCTGGGAGCCCATAATTGTTTTTTCTGAGGAATAAAGCGGTGAAGTATCAAGGGCCAGGGATGAGGAGTCAGACTGCCAGGCTCCCAGTTCCAGCTCAGCTACTTCCACCTGCACATCCCGCAGGCCAGACTTCAGGGTCTCTGCTCTCTCCTCATCTCCACCTAAGATAATAGGTCCTTTATCATAAAGTTGTGCATAAAGCACTTAGCACAGCTTCGGGCACATGTAATCGGGCACATGTAAGCACACAATAAAGGTTAGCTAATAATATTAGTAATCATAATTAGAGAAATGTCTGGCATCCTCTCAGCATTTTTCTTCTACTTCATAGAGAACTCTGCTTAACTGCTTAGGGAATGCTGGGCTACTCAAAAGAACCAAAAGGCAGGGTTGCTGTGTGCAGTGCAGGTTTGCTGTGGTCCTTCTGTCTCCTCCCTGGCAGGCCTCGCAAAGTCTCCTTTGTTTTGTTGTGCATGGGGGTGTGGCAATTGGTTATCCTTGTGACAAGTCAGGAAGGTGGAATGGCCACTTCGGGCCTCCACTGGGGAGGGCACAGGGAGATATCAGGGCCTGAGTTTGCTGCATGTTGGGATGGGGAAGAAGGATGCACTGGGGGGCCTGGCAGAGGCTGGCACAGGAGTGGTTGCTGAGGAACGAGGGTAGGTGTTACTAGCCCTGCCTCTTCCTGAGTGTACTTGGGCAAGTCACTGAACTTCCTGTGGCCCAGTGGCTTTGGGCAAAATAGAGATGGTGACTGTAGACCTACCTGCCACCCTTCCCTTTTCAGTCACTATGTGACCCAAACCCAGGATCTTGTAAGCAGTGCTTGGTAAATTGTTGAGTGGATTACATGTATAAAGGGGGGATTTATTTCTTGTGACTGCTGGGGTGGAGGGAAGGAAAGAAGAAAGAGAAAGATCCAGAATTTCCATTTTTAAGCAGCAGAAATAGACTTGTCTCTTAAATGGCCAGCATATTCTTGGGGGCATGCCTGGCCTTTGCCATTGTAAACAAAAGGCACCTATAATTCTTCTCAGTGGGGTCTTCTGCATCTATGTAGGTCCTCCTCCCACTTCTCCCCCACCCCACCCCATACACACACTTCTAGAGGTGTCCTGCTTCAGGCAGGTGCTTGTGCCTGATCCCAGTGAAGGGAAGGCCTTGGAATGACAATAACAGTTCAAAAATGGTTGTGATGATGTTGGCCAATTATCAATTCATCACAGGCTTTCATTTCTCTGACAGTTATCCTTGCACGAGGTGTAGTCCTTAAGAAAGTCACTAGCCTCATCCCCTCTCCCCTGTGGTTTTCACAGACCCCCTTTCCTTCTGCATAGCTGCCACTGGCCTCAAAGACCACATTCACTGCTCTGCTCCTAGGCCCCCACCCCTCTCCCGCCCAGGGGCAGCCTTAGGAGGCAGCTCCCTTTGCTTGGGCTGTGGTTTGTCAGCATCCTGTCCCGCACCTTTCTCTTTTCTCTTCCTTGTGTCTTTACCGGCACCCTTCCTGGGACACTTCCATTTCCCAGCAGATGGTCTGGACCCTTCTCCTGAACCTTGAATCATAGATTCTCCAATGGCTAGAGCTGGAGGAGAACTGAGAGAACATAAAACCAACCCTAGAGAAGGCAAGGCACTTGGCTCTTTCAGGCAGCAGTAGGGTCAGGCAGTTGTCAGGCCCAGCCACCCCAGAACAAAACCCCAACTTTGAGAAATTCCCTTGATGCTTATTTACCAGTGTTCAATGTGGGGCTGTTGATTTGCCCCAGAGACCCTTGCTGTTTAGGGGCATGAGAATTACTGTCTGTCTGAGGGAGGGGATGGCCCTGGAGAAGGAAGCCAGAATGCTCTCAAGCCTAGGGTCATAAGGTTCTTGCATTAAGCGCCTGAAGGTCTGACGGCCAAAGCAGGGAACGGTTCCCCTTCATTTGATAGTGACTTTGAATTCTCAAACAATTTCATCTGGTGAATAAAATGCCAACCACAGTGGGACACATCAATTTTTGAATGCTCAGGAACCCCTGATGTCAGGTATAAATGAGGCCAAGTCCTCCCCAGCCAGTCTCTGTATCTCTCAGGGCCCTGCCTCCAGAGGCCTTATGCTGTTGATTGCAGAGAGCAGACCCCTCTCCCTGACTCCTCAACATCCCTGCCAAGCTTGGTACATGTGAGAAACTGCATTTTCTCCCAAACACAGATAAAAGTGAGCTCCACAAAAATTTAAATATAAACCTCCCCAAAATGAAAATTTCCTAACCATCTGACTGCTCTACTCCTAGGTCATGGCTTTGTCACCAGATAAATCTCCACTATCAGCCTTCATAGCCTGCTGAGTTCAATGTTGCTTGTGTTAGTGACAGTGAATTTGTGCTTGAAAAATGAACTACCGATGAGAACTCCTGTTGAACCTGTATTGTTTGTTATTCTGAGGCAAGGATTTGGCCCGGCTTAATCCAGGGCTTCAAAGCCAATTGCCCTCTTTCTGTATACAGAGCGTCAGAGCCCAGTGGCGTGGGTGATAAGAGAAGTAAGGGTTGAAGACACTGGGAAAGTGGGTTGGGGAGAGAGCGCTTTGATCTCTTTCTAAAGTATTTTCTGAAAGCAAAAGTCTATCAGAAGGAAGTGTCTTTAAAAAAATCTAAGAGAAACAACTGACCTTCCAAAACAGCATCCATTCTACACACCCTCATTCCTGCCCCCCATCTCAGGGAAAATATTTCTTAAAAAATGCTTTGAGTGAATTAGAAAACTCTGTGTGTGTGTGTGCGCACGTACATGTGTGTGTGTGTGTGTGTGTGTGTGTGTGTGTGAAAAGTGGAAATAAATCATGTAGCTTTGTCATTGCTCTTAGAAACCATTTGGCTACAAAAGGAGTGGTCTCTGTCCAGGCGGCAGGAACAGCTGCCCCTCCCTTCCGCGCTGCCACACTCCGCCTTGGCGGCTGCCACCCGGCCCCCTCCCAGCATACCCGGAATTCTTCCTGAGACCCCCAGACACTAAGGGATAGTAGATGGGTGGGGTTTTCTGTGGACCCTACCCTTTGCCTACAGCCTGCCATGATCTGGGCTCCACAGCCTGTGTGTGTAATTTTAAATGTCCATTTTATTGAAGTGGAACATTTCTGGCGAAAAATGAACAAATCTTAATTGTACAGTTCTATAGATTGTCACAGAATGAACACACCCGTGTAACCACTACCCAGATAAAGAAACAGAACATTTTTGTGCCCCCCAGTCACCACCACTCCCCCCCTCGAAACCTCTCTCCAGACTTACTACCTCTTCGATTTGGTTTTGTGCCCACATTTAAGGAAAGCCACATATAGCTGCTCCTGGGGGGTCCTGGGACCCCCGAATAAGTCGGGCTGCGGTGGTAGGGGGCCCGGCTAGGTGCGGGGAATCTGGCGGCTGCCCTGGGTCTGCTGTCCCCTGTGCCCCATGAGGGCTTGGTGCGGGGCAAGTAGGTCAGCGCCTTGAATTTGGCAACGGCGCTGGCCCAGGAGCCGGCATCTCCGCGGCCCTCCCAGCCCAGCTGTAACTTGCGCGTTCGCTCTCAGCAGCGAGTTGTTGCCAAAACCAAATGCCCCGAAACCCTTGCCCCGCGCCCCGCAAGCCTCCCACACGGAGAAACGTCCAAGGACG
The DNA here is from genome assembly GCA_032199065.1 of Smutsia gigantea. Lineage (NCBI taxonomy): Eukaryota > Metazoa > Chordata > Mammalia > Pholidota > Manidae > Smutsia > Smutsia gigantea. The sequence continues at coordinate 25,236 of JAVSCE010018374.1, forward strand.
CGTATCTTAGCAGTTCATTCTAAAGCCATTTCCGAGTCAGTAGATAAAGGCTCCAGCCCCGCACCCCTCCAGAGCCTGTTGCATGATCAGAGGAGAACCCCGGGCTTTCATCTTCTCTCGGGCCGGCGGGACAGGCGGCTTGTTTATTCCCCCGGCGGGGCCGTTTCCGCGGGTGCGGGGAGCGGGGAGGAGGCCGCGGGCGCCGGGCGGAGGGGCGGGCGGGGAGAGGCCGCGGCCCGGCCCTGGTGGCCGCGACGCGAGACCCGGGATTCCGGGCGGCGCTGGTGGCGCTGAGGGGGATCCCGGCGGCTCAGTCATCTGCTCCCTTCTTGGCCCTCTCCCCGACCCTCTGAGACGTTCGCTTCCCCCATAGGTGTTAGTTGTCGGGTACGTTTTATGCCCTAAATCACAGGAACAATTCACATCTCACCCCATCGGTTATCTGTGTCAGTAGGGAGGACTTGACAGCGCAGGGTGAGCCCAGAGGAAGTCACAGCTCCAAGCCCAGCCTGGCGACCTGGTGAGGGCTCCCGCACCGGCCCCTGGGCTCCAGCGTTAGTCCCCTCCGGACCAAGGGCAGATGCTCTCAGCCTGGCTGGAGGCCGATGGGGTGGGAGGAGCGCACGCTTCAGCGTCAGTCACATGCCACCTTGCCCCCTTACCCGGTGGCCCCTATGGAGACCCCTAGGTGGGGAAATGATGGTGGAGCAGGTCCCCATGGAGTGTGCTCTCCATAGCCCAGAAGCAGTCACCAAACTGGACCCTGACACAGACCCAGGTATATGTTTCCATGAAGGCAGTGGGAGGTCACTGAGCGCCAGGCTCAGCCTGGAGCTGCGGACTTCAGAACTCCCCATTCAGACTAGACGTCCTGCATTCCCTTCCTGCTCTGAAGGCTGCTAAGACCCTGGGGCACTGGGAAGAGGGGAGTTGGTGGGCGGGAGAGCCAGAGGCCAGGAGATATTTTCTGGGCCCCAAGCCCACCAAACCTCCCTTAGGCTGTTATCAGTCAGGAATCTGAGTCCGGTGTAGGTCAGCTTCTAGGAGAAACCAAATCATAGGACACCAGCTCCCTGCCTTGGGGTGCTGAGCACAGGCTTCTGATAGGCCTGAAGAGCGCTTAGTCAATGTCAGCCTGGCCTAAGGAGCCGCTGACCTGAAGTGTGGAAGGGAGCAGGAGAGGCAAACGGCAGGGCCCTTTACCCCCAGCCTACGGTATCAAGACTGGGGAAGTGTCAGCGAGCCATTTTCTCCTAGCCCCCGTTGTGGACACTGGCCTGGGGAAAAGCCATGTCTGCCCTCTGCCTTTGCCACCTGGAGTGATTACAGGGGAAGCAGGCTAAGTGCAGGGCCCCGGTGCCAGGTCAGGCTGAGTACAGCCAGGGCTGCCCCATTTTGTGGAGGTTTATGTAGCAGTTACAAAATGGTGGCCTGGAGGGGACAGGTTTCTAGGCCTTCCCTTGGGAGGGGGGTTGTGAGGCAGCTGCTGCCTTCCCCCTCTTCAGCTTTAGGCCCACCAGGGAAGAGGCTGGGCCGGGAGAGGGTGGTGAGGGCTCCAGCTGTACCCCCAGACGGGGCAGGGGGCTGGTAAGCAGGAGGCAGGACTGGGTTCCTGAGCCCTCTCACTTCCCTCACTCCTGGAGAGGGGGTGGGGTGGACATTTGAAAATGCTTTCAGTTGACATCTGAGACAAATTCTTCCACACAGTTTATAAGTCCCTAGACTTGCAGCTAGAACTTCCCTCCTCCCTCCAGGCATGCACGCATGCGCACTCCACCGCGTGCTCAAGCACATGTTCTCCTCTACACACACTTCCACAGACTCTAGGCCACACACCTCCCGCTCCCGGCCACTGCAGTGCTGTCATGGGCGCACCGACTGGGGCTGGGCTGGGGGTGGAATTGAACCCACCACCTCAGGGTCCTGTCCTGGGCTTGCTGTAGGGTATGCTGGCTTGTAGAGACCTTGATCCCTTCTGGAAGCCCTGTCCTGTCCAGGTAAGCTGGTAACCCTGTTGACAAAATGGGGGGCTCCAGTAATTGTTTGCGGCACCTAGAATAGTTCCTCTTGGGGGTCCTGTTGGCTTAGTGAGAGGCAGAGGACCACTGGATGGCTTTCCTCAAGTGGATTGGCTGGGCCCTGTCCCAGCTCAGGGGATTCAGTTCCCAATACCCTTAGAGTCTTCAGTTAGGTTTGGATTCCGCCTCTCTCTTTGGGGGAACACCTTTGTGGGAGATCAGCCAGGACAGGGTGGGAGGGTCTGCGGAGGATGGTGAGGAAGTGCTGTCCAGCCCCAGCCCCCAGAAGTCCTGTTCAGGGCCTGGTGACCAGCTGGGGAGCTGTGCCCCTGCAGGTGTATGCCTGCTGCTGCCCTGCTATGTGTGCTGCATGCATGCTGTGGGGCCTGGGGAAGCCCTCCTCTAGAATGTGCTCTGAGCCTCAGGGCCCTGGATATTCTCAGCATGGGCTGCAGCAACCGGAAAACTTTGTCTTCTGGTGAATCCATTTTCCTAGATGCAGGTCACAACCAGTGGTTTGGGGTGGGGAATTGCAGCAGGGTCAGTGATAATAGTCCTAAATGGACTCATTTAATCCACACGGCAACCTATGAGACAGGGAGTCACATCCCCATTTTAGAGATAAGGAAACCACGGCACAGAGAGATCCCAGCAAGTTTGTCGGTGGGGGGCCGGGCTGTCAGCCACAGCAGGTTGGTTCTAGAATCCGTACTATTCTCCGTGAGGCCCCTGGACGGACTTCCCCTGATACCCAGTTGGTGTGCAGAGGCCCAGGGGAGGCCTTCACGGGGATCAAACACCCCTGCTCAACACCCCACAGGAATCCAGAGACCTAGCAGCGCTCTCCTGGTTTCCTCCAAGAAGGTCTGAGGCCTGAGAGTTTCCACAGTCACACAACCCAGAGGAGACATCTCACTGACCATGGAAGCAGCTGACAGGGACTTCCAGGTCTTCTGCTCTAGCCCCCTGTAATGGCAACCCAGAACTTTAGTTGTGTATGGACTGGTGAAGGACAAGAGGGAAATTAAAGCACCCAGGCTGGTGTCAAGATCCTTGCTCATGTCCCTGACCAGGGTCTCTGTGCTTAGCTGCTCCCAGCCACTAGGCCAGAATCTTAGGAGACTGTGGGGTAGATGGAATTGAATTTGGGAAACCATGCAAACTGTCTTTCTAAACACACAGACTGACAGCTTCAGGAGCTGAGAGAGAAAAGCTAGTGCAGCCCTCCCTTCGTGTAGGGGAAGGCCTAGGCCAGAGAGGAGAGTGACTGACACAAGGTCACACAGCTCTGACCGGTGCTGAGACCTCCTGCTAAAGGGACAGCGCCTCTTAAGGCCTTCTGCCCTCACCCCCACCGCCCACTGTATGCCATCTCTCCGGGGACTCCATCCACGCCTCCGCCTCACCCCTTGGCTTCCCCCAGGAGGATGTTCCCCAGCTACAAGGTGAAAGTCACAGGCATGAACCCCAAGACCAAGTACATCCTGCTGATAGACATCGTCCCTGCGGATGACCACCGCTACAAGTTCTGTGACAACAAATGGTAAGAACCTGGGACCCACACACCACCTGCCTTCCCTGAACTCCTCCCACGCACCATGCCTGTCCCCGCCTGATGGTCTGCCCAGGACTCACCAGGGAGTCCCGTCTGCAGCCTCAGGAACTGGCCTGCCGTGTCTGCACGCCTGCTGCAGATGGGCCTGTGGCTGGGGCTGAAATGAGCTGCAGTGTTTGGGTGTTTGCTGGGTTTCAAGGGTCTGTGCTCTCCCCCACAGCCGTGGACAAACAGCCCTGGTGCCTGTGCTGGGGACTGACACACAGCCAGCAACACTGGGGGAGGGTGGGAGCTGTGTTCCTGGGGGGCTTCCCTATCTAAGTGTTAGGGTCCAGTTGCCTGGTCCGAGGTGTGTGGGCCCTGTTTCTCCGTTCACTTCCTCTGGCTGCCACAGAGCCCTCTGTCTTAAGCTGTGTGTCCACCACCCAGAGCGAGTGGGCTGCCCGGCAGTGGGGGATGGACCCTTTGACAGGAGGCTGGAGGAAACAGGTGGGCCGAAGGGCAGAGCCAAGTTGGGGCCTGGTAAATACTTTTCCTGAGCCACCTCCTCAGAACCCTCTCTGCCCCAGAGCCCAGGACAACAGTCAAGGAGAGAGGATTGAATCAGTCCGGAGCAGGCCAGGACGTGGGCTCTGAGGTGGGTGGGTAGTAGGGCCAGCCGAGATGGGGCTGAGGAAGGCAGGATTCGGTGGCCAGGGCCAAGGGCCATGTTTCCATTTCTTCTTTCTCTGGGCTGGATTAGCGCTCAAAGCAGGCCCTGGCCGAGGGAACTGGTATTATTTAATTTCTTTGGGGGACAAGCGACTTGAAAGTTGTCTGCGTCCTCTGAGAAGCTCCCTTTGAATAATATAATTCATGACAATTTAAAATTGTAAATATATCACCAATCCGAAGATTTATGCACATGCGTATAATCATGTCAAAATTCATCAAGCTGCACACTAAAATGTGTGCATTTTATTGTATACTTCAATGTAAAAAAGAAGTAAATAAAATTGCTAAGATGATACATACACAGAGGGTACCTAGGTCTCCCCATAATACATTTGTGACTAGCCCCATTCCTTCAAGTAAATAATCACAATTTGTGTTTCCACTGCAGTAAAATAAAAGAGGTTCAGAATTGCTACCCCCTCCTCAGCACTCTCTCCTCTGCTCCTCACTCCTCTCTGCAAAGTCCTAATTGAGAATGTGATAGGACTGGGGCAATTGTTTCCTCAGAGGGGACAGAGGATCTCAGCTGCCCGGCCCCCAGGGCAACCAGGTGCTCTGACTCAGTCTGCTCTGTTGGCAGGATGGTGGCAGGGAAGGCTGAGCCTGCCATGCCAGGAAGGCTCTACGTCCACCCGGATTCTCCTGCCACTGGGGCCCACTGGATGCGGCAACTGGTCTCCTTCCAGAAGCTCAAGCTGACAAACAACCACCTGGACCCCTTTGGCCACGTAAGACTGGGGACTGCATGGCTTTGAGGGTGTGTCCTGAGACAGCACTGGGGGTGGGATGGTGGGGGCTGGAATCCGGAGAATCTGCTCCTGGGATCCAGCTCCAGGCTTTGGCATTTGCCAGGCCAGTTTACGGAAGGGCCGGCTTAGTCCCACGGCTGTACAACCGTCCCCTAGCACTAACTGAGTAACTTTGAGCAAGTTTCTTAGCCTTTTTTAGCCTTGGTTTCCCTGTCTAGAAAATGGAGATGACCATATGTACCTTTCGCGATTGTGAGAATTAAATAAGACAATATGCATGAAGCACCTTGCACATAGGAGGCTCTAAATAAATGGCAACTCTGACAGTGACGTTGATGGTGGGTCAGATCTCCCCGGAGCGGGACTTGCTGGAGCACAAGACAAGTAAACTTTCCTGAGGAGACTCACAGACAGTTCTGAAGCCTCTCTTTGGCATTGCCAGCCTGGAGCGCCTGCCCTCTGGGAGGGAAGGACCGGCTCTGGCTCCCATGTCAGTGCGGGCCGGGCCTTGCCTGGGTCCTGGCTCTCGCAGAAGAGATTCTGAAGCTCCAGGGATGCTGCTGCTCACGCCCCACCCAGGCTGCCAAAGCTCATTCCTTCCTCATACAGCCCTGGCAGGCCCACAAAACGTTTTCTATGTGGAAATTTTTAGCTCAAGTATGTGGCAAACAGAAGCCTGGGGACCTGGTACTATCCACCAGGGAAGGTGCAGGGTGGGCTGGGGCGGAGCATGGGCGCAGGAGAGGCTGCGCGGGGCAGGTGCCTGGGTTGCAGATGTAACGCGGTGCATGGATGGCGGGGGGTGGGAGCTGGAGTGCAGCGTGGTGCAGCTGTGGCATCTTCTACACCTCAGTTCTATTTCTGGGGTGCAGTGTGCAAACCAGAATTCTGTGGATCATGGAAAATGCCAGCAATGCTTCATTTCTGATGGATCGGTATGTAGCTGGCAAGCAGCACTGGGTCTCCCATGCGGGGCAGGCAGATTCTGTTGCATGTGTGCCAGAGACATGCAGGGGTGCACAGCGGCACTTCTCACGCAGCGGTAGCCTCTTGCTGGGGAGAGACAAGCCACCGACCCAGTGGGAAGACTCAGCCAAGGCCCCACCTTCCAGAGCACAGGGCCTTTTCGCTGAGGGGCAGAGGGAACTCCAGGGTCTTCCTGAGCACTGTCCTGGCCAAGGCTCTGCTCCCAGTTGGCTTGTACCTGGCCTGCTCTGCTTGGCCAGGCCATGGCACCAACCTGCACAGGTCAGCAAGGGCCTCTGGGGCAGGAGGTGGGGAACCTAGCTGGCAGGCACATGTCTGTCCACAGATGCCCGCACATGCAGACCCCAGGGGACAGACCACCGGGTGAGCACAGAGCTTGGCAGGAGCTGGGTCTTTGAGTAGCGGCCAGAGGTGCCAGGGATCAAACCTCTGGCAAGAATCTTGGATGCACAGCTTGCTGTCATGTTCCCAGCTGCAGGGGTGCCTCGGAGGACTCGTCCACCTCCCGAGACCCTGCAGGAAGTGGCAGGGGAGGGAGTCAAGTGGCTGAAGATCTGGCTCTTCAGGAAGTGGGAGAGAGACTTGGCTTTCATAGCCCAGCAAGTCCCAGCCTGACTTGCCTCTTTGGTGGCTCTACTGGAGTCCATAGGGGTTTGCAATAACCCTGCATTTAGTCTTGAGTCTGGGCCAGTGGGGCTGCTTGATGGGCTCGTGATGTCAGCGTGGCCCTGGCTACGCTTGCCATGCTTGCCCTCGGCAATAGGGGTATTCCCCATGTTAACTCAGCTTTCTTCCTGGAGGGTTGGGATGCTGAGCATCTTCCTTTCCCCCATCCCCACGTTTACTCAGCACATGCGGTTCATTGGGTACACACCCACTGCGGGGCGGAGGGTCCAGGGAGGTGAGGCGATTGTCTCAGGCGCTGGGGGAAAGGAGCTTTGGACCCATGCCTTCGGGCTCCTCGTCCAGTGCTCTTTCGGCTTCTCCTATCTTTCTAAACCCAGGGCTTGAGCTGTCATAGCTTCAGCTATTTGGAGCATTGCTGGAGAGGAAGCAGCCTTGAGCATGTAGGCAAAGGTGAGCTAACTGCTAGCCACCCAGGGCAAAGCAGCCCATGTGGACCTCAGCTTTCTGCTCCTTGGCCTGCGCCATTGGGAGCCATGAGCCCTCCCGGTCACCTTTCTTGGCTTCTCAGTCCAGAAGGCTGGGAAGGAGCCACTCGTGCTGTGCACTTGCCCCAAACAAGCCCTTCCTTCTGCACAACTCACCTCCACACTTTGAATTTTCCCTAAAAGCTTCTAGACCTCAAGGAACTTTCTTGGCCAAATGGACTTTGGACTTTCCCCTTGGGTCTCACAGTACCTCTGGGATTTCAGCAGCTGCCTCGCATTCACAGCCTTCTCCCAGAAAGGTTCAGGACCCAGGTGAAGGCTTGAGTCAGCAGCCTGTCCTACATGGCAGGTGGGGCCTTGGAACAGGAACCCCTCAGACAATGTGGCCACATGTTCCCAAAAGACAGGACTGGATTCTGGCTAGAAAACTCCTTGTGGGTTTTTGCTGTGAGTTCGGAAAAGCCCTCTGTTCTTGAGGGCTAGGCTCATGGTATGACCACTGGGTTCTGTCAAGGGCAGAAAATGGGCAGGCCGCAGGGGCAGAGAGCACGGGGGTGGCCCGTTTAGCTCCACTTCTGTTCTCCTGGCTGTAGAGGCTGCCTGCCCATCGTCTCCTCCTACTGGCCGCTCTCCTCCCACCCCCAGCAGGGTCCTGTGGCATTTGACCGTGGGATGGAGAGAGAGGTTGCTTCAGAAAGTCGAGGAGGGGCCTCACTGGGGTAGGGCCTGAATCCTGCCAAGCTGGCCAGCACGGGGGTCTTTTCTCCTGATCTGCAGGCAGGGAGGTAACGGCTGCAGGGGGCCATGTCTGTGTGTGTGTGTCTGCGTGGGAAGGGGGATGGCCTTCACCACCTCTTATGTCCCAGGACTCCCAGATCGCTGAGGACGAGAGCCAGCTTATGGTTTCTGACACAGCGAGTCTAACTGCTCCAGAGGCTGGGTCAGCCCCAGGGTGAGGCTGTGGGCGCAGCGCCTTGGCTGCAAAGCACGTGCACAGCCCCGTCTGTGCTACTTCCTCCTCTGGCCACGGGCCTCTTCACCCCTTTAGTTACTCCTGAGCTGTGGGACCCAAGCTTAAATGCCACTTCTTCAGGGTGACAGTTCAAGGTCCCCATTATGCGCTCTCAGAGCACCATGCACCTTTTGTCCTAGTACTTACTACAGTTTTAATTTATACTTGTTTACCAAATTTGTTTTTGAATAGGAAATATATCCACATGGTTTAAGAATCAATCAACCCAAACATCTACAATATCTTTACATGGTTTAAGAATAAATCAATGAATAAATTAAAAACATCTCCTTCCACTGGTTCCCTATCCACTCCATTTTTCCCGACCCCCATCACAGGTAACCACCGGTACTGATTTCTTTTTGGTGTGTCTTTGGACATATACAAAAGAATACAGAGCCTCAAATTCCTTCTTTTACACACAAAAGGTAGAATACTATAAACATGTTTTGCACCAGGCTTTGTAAACTTAGTATGTCAGGGAGTCCATGGCATTCATATGGAGCTTCCTCATTCCCTTTTTCATAGCTGCATAGAATTTCTTCCCATGAGGAGTGCATAAATTATGTATCTGCTTATTGAAGGAATCATATATTTTCCTGTTTTAACTCTTTTGATTAAACCCACACATATATCATTTTATACTTGTGCCAAGCATATCTGAGGGATAAATTGCTTGTTTGAAGGGTATTGGGATTTGTAATTTATAGTTTTGCCTGCCATTGGAGCTGTACTGGTGTATATTCCCACCATCACTGGAACCTCACCAACTGGGGAGAGTGAAGTTTTGGATTTTTGCCAGTCTGTGGGTGAAATACGCAGTGGAACATTACTTAGCCATAAAAAGAATGAGATATTGCCATTTGTGATGACATGGATGACATAGGGGGTATTATGCTGAGTGAAATACATCAGAGAAAGATAAATACTGTATGAGTTTACTTATATGAGGAGTCTAAAAAGCAAAATGAACAAACAAATAAAATAGAAATAGGCTCATAAACACAGGGAAAGATTGATGGTAGCCATAGGGGAGGGGGATGGGAGGATGAGGAAAACATAGATATCAGTCTTAGTTTCAATTTGTATGTCTTTTATTATGAGTAAGGTTAAGCATATTTTTAAATATATTTCCTCTTCTGTGAACTGCGGTCCTTACCCTTTGCTCCTTTTCCTCTTCGATTTTTGATCACTTATTAATTCCAGAAGCTTTTATCAACTAGGAAGACTTAGCTCCTATCTGTGATATAAGTTGCTTATATGTTTTCCCAGTTTGTCTTTTGATATTTGCCCCTAGTTGTGTTCCCACACAGAAGTTTTTGATTGAATGTGTTGGTCTTTTATAGATTCTAGATTTTTAGTAATTGAAATCCACTCCTTACTTGTAAGGGAATTTTCTTCTAATATTTTATGTATTTACTTTTACATTTAAACCATTGATCCTTTTGGAATTTATTCTGGCATTTGATGAGGTGTGACTCCAACTTTTTTTTTTCTAGCGAGCTATCCAGTTGTCCCAACACCAGTAACTGACTCGCTGTCTTTCCCCCCGGGATGCAGGGTGCCTATTTCTGTGCACCGATCCCCGTCTGAATGTGTGTCTGTTCGCGTGCCAGTGCCTTCACTGTTGAGACTTCATAATAAGTTTTAGTGTCTGGCAGGGCTGGTTGCCCCCATTTCCCTTCTTTTTCAGAGTTTTCTTGGCTACTCTTGTCTGTTTTTTCACATGAACATTAGAATCAGCTTGTCATTTTGAGAAACTGACATATTTTTGTTAGAATTGCTTTGAATTATAAATTTACTTAGGAGGATTTATAGGAATGTCTCTTTTTGCTGAAGTCTCCTTTTTGTCCTTCAAAAGTGTATTCAGTTTTACTTTGTAAGGTCCCACACATTTCCTGTCAGCAGCCTCATCATATTTGTTGCTATGAGAAATGCAGTCTTTCTTCCCTACATTTTCTCACTGCTTATTTTTGCTTGATTTTTGGATTACAGTGTGGCTTTCCCACTAGATAGAAAACCTGGAGGTTTTTAATCACCACTGTGTGTTACTGCCCAGCCCTGTGTCTGGCAAACCAGTAGCAGTGAGTGACTGGGTGAACCTGCTGGAAGGGGTGGTATTTAGACAGAGATGGCCCTTTCTACACCAGGAGCTGACATCCCCGCAAAGCTTCAGCTGTCAGCTTGCCAGGGGGTACCCAGAGCTATTGATCTCTATTTTCTTCTTTCTTCTCCCGTGTTCACTAAGCCCTGAGAATGTGCCAAGCCCTTGCTGGGTGTGCTGGGAGGTACAGGTGCTCCACACAACTCCAGACAGGCCTGGCCAGCTAAAGGTAGGAGCTCAGCTCAGAATGAGTGTCAGTTCTGGCTCTGCCTCCCATCTGTCTGAGGCTGGGCAAATGCCTTCACCTCCCTGAGCCTCAGTCTCTCACCTGTTAACATGGGGCTAATCATTGTGCTTTCTTTGCAGGATGTTGAAAAGATTAATGATACGATGTGTGTGGAATACTGTGCACAGGGCATGGCACATAGGCTGTGCTCAGTAAACACTGACTGTTATTTCTGTGACTGTGAGAGAAGACAGAATGGTTCCCCGGCCCTTGGGTTGCTGTCCTGCAAGTAAGGCCCAGGACCTACGTGGCCACGGCTTCAGGAGTGGGCTGCTGGGTCGCCTGACTCAGTTCTAGTTTACATATTCTTTGGGCCAATCACTTACCTCTCTGGGTCTCGGTTTTCTTTGTTTTTTCTAAGCTGCAGATCCAGTCTCTGTTCTAACCTCTTTGCAGTCCTGGAGAGGGTAAGGAGGATGATAGAAAGCAAATTATGATGCAGAGGAAAATCTGGTTTTAATATGTGATAAAATGGACAATAGCCACATTGTGTGGCTAGCATCCAGACCCACTGTGTTCTCTGATGGATAATAGGGCCTGGTGAATTCTCGGCCCTAACATTGCCACCTTATCATTAATTATTCAGCTTATTGATGAGAGCAGTGTGTGCTCTCTCAAAAGCCATCTGGAATCTTCTCAGCATTCTGTCTCCAACCAGCTGTGTGTCCTTGGGCAAGTTACGTTCCCACTACAGACCTCCTGTTCCTCATCTGTAAATCAGGAGGTTGGACTAGAAGATCCCTAAGGTCTGTGTCTCCATGTCCTTCATGTTCTGTGCTTCTAACGTAGATGAATCTGGTGCTCACTGGCTGAACACGCTGTGATGATCTCTTGAGGAGATGGATGTTTGGCGCTATCACAACTGTTAAAATAGAACAGGCTTCTGAATTGTTGCCAGAACGTAATGAATTCCATTTCTGTAAAGCAATGTTGATGATGGGACCAGTCACGTAGTGGGGCTTGTTGACGTAGCTGGCCCATTTGGCCCAATATCCTCTGCAACAAATACGAATGTGAGGCTCTGGCAAAGTAGTTTAATGTGGCACCTGAGGAACTTCTGAGTAAAGCCAGGTGTGAGTCACTGAGCTGGTTTCCCTTCCTCCCAGGCTGCGGGGCTGGAGGCACTGGCTCAATGCATGGGACCTTCTTCCCGACGACCTGTCAAGGTTCCAGACTGTCGGAGTCAGGAGGGGTGTTAGGGACCACTTAGCTGAATGCCTCACTTTACAGATGAGGACTCCAATGACTAGGGAGCAAGAGCTTGCTCAAGACTTGCAGTTGGTAAGGAGAGATCGTGGAGGCTTTGGGGGTCCTCTTGAGTGCTCTGTGCCTGGGACCGCACCTGTGGAGGCTGCTACCTGTCTCTGCAGGTCTGGCAGTTTCTCTCTTTCCAGGTTTCCCTGCCAGCCTGCCTGGTTCCCTCCCAGAAGGTGTGTGTGTTTGGCAGTCTCTCACCCCAGTCATCGAGGACCTTGCCTAATGGCCTGAGGAGTCTGGCCTTTATTCCCAAGGGGCAAGAGGGAACCATAAAAGGTGGCATTATGTGTGTAGACACTTACTGAACTCTAACTGGTGGTAGGACTGGTGGGGGGCACATGGGAGGCAAGAGGAGGAGATTCAAAGGGCTCTGCTCTCAAGCGACGTACAGTCTTCCTGGATGAACTGGAAGGTCCTAAGAAGGGAGGTGGCCTCATCTGATGTGCAGCAGGTGAAATGGAGAGGAAGTAGATGGAGACGGGGAGGAGGCTGTCCCAAAGTCCGGGGAGAGACGGGCCAGAGCCAGGCTGCGCAGTGGGGATGAGAGGCTCACAGGACTTGGTCACTGACTGGACCTGGAGGTGGATGACAGTGAGAAGGGGAGCTGGTGATGCCCAGCCTATGCCCAGATGGCAGAGGAGCCCAGTGGGTGCTGCCATCTGTCCTTGGGTGTCTTGAGGGCCGTGTGGCTGTGCACATGTCCGCGGCCTCTGCTTCAGGTCCCATCAGGCCCTTGTCTCTGTTCTCCCCACTGGTCCCGCACCCTGGGAGAGCCAGAGTGACCAGGCCCTGTGTGCTGGGGGGCTGAAGCATGTGAGCACTCACAGGAAGTCTATGCACGTGTTTAATCAGTTCTTTTAACCTGAAAAATGCCTTAGAGGTTATCTTGTCTCTAGTGAGCAAAGACAGACAGGAGGGGAGGGGACTGAGGGTTTGTGGTTGTGAGCCAGGCCTGCTCCTGCAACCCTGCGCTGTACTTCCTGGTTCCTGTTTCGGGGTAAAGGCTCCTGGAGGTACAAAAGGAATGAAAGATAAGGCCCTTCCTCTTGAGGAGTTTTGGCTTCATTGGAAGGCCAAGAAGAAATAGGAGGCCAGCAGGAAGCAGCCCAATAGCCAAGCAGACAGCGCATGGGAGGAAGTTTCAGAACTGGGAGTTCAGAGCAGGCCTAGCCATCTGGGAAGGCTTCCTAGAAGAGATGAACCTCAAGATGACAGGCCTAGAAGGTGAGAGAGATTGGGAAAGGAAGACCAAGACAGCAGGAGGAACTGTATGTGCAAAGGGGCAGAGGCAGGGGTCTGGGGCCCCCTGGAGCATCGTGGCCCCTCCCAGGTGTTCAGTAGCGGGAACTTCTGGGGACTCGGGTCCTTTGTGGCACCTGCAGCTGCAGAACAGTGCAGATGATGGGGTGACGTAAAGGGACTGGGAGGGGATCCCCAAAACCCAGCTCCTCTGCCACGGGACCCTTCCCAGGCTTCCGGAGAGGAGTCCATGGGGGCCTTCCTGGCCTTCTTGCGCCCTTCAGTCTCACTGTGAGATTTTTGTCTGGCAGGCCCCAGGTACTTCCAGCTACAGGACCTGGCTTGGGGTTTGGGGAGCTCTGGACTTGTTCAAAGAGGGCCCAGAGGTTTGTCCCTAAGGGCTGAGGGAGGAGTGGCCAGGGCATGCAGAAGACAGAAAAACGAGTTCCTGCTGGATCCCACCCACTCCTCCCGCTGAGTCTGCTTTCAGGGCTGTGCCTGTCCCCAGGACGCACCCTGGGCCCTCCCACACTCAGGCCCGCCGGGGAGAGCCTGGCTTTGGGTTCCGCTTGGAGCTCTGGTCATGCAGGGGTTAACTCTTGCACTAGGCTTCAGCCTGAGGCCTGGGCCTGGAAACCTGGGGGTGTGGGCTCAAAGAGGCAGCCCGGCAAGGGGCTCTCCCAGGCAGAGAGGAAGGAGAGAAGGGAGCTCGGAGGGGCGCAGGATCCGGGGGCCAGCCTTGCCCAGCCAGGACGGAAGCCAAAGGGTTAACAAAAGCAGCAGTGCTGATAAAATGCCCCAAATTCCTGGTCTTGCCTCCAGTGGGGAGAGTGTCTGGCAAATGTCAACGATAAAAAATACATTTCAATGGCACATGACGCAGCTGCTACCGTGGGGCGCAGCCGAATGAAGCAGGTTTGGAGCAGCAACTACTGTATGTTAGTTCAGGGGCTCTGGGGCTGAGCCGCCCGGGTGCTCTGCGTAAGCTTTGCCTTCCCAGCCCCAGGCATCCTCCGGCCTCCCTCCATGTTATGTTAGGAACTTTGCTTGTCTCCTACCTCGGTACCTGGAACTCCAGCCCACGAAGAGCTGAGAGCTGCCTGGGGCAGGTCTGAGGGCAGGACGCACATGCATCTCCCCAGCAGCCCCTCCGCGGGCCTCTGTGAATGTGCAGTGATGGAGTGCCTGGATGAGAAAACACTTTGCTCAGCTCCCTTCTACCCCTGCCAGGCTGCCTTTGCTGCTGACAGAAGTGAGCCGAGGGGGCCGAGCACCCGCAGTGGGTGTGTCTAGGAAGGGCAGGGAGCAGGGAACAAGGGGAGAAGAGGCAGGAGAGGAGAGGGAGAAGCGAGGGGAACTTACATCCAACCCCCGTGAGGGATGTAAGTTATGTATCACAATCCCATTTTACAAATATGAAAACAGAGGCTCAGAGAAGTCCAGTGACTTACCTGAGGTCATACAGTGAATCAGAGGCACCTTGGACTTTTGCTTGCAACTCAGAATTCCACCTACTACACTGTGCTGAGTTTGCTGGGGGCTTTCAAACAGTTAAGCTCTCCATTACCACCGTGGAATGACCTGTGGCATCAGGGTGGTCCTGGCACCAGGCATTAGTGCTGGTCCTAAGTGGGGACCATGGGGCTGAGTTTGGGGCCTAGGGGCCTTGGGAGCTTTAGGACTTTTCTGCGCTCAGCCCCAATAGTCGGGCCTTGGTTCCTGGGCTTTTAGGAGAACGAACCGGGCCGAAGCGCAGAGGGCAGGGACCCGGAGCTCAGCCTGAGAACCTTCTCTTCCAGATCATCCTCAACTCCATGCACAAGTACCAGCCACGGCTACACATTGTGAAGGCGGATGAGAACAATGCTTTTGGCTCCAAAAACACAGCCTTCTGCACCCATGTGTTTCCAGAGACTTCCTTCATCTCTGTGACCTCCTACCAGAACCACAAGGTACAGCTGCAGCCCCTCAGCCCACCCCTGACACCACTGGGCATTTCTGTGCCACAACAGAGGCAGGAGATGAAGCCCTGGGTACTCAGAAAGCTGTGACGTCCCTCAGAGCAGAGAGAATCTGAGTAATGATCAGGGAAGGAGACCAAACTCCAACGGGAAGTCATTATGGTCTGTTGTGGGGAATGGGTGAAGTTGGCAACTGTAAAAACTGGGAGCATGGAGCTCGCCCTATTGCTCGAGTGTTGGGCCCTTTCATTCTACAGTCTTCTCCCTGGTGGGATCCAAAGGTTGGATTCTGGGCCTGTGGAGGAGGGGCCAGAGCATGGGGAGAGGGGCCCTGGGCACAGCGGCTGAGCGGGAGCCGGGAGACTGGACAGGCTGCGGCCGCGGGGCTCTGGGTGTCCTGGCCCGCCTCCCCCCTCATGGCTTGCCCTCCCCAGCCTGACCATCTCAAACTGCCACCGCCCCGGCCTCTCTGCCTCTGCCCACACTACCCTCCTCAGGATGCCTTCGCATCATGCACACTGGGAACTGGCAAGGTGGGTGGGGGTCGGAGGGGAAGGGCCAGAGGCTGCTGTGGATTTCAGGCAGGAGAGTGACAGATTTGCATCTAGAACCTGATGTGGCGTTTGCACTGGATGGGGATGACACGGACTGGAAGCTGTTAAGGGCACCCAGGAGACAGTGAGGAGGGCCGGAAGCCAGGTGGCACAATGGGGCCACAGAGAGGGAAATAGAATCAGAGGGCCTGCCACGAGTAGAAATGGTAAGCGCCGGCACTGAGCCCCAAGGAGGACTCGGCAAGACTCCTGGCTGCCCTAGGGCTGGGGTGTGCGGCTCCTCCAGGCCCGGCATGGGTTCTGTGCCTGGGGCAGAGGGGGAAGGCCAGAGGGCAGCCCAGACCCTACCCCAGTGACTCCGCTGTGTCCTCTCCTGACAGATCACACAGCTGAAAATTGAGAACAACCCTTTTGCCAAGGGATTCCGGGGGAGTGACGACAGCGACCTGCGTGTGGCTCGACTGCAGAGGTGGGGCTGCCCGGGCCTGGGGGTGGGCAGGCAGAGCGAGTTCAGGCACGTGGTCTTGCTAACCCTCAAAGCATCTACAGTCTCTTCCTGTCTCCCTCTGACTGTCTTCCCCACCCCTCTAGCAAGGACTATCCTGTGATCTCCAAAAGCATTATGAGGCAGAGGCTTGTCTCCACCCAGCTCTCGGCCAAGCCCGACGTCAGCCCCCTGCATGGCGCCCACCAGGCGCTCCAGCACTACCAGTATGAGAACGGGGCTCACATGCAGTTTGCCGCGGCTGAGCCCCAGGACCTTGCCCTCAACACCTTCCCAGCCCAGAGAGACTCAAGCCTCTTCTACCACTGCCTGAAAAGACGAGGTAGCTCTCTCTTGGTCTGGAAGTCCTAAAGGGTCAAGGGTGGGGGGTGGTTAAGCTCACCCATAAACGCCCCCATGACATGTGAGTGTGCCTGGGCACGCACCTGCACACACACACACACCCCTGGTTACCTGTGTGGCCTGGGAGCATGAGCCTGAAGGGTTTAGGGACTGTGGCCAGGCTCAGTTCATGAAGGGACGCTAGCTCTCGCTCCTGCTTTGCACGCAGCCTTCGGAATCCTCCCAAGCAGCCTGTGACCGTGCTGTCCCCAGACACGGGCACCCCTCCCCATCTCCAGGTGCTGCTTGGCAGCCACTGCTTTGAAGACGTCCACAGGGTGGGCAGACAACACGTCATCAGCCGGGCTACCTCTAAGCGTGGAAGGAGGCTGAAGTGTCACAGTCCAGGGCTTTTGGACTGGGGCTGTCATGTATGACAGCAGCCTCAAGGCTAAAACAGGGATGACCTAGGGTCATGAGTACAGGCTCTCCACCTCACCATAGCAGGATCGTCAGAGACTTCTTGAGAGTGGAAATAAACTATTGAGGCTGTAGACTGGGGGCCGGGAAGGCAGGGAACAGAGCCATTGTGGCGGCCTCTGACGAAGAGGAGACCTGAGCCAAGAACCAGAACCTTTGGGCTCTGGTACCAGTCTGGATTGCTCCATCTACAGAATACAGATGATCTGTGTTATGACACCAGAATACCTTGCAGAGCCACTGAAATTCCCTTGGGAATGGCCAGAATGTTCTGTCAGCCCAGCTCCTGGGAACTGCTGACCCAGAGCAGGCCAATGGTGGCCCTTTGGCCAAGTGATGCCTGTTTTCGTTTGGCCTGTGAGCTACACCAAATGGTTTTTACATTTTTAAGTAGTTGAAAAAAGACCATTTCATGATATGTGAATGTATAAGAAATTCAAATCTTAGTATCCATAAATAAAGTTTTATTGGAACACAGCCATACACATTAGTAACCCCATGGCTGCTTTCATGTGATGGCAGCAGAATGGAGTACTTGTACCAGATATTCTTGTGGCCCACAAAGCCTAAAATGTTTACTGTCTGGCCCTTTACAGAAGAAGCTTGCTCACTCCAGGCCTAGAGTGACTGGCCAATTCCCAAGTCCAAGAGTTTAGTGCCTTTGAGAGGAAGGAGGGGTTCGGAGAGCAGATGGAGAGGAGGGATGAGCAAGGGGTGAACAGAGCTGGGAGAGAGAGAGAGGCGTGTCCCCTTATCAGGGAAGATGCTTCCAGAAGGAATGGGGGGGGTGAGTGCGGGTCTTCAGACTTGGTCCACTGCCCCCCCGCCCCGCCCTGGGCCACCCTGCCTGTCTGCACTGACAGCTCCCAGGATGGATCCCTAGAGGGAACAGGAGGGGGCCGAGGAAAGCCACCACACAAGTGCTCTTGAATTTGTTGAGTGGGCTGCTGTCCAGGTGGCCTTGCCTGGGTCACCCCGGGTCCCAGGGAGGATAGACGGTCAAGCCCTCCCGGTTCAGGATGTTGAAGGACACACATATATACGGTTGGAGGCAGCTGCTTTCATCTTTGCTCAAACAGAGTATCCACTTAGCCTTAAAAGTACAAGTCACCTTTTATATATTATCAGCTCCGTTTCTTAATTTTTAAAATACTGTTATGTTGGAATCTGTATACTAACAATCTGATGGGACAGCTTTGAACATATGTAAGGTTTACTTCCTCTTCTAAAAGCAACAGGAGCATGCCCGCAAGTAGCTTTGGCTTGCCAAGGCCTTCCTGGGAGCTGAGGATTGAGACAGAAACATTGTGGCTTTAATTTCTGGCTGGTTCAGACAGACATGGCCACTGGGCCTGGTCTGGGCTGGCAATTGCCTCTCCTTCCCTTGGCTAGGATGTGCCTCGTCTAAGAATGCCAGTGCACAGTAGGGCTTTTTACCATCCCTGAGAGTCAGGGTGGCAAAGGATCAAAGCTATATGCTGCCTGGCTAAGCACCTCGCTCAATGTGCAGTGAATGATGTCCCCTGTGGCCTTTGAGCAAGGTCACACTCAAACCCGACCACCTTATCAAAGCTGTGGCTGATTCAAGTGGTTCTGGCCATGCCATGGAAACATGGGGCAAGGGTGGGGCCTGCATGACAAGGATAGGCTGTCCTGGCATCCAGCAGGGGTATTCTGGGCCCTGGGCTGGTGGAAATGGCTCTTCCTGAAGGTTTCTTTGTCTTCCAGCAGACAGTGCCCGCCATCTGGACTTACCCTGCAAGCGCCCCTATCTGGAAGCTCCCTCTGCAGTGGGAGAGGATCACTATTTCCGTTCTCCCCCTCCCTATGACCAACAGATGCTGAGCCCCTCCTACTGCAGCGAGGTGACCCCAAGAGAAGCCTGTATGTACTCAGGTTCAGGGCCCGAGATCGCTGGGGTATCTGGGGTGGACGACTTGCCCCCGCCCCCACTGGGCTGTAACATGTGGACATCAGTCTCACCGTACACGAGCTACAGCGTCCAGACCATGGAGACCGTGCCTTACCAGTCCTTCCCCACGCACTTCACCGCCACCACGATGGTGCCTCGGCTGCCTGCTATCTCTGCTCAGAGCTCCCAGCCTCCAGGAAACACCCACTTCAGTGTCTACAATCAGCTCTCACAGTCTCAGGTCCGGGAGCGGGGGCCCACCGCCTCATTCCCCAGGGAGCGTGGCCTCCCCGCTGTGTGTGAGAGGAAGCCGCCTTCCCCACACCTGAATGCTGCCAATGAGTTTCTCTACTCTCAGAGCTTCTCCTTGACCCGGGAAGCTTCCTTACAGTACCATTCAGGAATGGGGACTGCAGAGAACTGGGCTGACGGATAACCCCCATGTCTCCTCGGCAGCCCCAGGACCTTTACTCCTGTGTTAACCTCTGTGGGTGGCCTGCACTACCCAGACACATGGGATGGTATTTCAAAGGGTGGTGTGTGTGCATGTGTGGGTGCATGCGTATGTGTGTGTGTGTGCATGCGTGTGTGTGTATTGGGAGAGCATCTATCTTCTGACGTACAATTGAGGCCGTGACAAGGAAAAGAGTTTTCTAAGATTTTGCAGATTTCGGCTGCAGGACCTGGGTCCACTGTTACCTTCTATCTCCTGACATGCCCGTGGATGGGATGCGAGTGGAGAGTTCATGTGTGTCATTTAGAGGTTTTTATAATACAGTGTTTATTTACTCAGGGCCAGGTAGTGAGGTCTCTCCCACAGGGAAAGCTGGGGGAAGATTTTCATTGCTGGGCTGGAGGGCTTTGCACACATCATAGAGTCCCTGGCCTTCTGTTTGCAAGGGGAGCTGAGAGGCTTGTTTTGAGAGCAGGAGGCCCATTCCATTGACTCCTGGAGATTCTGTGAGGCCCCCTGAGAGGTACACTCAGCACAACCACAAAGCTGCTCTGAGGGGAGAGCAGACTGCTTAGTGGCCTGGAAATTGCCCTCTGGAGCTCTGAGGTCTGAGGGATGACTTTCAGAGAGGGTCATGGGCTAAAGGTCACCTGATGAGTATTAAAACATTTTTTTTCTTCAGAGAGGAAGGAAAAATGCAACCAGTAGCATCTCTGTCATCATTCAGGTTTTCTAATAAAGTGCAAAGCCCTTCACCCTCGGTCCCTATCATACAGTCTCTCACCCTCTGTGGCGGGCAGGAGGACTCTGCCTCTTGGGCACCGTCTGCATCCTACAACCAGCAATTATGAAACACACTTCATAGGGCAGTGTCCCCAGGAGAGCACATCCGAGCTGCTGCCAGGCATCTCCAGAGCCTGTTCTTCTCCCTGAAAATCCCTGCCTCCGACGCAAGAAAGCCCAACAGAAATAAACACAAGAATTGAGAAAATATTCATTTCTTCCAGTAAATTCAGCCAGTGAGCCCAGAGGAGCAAGGCTAATCCTCCAGTGAGGTGGATCTTGTAGTCCTCAGTCCAGCCCTTTAGCCCTGAACACCACCAGACCATCCATGTGGCTGGTGTGAACTCTGTAATCAAAATTGGGAAATCACTAAACTCTCTGCATGCTGAACAGCTATTTATATATTATATGAATAAATAAATAAATAAATAAATATATATATCTCACAAATGCAGGCCACATGTCAAATTCAGCTTTGCTTTTTACAAATGAATAAACTTAATAAAATGAACATTGGTGGGGGTATTTGGAAAGGCATCTATTTAAATTTTTATTACACATTTGATGTTAAAACTAAGAATGGTTTAGATAAAACATAAATAAATAAATATATATATATATATGAAAACACACACACACACACTACAGATTAAACTTTATTAGGAGACACCTTAGCTAATGGGATATGCAACTTCAAGTGTTTTGTTACATAGCATGGACATTTTCCTTTACATATTGGAACATAAAGCCATTTTACAACTGTGAAGTGTGTGCATGCTCTTTACTACTGGCTTGTCATTTCTTGGCCCAGCAATGGTCCCTTCCTCCCTTTTGCTTGCATTTTTTCTCAAGAACCAGATGGAGCCCTTAGAGCCTCTGAGCATAGTACTGCGGAGCCTCTGAGCTTAGCGTGGAGTCACTCAGGACCAATGGGGCAATTGTATCTTTGAGCTCATGCTGATCTCCAGATGCTGGATCTGGACTCCGGGGCCCACACAGACTTCAGATGGGCAGGGCAAGGAGTATGCAAGAAATGGTCACCTTTTAGTAGCCAGCGCACAACCTGGCAATCTGGGGGAGGTGGTCTCATACGGAGAGAATTCTTGGCAGGATTTGCGCACCTACTTCAGGAAAGGAAGAGAGGGGCAGGTTTGCGCCAGAGCCCAGCGCTTCCTAAGCAGTCAGACATGTGAGCACAGCAGCCGTCTGCACCCCAGAGAGGAGGGACCAAGGCCTGGCAGGGCCCTTCCCTTGCCCACTCGTCTACCGATCCCTGCAGCTCAGTCACGAGCTGGAGTGGGAAAAAAGGAGAGGAAATCCAGCGCAGGGTCACCCTACTAGATTAGAACAGAGCTGGTGTCAGAAGGTGCTGTTGGGTCTCCCCGCGTACATCCCTTTGCCTCCTGCCCCCCCCCCCCATGGCTCCGTTTCCAAAGCTGCTCACCCACCATCTCCACTGCAGGCCGGTCTGGGAGGCGAGGAGAAGAGAAGGCAGGGGTGAGAGGTGCCTTGTAAATCCTGGTCCTCATCGGCACTAAGATGGGATGTCCCCAGAGCCCTTCCCTGGTGGCTCTGGGGTTGTCCTCTGGCGGGACTTCCTCCTGCAGGAGGCCAAGCCCCTCCTCCCCTTGGCCGGTGCTCAGGGGAAAACTTTACTGAACTGGCTCTGGGGGTGGGGGTGCTTTTCCTCACTCACACCTGCTCTGCTCCTCCCTTTCTGGGTGAAGCCTGCATTATCGGGTGTTCCACACCCTCTAGGACCCCAGACAGAGGGCTGTGAGCTACACGGCGGTTCCCAGGCTCTCTTCAGACACATGGTTGCCTGAGACCGAGGTGAAGAATGCTGTTTAAGGGACAGTTTGCCCTTAGCAGTGGCAGCTTCCTCCTAGTTTTCTGGGAGGCATGAGCTTGCTGGGCTTCTCCACCTGGGCATGGCTGGAGAAGGGCTTGCAGTGGGATTTGGGGAACTTTCCTGCCCCTCTGAATCAACAAGTCAATAAAAAGGGGGCACGTGGGATACCCTGGAACAAAGGGCACCATTCAGTAGCGCCAACAGGTCATACATCATGGGGCCAGAAACCTGCCACGGGAAAAGTGTCTGCTTCTGCTGTGCCCTGCCTAGGAAGGGGAAAAATATGATGAACGTTCAGCTCTGAGGCCAAGGGCAGGCAGCCCCCCAAGCTCCGCTCTCCAGCCCAGGGCCGGGCCACGGTGGGAAGCAGGGCTTGGCTCTCAGCAGCAGCATAGCCACCCAACTGCCCTCCAGCTACTGGACAGCCTGGAGCAACAAAGGGGAGAAGGACAGGAGAAGCTGGGTCCGCCTGACAAATTGTTAAAAAACCAAACCGACTTCCAGCCTCGGCTGTGCCTCAGGGGGTCAAGAGGCCGCAGCTCGCACTGCTAATGGAGCCTGCTGCAGGAGTAGCGGCCCAGGCTTGCAGTGTCTTATCTTACAACATAAAATTAAAACCCACTTAAAAGGCCGGAGGGCATGTTAACATTCCCCCTGCTGTCTAATTGAAGTAGTTCCCAGTGCAAAGGATTTCACTTGAAAGATGTCTCCCTCAAAGCCCCAGTTCTCCTGCTTGGCAGGCAGGGAAAGGGGGTGGGGGATTGGAGGAAACTTGTCATTTCAAAAGCCAGCACAAGCTCAGGCTGGAAAAGCAGCCATGCTGTTTGCCGCCCCCATCCAGGCAGCAGGTGGCGACAGCAAAGGTTAGGACAGGCTAGGTTGTTTTGTATTTTTTAAAAATTTACAAATTCATTAGCAGCTATGTCAGCAGAGGCCAGACTCCTGACAAGAAGTCCTGGTAATGATTCAAATACGGTGAGTTCCGCAGCAAAACCTGGCAGTCCCTGCGGCCAAGAGACTGCTATTCCATCCCCCAACGCCTTCCTCCCTCCTATGCAAATGTATTACAGGTCTCCAAGGCAGACGGAATCAATCAGGGACATCCTGGAAAGGTGCTGAACTCGCACTGGCCATCCCGAGTAATGGGAACCAGTCAGCCTGCAGCCGGCTGGGACCAAAAGCCAAGGTGACAGCTATTAAGCAATTGTGTGCAGAACAAAATGGCAAAGGGGCCGGGCAATCAATTCAATTTCGATGGGCAGCCCAAGCAACTGCCACTGTGTCGCAGTTGATTAGAGAGCGCCCGGCAGGAGCTTCCAACGCAAGCCCGCCACAGATCAGAAACAGGCCCGGGATGTAAAGGGAAAGACCTGTCTCCTGAGGAGCAGGCGATGAAGGACTCTGTTTTATGTGACTGTATTCTTCCTTCTCTCCTTGAAGAAAGAGTAGGAAAAAAAGCAAGCAGTTTGGAGATTAGATAGTTTTCCTTTCAGCCATTTATCATTATGAAGGAAAGTAGACAGGGCGGGGGCAGGAAAATCTCCAGTGGGATCCCTGTAGAGTCTCACCAGGAAGGCCCAGGCTTACACTTTGCAGCTCAAACAGCCCCTGCTTATTACCACAGCCTGACGGGGTCTGCAGAGTGTCCAGAGCCCCTCTTCTCTAACAAGGGCAAACAGGCCCCAGCGCTCTGAGGGTCATAGGAATTCTCCTGCCGAAACCCCAAACCACCAAATTGTATCATTTGTGAAAATTAAAGCCTGGGTTGGAATAATGGGGAGATGAGGAAAGTGGAAAAGGAAATGATGAGACAGAGTTGGGCAAAGTCCCAGCAGGCTAGGCCCAGGCTGCGGCCCCCATTTCCTTGGGCCCCATGTGGGGCAGGAAGGGTCAGCCCCAGCCAACACCGATCCCAGCCCAGTGGAGGCTCTTGGCTACCTGCTTGAAAAGTCTGGGCTCCTGCTTGGTTCTCCAGTGTAGAGGGATTGGAGGAGGCAGAGCAAGGGGCACCCACAGACACTGAACCCGCGCGAGAGAGCAGCTGAGGGACCGTGGAGGGAGTGGGGGAGGCTTAGGAGCAGAGGGCAAGGGATGCTGACTCAGGAGGGAGAGGACCCCCCCCTGGAGGCCAGGGTGGGGAATCAACAGCTGGGGCAAAAGGGCTCAGCGCTGGGGCAGGGCTGGTGGTGAGGGAGGAAGGGCTGACCTAGAACATGAGAGCAATGGGTGGCGTGATCAGATCATTCTTAAGAATTATAGTTAACCTGAACAAACTAATCTCACTAATAATCCAAATGCAAATTAAACTGAAAAAAATGCCACTTTTGTCTTAACAAATGATAAGCATTTAAGCAAAGATGTAGGGAGCCTCTCTCAATCATTGCTAGTGGGAGCACAGATTGTTGTAGTCTTTCTGGAAAAAGCAATTTGGTCAGCATTGACAAAGACTCTAAAAGTGTTCATATCCTAAAGAAAATAACCTGGGCATAGCTTAATGCTCTATAACACTCATTGTGGTATTATTTTTAACAGCCAAACTGGCCCAAAGTAAATTATGGTTAAGTAAATTATGAAACACTCATATTCTGGAATATGATGTAGTCATTGAAACTAGGTTTACAAAGTGTGTTTAATGACATGGAGAACTGATTTCAAACTAAGTGGAAAAAGTGGATTATACTATAGAGTATGATCTCAAGAATATTTGAAATTAAAAAAAAAAATGTTGGTGTAGCCAAACTATGGATCATTAAATCACAATCAACCAGAGAACAGGATACATAAATATATATCTCCACGATACATTATGCAAAAGAAATTTCTGATTAAAATGTATGGTTTCCCATTTGTATGTAATACAAAACAAACCTGTGTGTGTGAGTGGATGTGTGTGCGATGTGTGAGTCTGTGTGAGTGGGTGATGTGTGAACCTGTGATATGTACTGTGTGGGTGTTGATGAAGCATGTGGTTGCGTGTATGTGCGTGTGTGTGTAGTTGTGCATGTGTGTGGTAGGGGCATAGAGAAGATTTAGGAAGAATTGTTTCTGATTGTTCTGTCATAGGCCTGTTTTATTAATGAGCATGTATTATCAACTAAAAGGCTTAATTAAAGAAAAAAGAAAAGTAAGTTGTGATCACAAAAGTGCCTGAAATAGCGGAAGGGTAGAAGAAACTGTATCCAAGAGCTGTGGGGTCGCTTGGGGAAGTGGTTGGTGCGGCCTGTCTGACTTCTGGGCCCCTCGCCCTGCTTGTTTTCCCTTCTACTCTCCGGCTTCCGTCTCAGATACTGTCCCTCTGCCCGGGCCCTGCAGGCTGCTGTGCTCTTCCCGCCGGGTAAGGCGTGCTCTCCGCGGGTAATACCATCTGTTCCCGTGGCTTCTTTCACTAACATGTCGGATGAATCTCGAGTCTAATTTCACTTCCCTCTCCTGAGACTGACTCTTGGACATTTCTGCTTAAGAGATGTCAGGCTCCTCAAGTCCCCCTGTTCAAACCTGAGCCCATCATCACCTTCCAAACCTCCCTGTGCCTTCCTTCTCTGTTTTGGTAAATGGCACCATTAGCCAACCTCCCGCTGCCGAAGTCAGAAGGCCAGGCTTCAGTGCTGACTCCTTCCACTCCCTACTGGCCTGCCCCAAACACTCGTTAAATGACACAGATTGTATTTCCTAAAGCTCACTTCCATCTGCACACTTGGTCTCTCTTTCCTCAGGCCCGGCACTGTGCCCGCTGCAGGAAGTCCCTGGGTGTGGGCTGCCTGCTCTCCAGGGTTACCTGCCTGAGGCTGAAGAACTCTGGGCTGTAGTGAGCGGCCCTCCTGGGCACTGAAGTGTGGCTCAGGGGCTGACGGCTGTTCAGACACGCGGAGGCGGGGAACTGCCCACGCGGGAGACAGGAGGCTGCTCAAGGGCAGGTGAGCTGCCTCCGTGGCGACTCTGCTTTCACCTTGGTGTGGCCCGAGTCCTCTGCTCTGGCTGCTGCCCTGGGTGGGTGAGGAAGCAGGCCGCTCCTGCAACTCATCTGCGGGGTCACAGGCTAGCCCCTGGGGTCACAAGCTATCTGAGCACCCTCCTGCCCTATAGGCCTGCATGTGGAGCAGCTCCTCTCAGTTTAGGCAGCTGCTACCTGGAGGCACATGAGCCCCAGGATTCAGGGCCATTTCCAGCATCTGCCCTCCACATCCCTACATCTCTTTGTCCTTCAGGGATTCCAAACTGTCCCCTCCCCCAAGCCCTTTCTTGGGAGACCGACCGCACAGCCTACGCCAAAATAGGACGGCCTCGTCTCTCTTAAGGAGAGAAAAACCAAACCGAACAGAAGACAGGAAGCCCCGCAAGCATGGCTCCCTACGTGGAGCACCAAGGACGAGCTGCCTGCTTAGGGAACCATGGTGCTGCTGGCTGTCCCTCCCCTTCCAGCCGACCTCTCTCCCGAGCAGACGCCTGTACGAACTGGCCGACGGCAGCAGGCGGGCCAGGCGTCATCCCACCTGCACATAGGCTGTTGAGCTAGAGGAGTTCCACATTATCACCTGAATCTTCTTTACAGTTGGGCCTAAGGAGTTGAGAGACTCCTCCAAGCATAATTAAGTGAATAATTTATGACACTTAGATATACAAACAATAGTCTCCACCATCTGCAACTGGGCCAAGCCCTCGGGCTTTCCACTGCCTCCAATTCACAGAGAGGCAGGCTGACCAGAGGAAGGGACTGCCACTGCGTTCGGTCTCACCCTCTCCAGGAGGCTGGGTCAGCTTGGTCCAAACAGGTGGAGGCAGTAAACAACCCAGGTGCCTCTGGATCAACTGGTCACACGTTTTGGGGATGGCTGCAAGCCCCACTTGGCTTGGGCGGCGGAGGCAGGGTGTCCTTTCCTCCCGGTCATACTGTGCTTCCTTGGTGTGACCTGAGAGAGACTTGTTTTGGAGTTCCTTTTCTTTGCCCCACAAATCCTAGCTGGGGTGCCTGAAGAAAGGGCTGGGTCTGTAAAATGACATGGCTCCATTAGGAATGATGGAAACTACATGAGGTGCTTGTAATAGCATCTAATACAGCCCAGGGTCACCTTCCTTCTCCCTGGACCCTACATGCTGACAGCCTGGCCCTCTTGCTCCGTGACTGGACTGAAAGCCAGGAGCTGTCTCTGCACGGCAGTCGATGGACCCGGTACCAAAGATTCAGGCATTAAGTTCTGGCCTGTCACACTGGAGACCTGGATGCAATTTTCTAGCCCAAGAAAATGAGCTTCTGGCTCCTTTTTATATCAGAAGAGAGCAGTGAAAAGAGCTTGGGCCTGAGTGTGAGCTGGGGGTCCTAGCCCCAGTCCTGTCACCTGCTGGCCCTTTCTGGCCCTCCTTTTCCTTCTTCCATGCAGCTCCTCATCTCCTTTGCAGCACTAAAGGTCTGTGATTCCATGAATAATGTCTGAAATCATGAATATCTTAGTTTTATTCAGGACTCTATCTGAATCTATAGCAGTACACTCTCCAAAGTAAGATAATGGAAGAAAATACTAGAACTTATTCTTCTGTTTATTTTAACCTCATCATTTACAAATATCTAATGTCTATATTAGTACAGTAGCACATATATATACTTTATAGGTAAATTCATAAATAATAAATAATATATTGGGAGTCTCTTGCTTTTAAGGGAGGTGAGATCAAAACAATGTGGAGACACTGGGATGAAGGAGAAGTGCCTGTGAGGCTCTGGGCTGTATGTGACCTCCCAGAGATGGTTTACCAGAGCTCTGGATGAAGAGGCACGGTGAGGCGGTGGAGAACGAATGGGCCTGGAGCTCTGCCTCTCACTGGATATATGCTTACTTACGATCCGTGAGCCGCTATCTCCCCATTTAATTAGGGATAACGAAGTGCTACCTATCTTCTGAGGTACAGAAAAGATTAAATGAGGTAATACAGATAAAACTGTGCTTAATTCAAGCCGTCCCTCCTCCCCTAACACAGGATGCCCATCTGCACAGGTTTCATTTTAGATGCTTCAAAGGTGTGAGAGTTTTTTTTCTGGGAAATTCCTTTTATTGTTTTCCGGACTTTATTGCTTCTCCTGTCTCACAGTTAAGCCTCCTTTAACAGATGTCAAAGCCTAGATCTATGCGTAGTTAGGCGTGCAATGCCAGGGGGTGGGCGGGTGATGCTGGGAAGACTCCTGCTTGGTCTTTCCAGCCCACTGAGCACCTCACACGTGCAGGGGTCTTGGGACCATCCAGGATTCAGGGTAACATTCAAGGACATATAAGAAAGAGTGTCCCTCCAACAAGAAGCAGGCATTTTCACCAGTGCCATCAGGAGGGGATAGCTGGAGTTTCCTGCTCCCTCATTCACAGCCCATTGCCAAACTTGGTGATGTTGGACATTAATCTATTCCTGAAAGGAAGTCCCAACTCTGCCACTATTTCGTTGGAGGCCTTAGACAGATCCCTCAGTCTTTCTTGGCTTCACCTCATTTACAAAAAGGGATGAGTAATATCTATGTGGCCAGCCTCCTAGGCTTGGCTCCTGGGCCAAAGGAGATGCTCTACATGAAAATACTTAATAAGAAATGAAAGGGATTGTAATTAAGCTTCCTGTTGGTCCAGTTAGTATCAGTCCATGCTCATTTTTTGCATTTTTATGAAAAAAACCACTGCTTTTATAGTCCAAGAAGGGAAATGGCAAGGTGTTGAGCAATCTCATCAGTTCTGAGAGGCGGATGATGGAGCATCAGCATCGCCTGCCTTATCCTTGCCCTGCCGGCGTCCTCAGTCAGTTCCCGGCACACACACAAGAGCCTGTGGCTGTGGTCAGCAACAGGCGGCCACAGGGCTCCTCTCAGGTTGCTGATCCTTCATTTCCTCCGGCAGACTCCTGCCCGGGACGAGGTTCTAAGTTTCACACTACGTTTTTGGACGAGTCATTTACAGCAGCCCTAGACACCCAGCCCCTCTCTCACTTTTGGTGTCCAGCTACTGCTCTGGATGGCAAGATTGCTAATTGGGACGTGATCCCAGCCAAATGGTAACAAAGATTCAAGGAGCGGGTTCACTGGACCTTAAATATCCTGCCACGACTTTACGGCTCAGGCGGCCGTGGAGGAAGCGTGAGTCATACCAGAGAGGTGAGGCTGCTGCTCAGGGAAGCCGCTGCAATGGCATTTTTCACGCTTTTAATAAACCACCGTATTATTAGAACTCACCAAAGCTGAATTTAATGAAAGCCTTAGGCCCTAAGGCTTGAATTTTTCTTTTGTATTGCAAAACGAAACCAACTGGTCCAATTCAAATTAACCCCAGAAAATGCAGACTTTAATTATGTTTCTCTCATTCTTTCATTCTTTTTCCTTTCTCTCTTTTTTTTTCTCTATCTTTCTCCAAGCTCTCATTTTCAACTTTTTATGGTGATTACAGTCTACTGGAAGAAAAGGAAAGGAAATATACAGGAGGAAGAAAAAGTAAAATATGAGAAACATATTCAGATGGTCACAAGTTTCTCTGTAGGATTCTTTTTCTTTAAGGAAAGTTACTGAGCAGTGATGCAAATTCATATGAGAATTTTTAAAAAGAGAATGAAAAGGCGAAATGTTCAAGGAACTCTCAGCTGGTACCAGAGACATCTGATTTAAAATTCAGTTTTATGAAAGCTCCCTCAATCAGGCCTGCCAAGCAGCAGTTCATAACGGGCAACTTTGCACAATACTGCGGCCCTCAAACAAATAATCACCCCAGAAATATTAAGAAGACAAGTCCTTCATTTTTCAAATTTCTGGGGCTCAGCCCTTGGGAACTACCTTGGGGGAGGGGGTAATGAAATTGGCCGCTGTGCTGCGCACCTGGCCTTCCACTATTCAGAAGCTTGGGCGGCAGGAAATAGCTTGGCTGCAGCTTCCGTATTTGCAAGAGTTAGTGAAAAGACATCTTTTTCCTCTCATAGCTACGTTCATAAACAAATGTTCACTCTCCAACCCTCACTCCAATTTGGAGCCTATTTACCCACTTGAGTAGGCCTTCAAATGCCTCCTTTGTCCTTTACGGAGCAGAAAGGCCCTAGCACCGCGTTGGGGAGCGCGTTCTCAGCCCTTCCCGAAGACAGGTCTGTGGTCCTCCCGGGCCCGGAACCCCCCGCTTGAGCTACTGGACTGCCAAGTCACCCACGCTGTGGGCGAGGGAAACTAGTCCAAGCGCAATGCCTTCAGCATCAGGGACTGGGAACCCGCGCGGCGCCGCCTTTGTCTCAGCCCACTCCTCCTCCGATCCCTGCAGGGGGGGGGGGTCCCTGCTTGGCATCAGGGGGTCCCCAGGCATAAGATCCTAATTATTTCAATGGTATTTGTTTTCATAGCTTTTTTTTTTTAAATGTGTCCAGGTCGATGGCATTTTAATGCCTTATTAAATGGGGTTTTACAGCAGTCTGTCTGTTCAGTCTCTGGGCCCATGCCTGTACTTTGTGTGCAAGGATTTTATCTTTCCTGCTGGCTGAAAATATTTTCCGAATTCCTATAAAAGTTTTCGAGATTTCCTAAGACAAATAGAGCTCCACCAGCTCTAAAATGACCTTGATGCAGTCGGCATTGCATTCAGACACATGCTCTCTCCCTCGTTTACACCAAGAACTGAACTCCATTTGTATTCATTAACTGCCTTATGGGCACATCGAATTTGCTCCACAAATGTGCTGCTGCAGAAAAACGCAACTCTACCCAGGATGGCTCCCCAGAATCCCGCCTTTCACAGGGTTCTTCCACCCTCTCAGATGGCTACCTTGGCTTTGAAGGAGGCATCCATAAAGCCTGTCCTAGGTGAGGGGTTTACACAGGAGGGGGAGGCACGGCTGAGGGCGCCAGAGACAGAAACATGGCCGGCATGTAGACCACAAAGCCTGCTAGAAGAAAATCAGCCAAGCCCTTTTGTTTACTTGCCTAGTGTGCGAAATTTTATGAAAATACGGTGTTCAGAAGGAATCTGAATATAGAAAATATTGAAATGAGCCACAAGTCAGGCTATTGAGTGTTATGGAAAGAACCTAGAACTACCATGGGTTCAAATCTCATTTCCAGCACAATTCAGCATGTGATCTTGGGCAAGTAAAATGGGAGAGATTATCTATAATCTCAGGGTTATCATGAAGACTGAAATGAAGGAATGTATGTAAAATACCTAGTGCAGTACCTGACGGGTGATTGTAAATAGCTACCATCACTATTTCATGAGGGCCTTAGGATGCAGAAGGGCAAAACACAATCACTGTGGGTGCTCAGGCTTTGTTAAGGGTCTGGAAGTGGGAGGGGAAGGGAGGTCTCAGGGACTGGATGCTTGCTCTGGACCAGACACAGCAGTAACTGGTACAACCAGAATTTAAATCCAGATCTGACTCCCAAACCTGGTGCCAATATCCAGCTTGGGGAAACTAAATATGGAGAGTTATGTCAGCTGCCTGCAACACTACTTAAACTTGAAACAGCCAGAGGGGGCCTATTTTGCTTAGGTTGTATTAAAAAAAAAACCCTCTAATGCTAATAGCTTAACCACCAGGAAAGCTCCCTCTGAACTTCTATTTTGCTGAGTCATTTTTGAGCGTTACTCTCTTGGTGATGCTTCACTGCAAATGCCACATTTAACATTTAAGCTAGAAAAATACCCTTGACATGAATTGGTAGGGATGCTCAGTCCATTCAGAACATTTCCTGCTTATTCCACTTCTGCTGGCACTAAGCATGTCACAACCAAAGATGGAAGGTCACTCGATGCCTCCAGTTCGAAAAGACAAAGCCCAGAGGTTGTGTTTATGCTTCTATAGTTAAAACCTGTCAACTTTTTAACTGAGGCTTTCCACTTCCATAGAATCAATGAATAATCTCAATTTGAAGGAACATATATTTCATTCTTTGAAATTCCTCAATCCCCTTTCAAAAGAGTTTAGTCTTTTTTTTTTAATATTGCCTTTTCTGTTTGGGAACTCTTTTTCTGTACTTAATTATCTTAAGCATGTTTTAAAATAATCTCTAGATGATAATTCTGTTATCTGAGGTTCTTGGGGGAGTGTCTGATTCTGCTGTTTATTGGGTCTACTGATGTTTCACAACATTTTTTTTCTACTATTGTTTCATAATTTTGTAAGAACTCATCCTAACCCAGTCTTTATCTCTTGTCAGATCCCTTCAGAACAATTTTGTTTTTGTATTTGAAGATTACCTTTTATGTTGATTTTTCAGACTGAGGTTCTTAGACAATGCAGGAAGAGCAAATTCAGACCCAGAACACAAAGGAGGGCAAAATTTGTTTTGTGCTAGGTAGGAAGTTTTGAGGGTTTTAGCTATTCTGAGTTTCATTTTCAGCTCCCCTATTTTTCTGTCTGTTTAGGTCAGTTAAAGCTCAAGCCCCTTACACTGAAGTAGAATAAAACTGGAGGGCTTATACTGTAACATGAATTGGTAGGGATGCCCAGTCCATTCAGAACATTTCCTGCTTATTCCACTTCTGCTGGCACTAGGAAGAATTGTCATAAAACTATAGCAGTTAAAGCAGTATGGTACTGGTCCAAAGATAGATGAATAGACCAATGGAACAGAACAGAGAGCCTAGGAACAGACCCACACATGCAGTAACTGAATTACAAAAAAGACGACACTGTGGTGGAAAAGGATGGCTCTGTGTTAATTAGAAATCCATGTGTGAAATAATGAAGTTTGATCCCTGACTCACACCATACAAAAAAAAAACCACTTCCACATGGACTGTGATTTATATAAGAAATATGAAACAAAATGTTTAAAGGAAAACATAGAAGAATATCTATATGAACTTGAGCTAGGCAAAGATATCTTAAAGAGGACACAAAAAACACTAACTGTAATGTAAGAAACTGATGGATTG
The DNA here is from genome assembly GCA_032199065.1 of Smutsia gigantea. NCBI lineage: Eukaryota > Metazoa > Chordata > Mammalia > Pholidota > Manidae > Smutsia > Smutsia gigantea. The sequence goes on from JAVSCE010018374.1 coordinate 57,962, forward strand.
GTCTATATGGAATTTAAAACTTACATTTATCAAAAAGCATCACTAAGACAATGAAAAGCAAGTGTAGAATAGAATATATTGAAGATATTTTTTGTATACTTCTGGACTCAAATCCAGAACATTTGAAGAACTTCTATAAATCAATAAGAAAAAGGCAGACAACCTAACAGAAAAATGGGCAAAAGACATTTACAGGCTCTTTGCAAAAAAAGATATCCAAATTTCCAAGAAACATATGAAAAGGTGCTCGACTTCAATACTGATCAGGAAAATTCAACTCATGACCATAATGCAATATGACTAGCTCCCACCAGAATGGCTAAAATGAAAAAGAAACAATACTGGGTATTGGTGGGACTTTCATATACAGCTTGTGGGAATGTCAATGGATGTAACCACTTTGGAAAATTATTTGGCAGTATCTACTAAACAGTCAGTATCCTACAATTATATTTAATAGGAACATACTCAAGGGCCATGTAATTTCCCTCTTAGGTATAGGTGGAAAAGAAATGTGTACATATGTTAACAAAAAGGGATGAACAGAATATTAACAGCAGCACCATTCATGTTCTTTATAACTCAAAAGTGAAAACAACCCAAATGTCCACCTGCAGTAGAAAGGATAAACAATTTGTGGTATATTCATACACTGGAGTATTAGACAGCAATGAGAATGAATAAATTACCACTTAATGCAAAAGCATAGGTAGGTCTTACAAACATAATGTTAAGCAAAAAATGAGTACATACCATGTGTTTTCATTAGAGAAGTCCATCAGGCAAAATGAGTTTGGTGCTGTTAGATGTTAGGTTAGGTAGGTAGTGACTAGATGGGGCAACAAGGGAAGCTTCTGGAGAACGGGCAAAGAGTCTGTCCCTTGGTGTGGGTATTAGATACATGGATGTGTTCCCTCTGTTAAAATTTATTGAACTGCACAATTATGATTTGTACAAATTTCTGTATGCAGGTTACACTTCAAAAAAGTTTACTAAAAATGCTTTATTCAAAAAACAATCCTTAACCAATTAAAAAGAGAAAAACAAAATTTAAGTCCCTGGGTTAGTAAGATTGACTCATTACCCCAAGGTAGTCTAAGCATGAGCTTAAATTTACAACTGTGTTTTTAGTTCTTTTTGCATTCTACATCTTGGAGGATTTTTCTTGTTTTCTTAAAACTCAGCTATGTAGGGTTTCGGGAAGATGGCGGCGTGAGCAGGGTGGCGGAAATCTCCTTCCAAAACCATATGTATTTATGAAAATACAACTAGTACAACTATTCCTAAAAAAGAGACCAGAAGACACAGCACAGCACAGAGCCTGCATCGGCACCTGAGAGGACTTGGCACGCCATGAGGCGGTCTTAAAGAGCCCAGCTGACATACATGGCACCTACCAGCGACCATTTAAATAGGCATGAAAAGACAGAGGAATATGGTCCAGACTAAGATCAACCAGACAACCCCAGAGAGGGAGCCTGAAAGGATGGAAATGCACAACCTTCCTGAAAAAGAATTCAGAATAAAAGTCATAACCATACTGATGGATCTACAGAGAAATGTGCAAGAGCTGAGGGAGGAAGTGAGGGAGTGAGGAAAGACAATGCAGAAATCAGACAAGCAATCAACGGGCTTAACAGTAGACTGGATGAGATGCAAGAGACTGTTAATGGAATAGAAATCAGAAAACAGGAATACAGAGAAGCTGAGGCAGAGAGAGATAAAAGGATCTCAAGGAATGAAAGAATATTAAGAGAACTGCGTGACCAATCCAAACGGAACAATATTCGCATTACAGGAGTACTAGAGGAAGAAGATAGAGAAAAAGGGATAGAAAGTGTCATTGAAGAAATAATTGCTGAAAACTTCCCCATGTTGGGGAAGGAAATAGTCTCGCAGTCCATGGAAGCCCACAGATCTCCCAACACAGGGACCCAAGGAAGACAACACCAAGACACATAATAATTAAAATGGCAAAGATCAAAGATAAAGACAGTATTAAAGGCAGCTAGAGAGAGAAAAAAGATCACCTACAAAGGAAAACCCATCAGACTATCATCAGACTTCTCAACAGAAACCTTACAGGCCAGAAGAGAATGGCATGATATATTTAACGTAATGAAACAGAAGGGCCTCGAACCAAGAATACTGTATCCAGCACAATTATCATTTAAATATGACGCAGGGATTAAACAATTTCCAGACAAGCAAAAGTTGAGAGAGTTTGCCTCTCATAAACCACCAATACAGGATATCTTAAACGGACTGCTCTAGAGGGAAGCACTCCCAAGGCTAAAAAGATGTCACCAGAGAAAATAAAATCATAGCAAAGAAAGCAGACCATCCAAATACTAACTAAAGGCAAACAATAAAACACCTAGTATATAAAGAATGGAGGAGGAAGAAGAAAAAGGGAGAGAAATAAAGAAACATCAGACTGTGTTTACAATAACTTAACAAGAAAGTTAAGTTAGATTGTTAGATTGTAAAGAAGCAACCCTTGAAACTTTGGTAACCACGAATCTAAACCCAGCAATAGCAATAAGTACATATCTATCGATAATCACCCTAAATGTAAAAGGACTGAATGCACCAATCAAAAGACACAGAGCAACAGAATGGATAAAAAAGCAAGACCCATCTATATGCTGCCTACAAGAAACTCACCTCAAATCCAAAGATATACACAGACTAAAAGTGAAGGGATGGAAAAAGATATTTCATGCAAAGAACAAGGAGAAAAAAGCAGGTGTTGCAGTACTTGTATCAGACAAAATAGATGTCAAAACGAAGAAAGTAGCAAGAGATAAAGAAGGACATTACATAATGATAAAGGGGTCAGTCCAACAAGAAGATATAACCATTATAAATATATATGCAACCAACACAAGAGCGTCAGTATATGTGAAACAAATACTAACAGAATTAAAGGAGGAAATAGACAGCAATGCATTCATTTTAGGAGACTTCAACACACCACTCACTCCAAAGGACAGATCAACCAGACAGAGAATATGTAAAGACACAGAGGCACTGAACAACACACTAGAACAGATGGACCTAACAGACATCTACAGAACTCTGCACCCAAAAGCAGCAGGATACACATTCTTCTTAAGTGCACATGGAACATTTTCCAGAATAGACCACATAGGAGGCCACAAAAAGAACCTCAGTAAATTCAAAAATATTGAAATCCTACCAACCAACTTCTCAGATCACCAAGGTATAAAACTAGAAATAAATTTTAGAAGGAAATCAAAAAGGCTCACAAATACATGGAGACTTAACAATACTCTCCTAATTAATCAATGGGTTAATGACCAAATCAAAACAGAAATCAAAGAATATATGGAGACTAATGACAACAACAACACAAAGCCACAACTTCTGTGGGACGCAGCAAAGGCAGTTCTAAGAGGAAAGTATATTGCAATCCAGGCCTATTTAAAGAAGAAGAACATTCCCAAATGAATAGTCTAAAGACACAATTACTGATATTGGAAAAAGAAGAACAAATGAGGCCCAAAGTCACCAGAAGGAGGGACATAATAAAGATTAGAGAAGAAATAAATAAAATTGAGAAGAATAAAACAATAGAAAAAAAATCAATAAAACCAAGAGCTGGTTCTTTGAAAAAATAAACAAAATAGATAAACCCCTAGCCAGATTCATTAAGAGAAAAAGAGAATCTGCACACATAAACAGAATCAGAATTGAGAAAGGAAAAATGATGACAGACCCCACAGAAATACAAAGAATTATAAGAGAATATTATGAGAATCTATATGCCAACAAGCTGGAAAACCTAGAAGAAATGGACAGCTTCTTAGAAAAATACAACCTTCCAAGACTAAGAAAGCAAGAAACAGGAAAACTAAACAGACCAATCACCAGCAACAAAATTGAATCAGTAATCAAAAAACTGCCGAAGAACAAAACCCCCAGACCAGATGGATTCACCTCTGAATTCTACCAGACATATAGAGAAGAAATAACACCCATTCTCCTTAAAGTTTTCCAAAAAACAGAAGAGGAGGGAATACTTCCAAACTCATTCTATGAAGCCAGCATCACTCTAATACCAAAACCAGGCAAAGACCTCACCAAAAAAGAAAATTACAGACTAATATCCCTGATGAATGTAGATGCAAAAATACTCAACAAAATATTAGCAAGCCGAATTCAAAAATACATCAAGAGGATCATCCATCATGATCAAGTAGGATTCATCCCAGGGATGCAAGAATGGTACAACATTGGAAAATCCATCAACATCATCCACCACATCAACAAAAAGAAGGACAAAAACCACATGATCATCTCCATAGATGTTGAAAAAGCATTTGACAAAATTCAGCATCCATTCCTGATTAAAACTCTCAACAAAATGGGTAGAGAGGGCAAGTACCTCAACATCATAAAGGCCATATATGACAAACCCACAGCTAACATCATACTTAACGGTGAGAAGCTGAAAGCTTTTCATCTAAGATCGGGAACAAGACAGGGATGTCCACTCTCTCCACTGAAAGTCCTAGCCACAGCAATCAGACAAAACAAAGACATACAAGGCATCCAGATTGGTAAAGAAGAAGTCAAATTGTCACTATTTGCAGATGACATTATATTGTACATAAAAAACCCTAAAGAATCCACTCCACAACTACTAGAACTAATATCTGAATTTAGCAAAATTGCAGGATACAAAATTAACACACAGAAATCTGTTGCTTTCCTATACATTAACGATGAACTAACAGAAAGAGAAATCAGAAAAACAATTCCATTCACAATTGCATCAAAAAGAATAAAATACCTAGGAAGAAACCTAACGAAGGAAGTGAAAGACTTATACTCTGAAAACTACAAGACACTCCTAAGAGAAATTAAAGAGGACACTAACAAATGGAAATTCATCCCATTCTCTTGGCTAGGAAGAGTAAACATTGTCAAAATGGCTATACTACCTAAAGCAATCTACAGATTCAATGCAATCCCTATCAAACTACCAACAGATTTCTTCAGTGAACTGGAACAAATAATTCTAAAATTCATATGGAACCACAAAAGACCCCGAATAGCCAAAGCAATCCTGAGAAGGAGGAATAAAACAGGAGGAATTACGCTCCCTGACTTCAAGCTCTACTACAAAGCCACAGTAATCAAGACAATTTGGTATTGGCACAAAAACAGACCCACAGACCAGTGGAACAGAAGAGAAAATCCAAACATTAACCCAAACATATACAGTCAATTAATATTTGATAAAGGAGCCTTGGATATACAATGGGGAGATGACAGCCTCTTCAGCAGCTGGTGTTGGAAAAACTGGACAGCTACATGTAAGAGAATGAAACTGGATAACTGTCTAACTCCATACACAAAAGTAAACTCAAAATGGATCAAAGACTTGAATGTAAGTCATGAAACCATAAAACTCTTAGAAAAAATATAGGCAAATATCTCTTGGACATAAATATGAGCGACTTTTTCATGAACATATCTCCCTGGGCAAGGGAAACAAAAGCAAAAATGAACAAGTGGGACTATATGAAGCTGAAAAGCTTCTGTACAGCAAAGGACACCATCAGTAGAACAAAAAGAGATCCTACAGTATGGGAGAATATATTCATAAATGACGTATCCTATAAGGGGTTGACATCCAAAATATATAAAGAACTCACGCACCTTAACAAACAAAAAGCAAATAATCCAAGTAAGAAATGGGCAGAGGACATGAACTGACACCTCTGTAAAGAAGAAATTCAGATGGCCAACAGGCACATGAAAAGATGCTCCACATCGCCAATCATCAGAAAAATGCAGATTAAAACCACAATGAGATATCTCCTCATACCAGTGAGGATGGCTAACATCCAAAGCACAAACAACAACAAATGTTAGCCAGAATGTGGAGAAAAGGGAACCCTCCTACACTGCTGGTGGGACTGCAAATTAGTTCACCCATTGTGGAAAGCAGTATGGGGGTTATTCAAGAAACTCAAAATAGGAATACCATTTGATCCAGGAATTCCACTCCTAGGAATTTACCCTAAGAATACAGCAACCGAGTTTGAAAAAGATAGATGCACCCCTATGTTTATCGCAGCACTATTTACAATAGCCAAGAAATGGAAGCAACCTAAGTGTCCATCAGTAGATGAATGGATAAAGAAGAGGTGGTACATATACACAATGGAATATTATTCAGCCATAAGAAGAAAAGAAATCCTACCATTTGCAACAACATGGATGGAGCTAGAGGGTATTATGCTCAGTGAAATAAGCCAAGCCGAAAAAGACAAATATCAAATGATTTCACTCATATGTGGAGTATAAGAACAAAGAAAAAACTGAAGGAACAAAACAGCAGCAGACTCACAGAACTCAAGAATGGAGTAATAGTTACCAAAGAGAAAGGGACTGGGGAATATGTGTGCGAAGGGAGGGATAAGGGGGAAAAGGGGGCATTACAATTAGCAGATGTAATGTTAGGGGGGGCACAGGGAGGGCTGTACAACTCAGTGAAGACAAGTAGTGATTCTGTAGCATCTCACTATGCTGAGGGACAGTGACTGTAATGGGGTTGGTAGGGGGACCTGATGAAGGGGGTAGTTTAATCACCATAATATTGCACATGTAATTGTAGATTAATGATACCAAAATAAATTATAAAACAAAACAAACAAAGAAAAAACTCAGCTACGTATTTAAGTGAAAGTTGCTGTGTTCTTTAATTGATATGTAATTGACATGTAACACTGTATTAGTTTCAGGTATAAAACATAATAATTTGATATATGTTTATATTGTGAGATTATTAACACAGTAAGTTTAATTAACATCTTACACAGTTACAAAATTTTTTTTTCTTGTCATGAGGTCTCTTAAGATCTATTCTCTTAGCAGAAAGTTTCTGTATTTTATCTTTCAAGAGTTTCTTGAGCAGGAGCATTCTTAGGTTATCTATGTCACAATATTGCCAAGACCAAAAGTCTTCCATGAAAGGACGCTCAACTTCAACAGTCTTCAGGGAAATGCAAATTATATCCACAGTACAATACTATTATGCTCCCATTTGCTTGAATTTACTTAAGCATTTTTAGTTCTCAAGTGACTCTGTTCAAACTGAAGCAGGGATGTAGGCTCAGTCAAACATGAGGCAAAAGACATCAGTGATTTAGAACAGTCTTAACAAATGATTCTTCATTTGGACTCACTTCATTCTTTCTTCACCTGCACTCATCTGGATTTTTTCCCCCAGTTTTATTGAGAATTAATGACATACATCACTGTATAAGTTCAAGGTAAGCAGCACGATGGTTTGATTTACATATATTGTGAAATGATTACCACACAGGCTGAGCTAACATCCATCTTCTTAGATACAATAAAAAGAAAACAAAGGAGAAAAGAAAAAAGGGTCAGAAATTCTCCTTGTGATGAGAATGTTTAGGATTTACTCTCTTAAAACTTTCCTATATTATGTACAACAGTGTTAGCTATAGCTGCTGTGTTTTACATTACATCCCTAGTACTTATTTATCTTATAAGTAGATGTTTGTACCTTTTGACTACCTGCCTCCAGTGCCCCCTAACCCCACCCTCTGGCTCTGGTAACCATGAGTCTGATCTCTTTTTCTAGGAGCTTTTTTTAAAAAAAATATTCCACATATAAGTGAGATCATAAGTATTTGTCTGTCTCTGTCAGACTTAGATGTGCTAATCATCTTCCTTGTTGCACCAGGTAATCTATTTGCCAGCAAGAAGATGAGGAGAGAGAAGTGACAGGGCAGGAAACTGGTCTGAAAGAGTTTGTTTTCTCTTTTCCTTGACCCTATTCTGTTTGAGAATGCTGGTTCTTATGGTTATACTAGCAGATTCATTAAAAAAAATTTTTTTAATTGCTATCATTAATGTACAATTACATGAACAACATATGGTTACTAGACTCCCCCTATTATCAAGTCCCAACCACATACCCCATTACAGTCACTGTCCATCAGGGTAGTAAGATGCTATAGAATCACTACTTGTCTTCTCTGTGTTATACTGCCTTCCCCGTGCCCCCCCGCCCAGTATATTATGTGTGCTAATCGTAATGCCCCTTTTCCCCCTTATCCCTCCCTTCCCACCCATCCTCCCCAGTCCCTTTCCCTTTGGTAACTGTTAGTCCATTCTTGGGTTCTGTGAGTCTGCTGCTGTTTTGTTCCTTCAGTTTATTCTTTGTTCTTATACTCCACATATGAGTGAAATCATTTGATACTTGACTTTCTCCACCTGGCTTGTTTCACTGAGCATAATATCCTCTAGCTCCATCCATGTTGTTGCAAATGGTAGGATTTGTTTTCTTATGGCTGAATAGTATTCCACTGTGTATATGTACCACATCTTCCTTATCCATTCATCTACTGATGGACACTTAGATTGCTTCCATGTCTTGGCTATTGTAAATAGTGCTGCGATAAACATAGGGGTGCATATGTCTTTTTCAAACTGGGCTGCTGCATTCTTAGGGTAAATTCCTAGGAGTGGAATTCCTGGGTCAAATGGTATTTCTATTTTGAGTTTTTTGAGGAACCTCCATCCTGCTTTCCACAATGGTTGAACTAATTTACATTCCCACCAGCAGTGTAGGAGGGTTCCCCTTTCTCCACATCCTCACCAACATTTGTTGTTGTTTGTCTTTTGGATGGTGGCCATCCTAATTGGCGTAAGGTGATATCTCATTGTGGTTTATTTATTTATTTATTTATTTTAATATAATTATTTTGTTATCATTAATCTACAATTACATGTGCAATATTACGGTTATTAAACTACCCCTTCATCAGGTCCCCCCACCAACCCCATTACAGTCACTGTCCATCAGCGTAGTGAGATGCTATAGAATCACTACTTGTCTTCTCTGAGTTGTACTGCCCACCCCGTGCCCCCCCAACATTACATCTGCTAATCGTAATGCCCCTTTTTCCCTCTTATCCCTCCCTTCCCGCCCATTTTCCCCAGTCCCTTTCCCTTTGGTAACTATTAGTCCGTTCTTGGGTTCTGTGAGTCTGCTGCTGTTTTGTTCCTTCAGTATTTTTTCTTTGTTCTTATACTCCACATATGAGTGAAATCATTTGATACTTGTCTTTTCGGCTTGGCTTATTTCACTGAGCATAATACCCTCTAGCTCCATCCATGTTGTTGCAAATGGTAGGATTTGTTTTCTTCTTATGGCTGAATAATATTCCATTGTGTATATGTACCACATCTTCTTTATCCATTCATCTACTGATGGACACTTAGGTTGCTTCCATTTCTTGGCTATTGTAAATGGTGCTGCAATAAACATAGGGCTGCATCTGTCCTTTTCAAATTGGGCTGCTGCATTCTTAGGGTAAATTCCTAGGAGTGGAATTCCTGGGTCTCATTGTGGTTTTAATTTGCATTTCTCTGATGATTAGGGATGTGGAGCATCTTTTCATGTGCCTGTTGGCCATCTGAATTTCTTCTTTGGGGAAGTGTCTGTTCAACTCCTCTGCCCATTTTTTAATTGGCTTATCTGCTTTTTGTTTGTTGAGGTGCATGAGCTCTTTATATAATTTGGATGTCAACTCTTTATCAGATATGTCGATTTTTAAAATGACTTTTTATAAAATGTGTCCAGTTGAAGCAAAGACATTTAACAGGAATGTGCATACTGAATCTTGTTTTGGGGAACTGTTAGTTTTCAGGTTGAGGGAGGAAGGAGTTGGAGGAATAATTTTGATATAGTGATTTTTTTTCATTAGTTCACAAGGTGGTTATTTCCTTCTATTAAGTGTCCACATAAAGTTTAAGTCAAATTGAGAAAAATGCATAGAAATAGGATGAATCAGATAGTCTTGGCTCCCTACCTCTGTGCTTAGCTTTCTAGTAGATTTAAGAAGAGAAATAGAAGGGTCCAAGACATGGTCCTGTGGTCTAGGAGCTTGTTATTTAACTGGGGACTCAGAATTAGCTCAAGTGCAGCAACAGAAGAAATAATTGCTACCCATAACATGGGACACAGAAAGGCATTCCTTTACTTCCTTCCTCTGTATCTCCAAAAGTAGCTCTTTCCTTATTTTTGTTTTTATTGTGCATGGTATTGATTTTAATACCTTTCCATTATATTTTCTAAGTGGTTGTTTCTGAGACACAGTAGGAAGACAATTTTTGTTTTGTAATTGGGTACTATTATTCTTTTGGTTTTAGTAGTTTTTATTTTGTTCTCTTGGATTTTCTAGTTGGACAATCTTATTGTTTTCAAATATTGGTAATACTGCCACCTCTCCTCTTCCTCCCTCCTTCCCTTCTTTTCTGTCTTTTTGTTGGAAAGAATTTACTTTGACAACAATGATAGATAAGGTAGTGACAGTGGACCTTCTTGTCTTGACCCTGACTTCTATTGAAAGCCTTTTGCCTTATGTTTTCCTCTTATTATATATCTGATTATTGCATTTTTTCCCATTTCTTCTGTTTTTTTTTTCTTCTAGGAGCATCCACTGACTTCTTTGTCTGTCATGCTCTGTCTCATTGTTCTTCTCTTTTCCTTGGCATTTGGAGTGACTTCTCTTATACCTTAACTGGTGCTGTATACCCTAATGATTCTCGGATCAAGAGACAAATTACTTCTCTCTTGAGTATCAAAATCTATATTCCTATTTCCTTTTGGGTATTATGATCTAATGTCCTATGGAAACCTCAAGCTTGATATATTCAAAATTGAATTATTTTCCTCACCAAAAAAAGTTTCCTCTTCCTGTGTGTACTAAAGGATATCAGAAGAAAGTGATCTTTGAAAGGAGGCAGGCAGACATTTAGGTTGCATGTGCAATCCAGAAGTGGAGAGTTACACAAGTAAAATCACAACTACGACATGAAGCAGTATAGAATACATGCCATGAGAGCGGTACATACGAAGAACTATTGGAGTTCAGAAAATCAGAAACATTGAAAATCACTGTATTGAGGGAGGACTTTGATATTAATGAAAGGAGAATGAGATAGAAATATCTGAATGTGTATATAATAAAAACAACATACATATCACCAACACACAGATAAACGTTCTATGAATTACCAAAAACTGTAACAATGATTTCTGCAGTAGTAAATTTAAAAGCATGTTTTAAAAAGTAAAACTTAATACTCAACATTTATTGATTATATGAATGAATGAAGAATTTGTTAACGTAATTCAGAATGGGAAATTGATAAATGGCCTAGTGCAACTAATTAAGCAGGAAAGATTGTAAAATAAAGGATGTATCTGAGATCCTGAATTGGTATGTTTACTAAAAAATAAATTTGACTAAAGAAAGAACAGCATAGATGTTAGGGCATCTCATTACTTTACCAAGATGACAAATCCTGGTGCTAGCCAGGGTGAGGTCAATTGAAAAGACTGATCAAAGAGAAAGATCTTAGAAAGCTTCTTAAATTCTGTGATAAAAGCAGAAAAGATGGCACTGGAGTCTTTTAACCAAAACACCACCGTAGATGTTCCTGATTCATTCTTATCATAGCTGACTACTCTGAGCTGATTACAGTAACTAAGAAATGCCTGCGCAGGAAGGTGCCTGTGTGTGTGAAAAATAGACAGACAGACAGAGAGACTATGAATGGAAGTCTATGTGGCATTGTGAGTGAAACTTTGTGACTGAAACATGACAATCAGAATGTCCAATTGCATTTTCTCATAAGTGTTTCTCTCTGAGGTTTCATGCTTGCAAAAATAATACTGGCTTTCCATTTGACAAATATATGGAACATGGCAAGTGAGTTGAGTTGTAATGGTTAAGAACGTGGTGCTAATATTCCTGAGTACTTAAAGAAAAGACAAAATCAGAAGCCCTGGTCAACTATTATTTGTCTACTAGAGACTTCAGCTAGGCCGGATTGCAAATGCAAGTTTGGGGAGAGTGGTGGAGGAAAGGTTTTTGGCCAAAAACCACAGATGGGCTGAACAGGCTGACTGCTGTTAACGGACACTCTTCCAAGGGTGAAGGGAGCCAACGTTTGTGGAGCGCTGTGTGTCCTTTAGGCACTTGATCTGTATTAGCTTATTGATTCTCACAAGGAAGGAAGGCAAGTGCAGGTATCTCATTTGCCAGATGAGACTGAGGGTCTGAGAGCTTACATGGTGGATAAAGGACTGGAACTCAGTTCAGATACCAGGTTTGTCGGCTCCATATTACCACACCACCATGAACCCTGAGGATGGGGAATGATGCCTTTTTACAATTTCTTATAGAATCTCAGAAACAAAAAAAATTCTTTTTGAGACTCTGATGGTTGCTTGACACTAAGCAGAATTCCCCCAGAACAGGTGAAAGTCATCAGCAAAAGCCTGTGCTTTTTGAGGGCCTCTAGACACAGGCTCCTGCTTTGGAAAAAAAAAATGTGTGTGAAATAAACTGAATCAACTCCAGATTCATCCTACCCAATACTATCTGAGAGGGACTCGAGGAGCCATTCACTAAAGGTGAACTAAATTCCAGCTTATTTTTCCTCCTGTGAAGCAATTATGTCAGAAAAGATCAAAGACAGTAATAATAAACTACATTACAACTTTCACTTATCAAAAGTCAGCATATGTAAGTGAAAAGGCTAGTCAGCAATATATGTTCAACATTATCAAGTTCAAGTGACAGAGATATGGCATATAAAGAATTTCCACAAATTAGAAAAAGACAAACAATTACATAGAAAACTAGGCAGTGGTCTTGAACATACACTTCACAAAAGAACAAATATGACTGATAAACATATGAAAAGATGCTTAACTTCATGGGAAATGCAAGTTAAAGTCACAAAGGGATAATATCTCACATTCATTAGATTGCCAAAACCTAAAATGTCAAATAAAACCAAGAGTTAGAAAGGATATGGAGCAACTGGAACAAATGAACACTGATGGTGATTGTATACAACCACTTGGAAAGCAATTTGGCATTTTTTGGGGTGTTGAAGGTATACCAATGCTATGACTGGGCAGAAATAAATCCTTAGAGAAACTCTTGCCATGTTCCTCAGGGGGAAGTTACAGTAACGTTCAAGGTGGAACTGTTGCAATAGCAAAACAATGGAATCAATCCAAATATCTTTCAAGGGGACAATGGTTAAGTACATTTTAGTACAAACAATGGAATATTATATAGCAGTGAAAATAAATTTAGTCGTGTATGTCAACATGGGTGAATACTGCAAGCATGCTGAGTGAAAGAAATAAGTACAGAAGAATATATGCAGCACGACATCATTTTTATGAAGCTCAAAACAAAAACTGAGTTGCATAGTTTAGGAGTACTTACGTAGGTGAGCCGCATGCTAAAGGAGAATTGAGGAGCAATGAACATGGCATTCAGGACAGGGTAACCTCCAGGGGAGAGCGAGCAGAACCTGAAACGGGAGAGGAGCACGAAGGGGTCTTTGTTGGCATGGATGTTCTTTTTCTTAACCTGTGTTTTTGGTACAGAAATGTCAATCTTATATTCTCCTGCCTATATAAAGATATGCTTTATATACATTTCTTTGAATGCATAATTTAAAAATATGAAGAAATAGTATTAAGGGCTTAGAAGTGCATTCATTTTAATAGGACCCTCACTAGCTTCCCCTCCCTAATCAGTTAGGATTCATCAAACACTTTCACTTTGCCTTAACGACTCCCTTTGGAATGGAATTTGCAATGGATAAAAGGATTAGACAGCAGAAGGTAAAAATGTTAACTGTTGGTAGATCTCAGTTTACCTTTGACATTTAAAAAGTAAAAGTTAAACTTCGTGTTTGACTGACCCCTAAATGTTCCTTGGACGTTCAGGAGAGCCTCCATTCATGAAGAAGATGTTTCTGAAAATCCCTTTGTTGTTGGAAACTTTGTTTCCAGATAGAAATCATGCTGGCAGCTTGGGACTAGAGCTCGGAGCCATGGATTCCTCTCCTTGCTCCCAAACCAGGCACCACAGCCAGACATTCCCTTTCTCTCCTGAGATAAGCCTCGACTCCCCAAGTCTCCCGAACTGTTTGGGAAGCAGGGCAAGCCCCTGCTCAGGGATGGGGAGATTCCACATGGGGGCTGCCCTGCTCCCTGTCTGCTCTTCCTTCAGTCGGGGCATATGTCTGAGTTACTGTTATCTCTCCTCTTTGTTAGCTGCCGAAGTCCCAACGCTTGAGAAGACCAGACTCTTCACACTTCGCTGGGGTCAGACTGACTGACTGTACAAGGAGCCGAGCTGCCTGAGTACTGCCTGAGCCAAGTCAGCCATCTTATTCAAGCTCTCACAGCTCTCAGGGAACACCACTGTACCTGCAGAATTATTAGCTTCTTGTCATTTGATTTCTCAAACATTAGGATTTATAAAGTCCCTCTTGGGGCTTTCCCTTGGGAATTTATTTTTCATTTTACCTAATATTTTGGATGTCTTTATGGCTTCAGTGACCAGTGAAAGGTATTAGGGGGAAGAGCACAATGGGCAGAAATCTTAAAATAAAGAAGTTAGAGGGCTTTTCACTAATGACTACTATAGATGCCTTCACAACTCTGAATTACCAATAAGTTGCTACCAATAAAGGTCAGTCTGTTGTGTCAGGCTGTGTTGACATATATTATCTTTCCTGTATGTGCTAAACCTGCAAAGAAAGTATAATTGCGGCTCAAATATATATTGGTCAAGGTCCAATACCTATAAAAACCTGAATCAGTTGCTGAATTCAATCCCCTACAAAGCTGCCTCCAGTCGGAAATTCAAACGTCTTTTAGGGCAAGAGCAGCTCCATCCCAGATGGCGAGTGGCAGCTAAGGACACGTGACACGCCGCTCTGCTCGTGCAATAACATTAGATCCTGCTCGCACTGCCCTCATTCAGTGTGTAGGGAATCCATATTTCTGGTGGGACAAGATTACTTCTTCAAAACACATTTCCTGCATATTTACAGAGGCGGGCTTTTGCTGAACTGAAGACTAACAGCTTAGAAACCCATTCTTACCAAATGAAGTTTTGGGGGGTGTTTATAGAAGTCCCCAAATTGTCTGAAACTGGAAACGCTCCTCTATTTTTGAGCACGCAGCTTAAGAACAGCTAAGAGACTGGATGCCAAACTTTAGCCCGGAGTGAATTTTTATGACTTGAGCTGTAAGCCTATGAAATTAGGGGTTTAAAATGGAAATGCTGACACAATCTTTGCACCTCATAGAAAGTTGAGTGCTGGTGGGGGTAGTGCTATCCTCTTGCTGTTGCTGGCCTAGGCTGTGCTAGGAAACATCCTGTCCAGCTTTCTTTACTTTGGGGCCTGCTGTTCTCTCAGATCTCCCCAGGCCTCCCTGTGGCCCAGCTAGGAAAGGCAGCTCAGACACGGTGCATCTGGAGATGGTCAGTGTGACGCCTGGACTGGTTGCAGAGCCCAGCCTGTGGAAACCTTTCTGGTTTCCAGGCTCTCTGGTGCTGCCCTGAGCTGCTGACTACCAAGCCCACCTGGCCTCAGATCTCCCCATGGCCCTGAGAGGTACTGCTTCAAGCTACAGTCCTAGGGCCAGCCACCACCTTCCTGGGGATCTTCCCATAAGCAGAAGGGCACCATTCCTGCCCTATCCAGGGCTCCCCCTGGATTTTCCAATGGCTTTTGGCTAGTGTTGAGTTTACATCCGCCTGAAAGAAAACCTCTATCAGAAGCTTTTCCCTTCAGGGCAGCAAGAGTGACAGGTATTTACCGCTGCCCGAAGGGGGCCTCAGCATGGCTTTAAGCATGCAGACTCTGTCAGGCAGTCTGGATTAATATCCTTGCAGTAACTACTGCACAGGATTATTCTGAAGATAAAACAAAGCATATAGGTAAAGAGCTTGACAATCACTGAGTACATATTGGGTGAGGGTAGTGCTGAATCAAAAGGCAGAGTCGGGAGCTAAGAGGACATGAGTGAGCCCAAGGGAGAGAAGAATGGAAATTGATGACTTCAGAATGAAATTTTACTTGCGTGGCACTTTGGGGTTTAATGGTCTCATAATTTAATCAGAGCACTCTTACAATTAGAGTCTATTTCCAAGCTACAGACTGAGGCTCAGGGAGGCTAAATTACTCGGCCAAGTTCATATACCTAGTAAGTGAAAAGCCAGGGCTTTAACCAAGTTCTGAGATTAAGTCTGATGCTCTTTTCACTATTTCATGGAACTGGAAGTAATGGCTAATTGTGATGGTGGAGTCCTTATCACTTTATGGATTGTTAATTGTTTTTTATTTTTTATTTTGGTATCATTAAAATACACTTACGTGAGCAACATTGTGGTTACTAGATTCCCCCATTGTCAAGTCCCCACCACATATCCCTCTACAGTCACTGTCCATCAGCATAGTAAGATGCTATGGAATCACTACTTGTCTTCTCTGTGCTATACTGCCTTTCCCATGTCTCCCCCCACTACATTATGTGTGCTAATTGTAATGCCCCTTTTTCCCCTTATCCCTCCCTTCCCACCCATCCTCCCCAGGCCCTTTCCCTTTGGCAACTCTTAGTCCATTCTTGGGTTCTGTGAGTCTGCTGCTGTTTTGTTCCTTCAGTTTTTTCTTTGTTCTTATGCTCCACATATGAGTGAAATCATTTGATACTTGTCTTTTTCTGCTTGGCTTATTTCACTGAGCATAATACCCTCTAGCTCCATCCATGTTGTTTTCTTCTTATGGTTGAATAATATTCCATTGTGGATATGTACCACATTTTCTTTATCCATTCATCTACTGATGGACACTTAGGTTGCTTCCATTTCTTGGCTATTGTAAAAAGTGCTGTGATAAACATAGGGGTGCATATATCTTTTTGAATCTGAGAACTTGTACTCTTTGGGTAAATTCCAAGGAGTGGGATTCCTGGGTCAAATGGTATTTCTATTTTAATTTTTTGAGGAACCTCCATATTGCTTTCCACAATGGTTGAACTAACTTACATTCCCACCAGCAGTGTAGGAGGGTTCCCTTTTCTCCACATCCTCACCAACATCTGCTGTTGTTTGTGTTTTGGATGTTGGCTATCCTAACTGGTGTGAGGTGATATCTCATTGTGGTTTTAATTTTCATTTCTCTGATGATTAGGGATGTGGAGCATCTATTCATGTGCCTGTTGGCTACCTGAATTTCTTCTATGGAGAAGTATCTGTTCAACTCCTCTGCCCGTTTTTTAATTGGATTATTTGCTTTTTGTTTGTTGAGGTGCATGAGCTGTTTGTATATTTTGGATGTCAACCCCTTATCAGATATGTCATTTCTGAATATATTCTCCCATACTGTAGGATGCCTTTTTGTTCTACTGGTGGTGTCCTTTGCTATACAGATGATTTTAGTTTGATATAGTCCTACTTGTTTATTTTTGCTTTTGTTTCCCTTGCCCAGGGAGATATTTTCATGAAGAAGTTGTTCATGTTTGTATTCAAGAGAGTTTTGCCTATGTTTTTTTTATAAGTTTATTTTGATATCATTAATCTACAATTAAATGAGTAATATTATGGTGAATACACTACCCCCTTCATCAGGTCCCCCCCAAACCCCATTACAGTCACTGTCCATCAGCGTAGTGAGGTGCCATAGAGTCACTACTTGTCCTCTCTGGGTTGTACAGCCATCCCCGTGCCGCGCCAACATTACATCAGCTAATCGTAATGTCCCTTCTTCTCCCTTGCCCCTCCCTTCCCACCCATCCTCCCCAGTCCCTTTCCCTTTGGTAACTATTAGTCCGTTCTTGGGTTCTGTGACTCTCCTGCTGTTTTGCTCCTTCAGTTTTTCTTTTCTTAGTTCTTATACTCCACATATGAGTGAAATCATTTGGTACTTGTCTTTTTCAGCTTGGCTTATTTCACTGAGCATAATACCCTCTAGCTCCATCCATGTTGTTGCAAATGGTAGGATTTGTTTTCTTCTTATGGCTGAATAATAATCCATTGTGCATATGTACCACATCCTCTTTATCCATTCATCTACTGATGGAAACTTAGGTTGCTTCCATTTCTTGGCTATTGTAAATAGTGCTGCAATAAACATAGGGGTGCATCTGTCTTGTTCAAACTGGGATGCTGCATTCTTAGGAGTGGAATTCCTGGGTCAAATGGTATTTCTACTTTGAGTTTTTTGAGGAACCTCCATACTGTTTTCCACAATGGTTGAACTAATTTGCAGTCCCACCAGCAGTGTAGGAGGGTTCCCTTTTCTCCACATCCTTGCCAACATTTGTTGTTGTTTGTGTTTTGGATGTTGGCCATCCTCACTGGTGTGAGGTGATATCTCATTGTGGTTATAATCTGCATTTCTCTGATGATTAGTGATGTGGAGCATCTTTTCATGTGCCTTCTGACCATCTGAATTTCTTCTTTGGAGAAGTGTCTATTCATGTCTCTGCCCATTTCTTAATTCGACTATTTGCTTTTTGTTTGTTGAGGTGTGTGAGTTTTTTATATATTTTGGATGTCAACCCCTTATCGGATACGTCATTTATGAATATATTCTCCCATACTGTAGGAAGTCTTTTTGTTCTACTGATGGTGTCCTTTGCTGTACAGAAGCTTTTCAGCTTCATATAGTCCCACTTGTTCTTTTTTGCTTTTGTTTCCCTTGCCTGGGGAGATATGTTCATGAAGATGTCACTCATGTTTATGTCCAAGAGCTTTTTGCCTATATTTTTTTCTAAGAGTTTTATAGTTTCATGACTTACATTCAGGTCTTTGATCCACCGTGAGTTTACCTTTGTGTATGGTGTTATACAGTAGTCCAATTTCATTCTCTTACATGTAGCTGTCCAGTTTTTCCAACACCAGCTGCTGAAGAGGCTGTCATCTCCCCAATGTATATCCAAGGCTCCCTTATCAAATATTAATTGACTATATGTCTTTGGGTTGATGTTTGGATTTTCTATTGTATTCCACTGATCTGTGGGTCTGTTTTTGTGCCAATACCAAATTGTCTTGATTACTGTGGCTTTGTAGTAGAGCTTGAAGTCAGGGAGTGTAATTCCCCCTGTTTTATTCCTCCTTCTCAGGATTGCTTTGGCTATTCGGGGTCTTTTGTGGTGCCATAAGCATTTTAGAATTATTTGTTCAAGTTCGTTGAAGAAAGCTGTTGGTAGTTTGATAGGGATTGTGTTGAATCTGTAGATTGCTTTGGGTAGTATAGCCATTTTGACAATATTTATTCTTCCTAGCCAAGAGCATGGGATGCATTTCCATTTGTTAGTGTCCTCTTTAATTTCTCTTAGGAATGTCTTGCAGTTTTCAGGGTACTGGTCTTTCACTTCCTTTGTTAGGTTTATTCCTAGGTATTTTATTCTTTTTGATGCAATTGTGAATGGAATTGTTTTTCTGATTTCTCTTTCTGTTAGTTTATTGTTAGTGTATAGGAAAGCAACAGATTTCTGTACAAGTTATTTTAATGAGTGTCTTGCCAATGGGTTTCACCCCCAGGCAAATTCGCTAAGGATTCAATGCAACCAAAGAAATTGACAGCAGAGCGTTCTTTGAGGTGAAAGGGTTTATTACCCGGCTTGTTCTCCTGGCAGTAGGTCGAGCACTAACATCTCTGCCTCTGCCCAGAGCACAGGGCCGAGCTCTCTATACAGCACAATAATAGCTTATTGCCTAAAGGTGTGGAAGCAGTAGCCTAGCAACAGGCCAGTTACATCATCACGTGGTTTAAGTTCAGTGAGGATCCTGGCCAGAGGAACCTCAACTTCCCAATGAGATTAAAAAAAAAATTTAATGTAAGTCACAAATATGATGACAACATACAAATGTAGCAGTAGCTGCATTTCTGTATAATCTATCATGTTAGAGAACTATATGAGAAAAAAAAACAATAATTTCTTAACTCAAAAAAAAACAACCCTCATATTCTTAAAAAGCTGCACAGCTTTTTCAATCCCTTTCATTATATTTTCACTGAAGGAAAATCTAAGATTGTTCAGCTCCTTCTCCCTTGCAGTTAAGCAGAGCTCCTTTATTTTTGGAGTAAGTGGGTTCACCTGAAGCAAGAGGAGAGAATGTTAAAATGAAGGAAAGCAAACATCTAATTAGAGCAGAAAAGAACAAATCATCTATCATATTTAATAGGATGCAGCCTCATAAAAAAGAGTAATATCAAATATTCAATAATACATATAGTTGTAAAAAAATAGAGTAAATTGAGTCTCTAATTGATGAGTATTGATGTCTTGCCAATGGGTTTCAGCCCCAGGCAAGTTCACTATGGACTCAAAGTGACCAAAGAAATGACAGTAGAACGTTCTTGGGGTGAAATGATTTAGTTCCCAACTTTATTTCCACCGTGGCAGGTCAATCACTAAAATCCCATCCACTCAGAGCCAGTCTGCATGCAGCAAGCTGGTCTCTGCCTCTGGGCCTCTCTGCCCCCACAGCTGTCCTCTGTATCCCTCTGTCCACACAGCCACCCTCTGGGCCTCTGTCCTCAGTGCTGCCACCACTCCACCCTCTGCTCTGTTCTCCTGCAACCGTGCAGCCATGCCACCATGTCGCCCAGAGAACTGGGCAGAGCTCTTTTCATAGAGTCAATAGCAATGTATTGCCCACATGTGTGTAGTGAGGTAGACAACCAGGGCCAGGTGAAAATCCTGACCACAGGAACCTCCGTTTTATCCACAATTCAATAAAATATGTCTCATCTAATGGGAGGAAATATTTGTCATGCTACATAATCTACAGAAAACACCAATGATTTTGACTGAATTATGAGGGTCCACTGGCTTATAGATTAATACTTGATTATTAATTCTCAGAGGACAAATGAATGAAGAGTGTCTCAAGAGACTTAAATCTTGAATCTTAAAAGAGACACAGAAATACTGTCCCCAAACATCTCCACTTTATTGGTAAATATACTGAAAATGATGAGTTAAATTTTGCTTCAAATACAAATTAATTTGATATACATATGTTCAGTCTAAATATAGTCTTTACATAGGAGAGTTATCTGATCATAACTAAAGATAAAAATTCAGAGACTAATGTCAGGGTGAAGTGAAGGTGATCTGAATGACATATTAGAAAGCCCATGCTGAGTGTATCTAAAATACTGAAGTCTACAATTTGAAAGCTCTGTGTCTCTGGCAAAAGAGTTAGGTCTGCATACAGAGATTAAAATAAAACTATTTTCTTACTTGAAGAAAATATTTCTAAATGCATCTCTATTTAAATTTCATGCAGCATAAACCATGTCCAATTGTTCCCCTCTTTCATCTGAGAAGATGTGTTCCAGGTCAGAATGTTAACTCACATAAGCGAATTAGTTCTAGATTTATGCTAAGGCTTGGATTTCCTCAGGGCGTACCATATGAGAGGCAAAACCTGAAGCATAGAGAATTACACAAGGAAATGCTTAAATGTTCAGAGTCTAAGATGTCTGTCATTAGAATGTGCTGTCTGAGCTGTTGTACTCTAACTAGCTGAGAGCTGACAGTTTACTTCACTCTGGGATACTGCCTCCACTTCCTTATAAAATTAAGGCTTTGATATAAATCATCTTTTATCTTAGGTTCTTTAATTTGTATAACTAAGACTACAAAATTGAGAAACTAAGAGTGTCTAAGTGCATTTTGATTCTAGAGAAGAAGGATGTCCAGAAATTAAAATCATTCATGATTGCCCTAGAGTTTTATTCCCCCAACAGATCTGTGTCAAAATAAAAGATTTTCAAGTACATGCACACCAGTGTAGTTTTACCAAAAGTACTATAGTGTTATTTCATTTGTAAAACAGAGAAAGGATGATGAAACAATGTTATTCTTTATAGCTTTTTGTATTAAAATTAAAATTATAAAAAATAGTTTACATATAAATCATTCAGTATGAAACTGTAAAATACAATTAAAGAAACAAATTCCATTGTGTGACGACTTCCTGAGTGTATCTTTAGATCTAACCCAGTAGTTCCACTGGGAAAGGCCAGAAGTTCCTCAAGCAAAGTAAAACGGGAAGCCAGAAGCGCATGGCTGATTTTGAAGGGTCTTTGCCTTGGATCTGAACAACTACCCTGCTGCTCCTCTTAGGAGGAGAGAAATTTTTACTCTCTTTCAAACTGGAGAATTTTAACCCTAGAGGGTTCTGCTTTGAAAACGACATATTTTATGTGCTCTGTACATTTCATGTATGTGTCAGGCTGGAACAGATTTAATTTCTGTTATTGCTGTATACGAGGGGGAGCCTGCAGAGAGAAATGAAGCAGAGAGTCAAAGGCAGTTTATTGTGAAAATGACATTTAGTAGTGCCATGATCCGAATATAGCATGAATTCCTGATCCATACTGTATTTATTGCCACACACCTTCATGCTTCTTACACTCAAATCTAAAGGTCAAAAATGGTGATACTGCTCTAAGTTAGAAGACAATAATACACTAAAAGAAAAAGGAAAGAAGCACTCATTTGGGATTTGAAATTATTTAAGAACTATGTATATGTAATAGGGGAAAAAAGCACAAACCAAAGAAATCTTGGCCACTGTTGCATGATTTATTATTTTAGTTAGTTATCTAATTTATGAGCAATAAATATGGAAAATTATTTCTATATATTATTTACCAGCCAGGGGAAATGATACTTTCATTCATTAATGTATACATTTTAGTTATAATTTATATAAATTGAATTCAGATTTAACCGTAATGCTCAATGTATTTTGACAAATGAATATTCATGTAATCAACATAATTAATATAAATATCATTATCTCTTATACCAAATCTCTTATACTCAAATATTAAGTGTCTTACACCCTTTTCTAATTAATAATCCCCCTCACCCAGGAAACCACTGTTCTGTCATTCATGGTAGCTTAGTTTAACCTTTTCTAGAGCTTCTATAAATACAAATCCGGACATTGTGGAAGATGTATTAATTATAAACACAATTTTTGTTATCTTCTTCATATAAATGTTGAAATTTATTCTAGCAAATAATTAAATTATTAATGTATAACCTTGAGGAGTTTGTTTTGATTAGTCTATTTCTTTTGTGTCATTAATCCCAGGGTCAACTTCATAAGCTTTGACTCTCTGGGCTTGGCCCTTTTGGATGTTTGAAGACAAAGCCCAACTTCTGTGCCAACTTCTGTACCAACTTCTCCTCTTACTTAGTGGGATTCAAATTCTAAACAGTGTCTGCTCTGCATTGAGCAGCAGCTGAAATATATACTCTTCTTTGTCAGAATTTCATCTGCTGTTTATCCCTGAACTCAATGACATCTCACCCTTGGATGCGCAATTCACTGCTCAACTAAACTGCTCTACACAGAGTCTCAGGGTGAATGCTGTTTCTCCCTCCTTTTCAGATCTCCGTCAATTTCCATATACCCTCTGGGTCCCAAACTTCTCCCCTGACCCTTTCTTTCTCCAGTGTGGCTGAGGCTTTTTGCTTGAGTTCTATTCACCCACCTGTGGATTAGGACATGCCATGAGGTGGACACCATACACCTAGATAATTCCCACAGTATGGGCCATCCATTAGGAGGTAAATGCACCCATTTCTGAATGCTTTTGCACAACCTCTGGTGTCTTCAATTTTTTTTTAATGTTGCCCATAGTTTATAATTTCTATAAAATCTGTTCTGCTCTATCAGGCCCAAAACTTCTATTTCTGTCATAATTCGAAAGATTTATTGAATAGGAGTTCTGTGTAGCATCTGTTATAGCAAAGTCCCTATCATATGGATTACTTGATTAAACAATTGTATGTATAAACCTATAACTTTAAAATGTAAAATGTTTCCAAAAGAAAAACAGATTTGTGAAAGAAAATCGTAGAAGCAAATAATTCAGATTGGATTTCATGAAGTACTTCTTTGGGACACTTGTAGGATAAAGACTTGTCAGGTGATAGAGATGGAAAGAGATTTCTAGAAGTAGAGGAGAGGTCCATGTAAATAGTTTATTTCACATAGGAAACAGAAAGTGGCCAGTAGTACATGAATATGATGAGAAAAAGAGAAATGACAAAAGCTAGGCAGGGATATGCCACTTAGGATTTTGGACAAATGCCTGTAAAAATATACTTATATGCCAAACACAAAGGGTGTGTAATGGCAGTGTGTGGTATTGACATGATTTTGACTACAGTATGGAGTCATATACTCTGGCTAAATATGGAGGATGACTGGATTACATCAAGTGCAACTGATAAATGATATATTGTGGGGATCTGGTAAGTAATTACATTCAAGATGTGTTTTTTGGAAAGAAGTGAAAAAATTTTTAAAACACTGCCTTCAATTTTTAAAATGTTATTTCATTATTTAAAATCAGTAACTCATTATAGATTAGGAAAAAAAACTTTTCCAACAATGATTACGTTTTTATGTCCTTCATAAATGTCTTCATAAACATCTTTCAATTTGTTAAATAATAAATAACATATGACATATAAAGTTATTTCTTAACAATTCAGTTATAAAAACAATTTTAGAGGTCATCTAGCACAATTCCCCCTCCAAATTACAACTTCTGTACATATTTTTCTACTAATTGTCATTCCCTTTTAAAAACACGTCTAGCCCATTACTTTCCAAGAACTTATTTAAATCTGGAAAATTAAGCAGCTTGGAAATTCTGACTTACAATGAAATGAGATCTGCCTCTTAATTTTTACTTAAAGTTATACTTAATGAATTACAGATGAGTAATGCTTGTCTCACATTAATGGACTTTCTAAAATCTTAAATCTGGGGCATATGGTTGAACAATGCTTAATATTCTTTTCTTTTGTTAACATGAGAACTTAATTGATATTCTAAATTTCTAAGCGTACTGTCACATCTCCTATTCCCATGTAGTTTTCTTCACTTTTGATCCTTCCACTGATAAAAGTTCATACATCAGTAACTATTTCATTCATCTACTTCTTTACATACTTACATTTTAGTGTCTCTACAAGTCTCTACAAGTTATATCCCACCTATGAAACAATGTAATGGGTGATAGTAAGATCATTAGATGACTTTATGTTTCTTGTTAGTGTCTGCTTTATGTTTTATTTTTGTTTGTGTTCTCTCTTGTTTTCTTATTTCAATCTTAATCCAATGTTTTCCACTATCCTTCCTTCCATAAATTAATGTATTCTTACAAATACTTAATTAGATATGTTTATTTTGCACAGCCCTATCATTGTTAATACAGTAGTATATTCAGTATTTTAGATATGTTCTGTCAGTATTTTTTCTTAGGATGTATTTAGATCTCTATCATTTCATGTAAAGACCATTTCCTATTTTCCTTCTCACTTATAAATGAAGGAAAGGTAGTTCATTAAAACTTTAAGATGATTGTTTCTGCTATTAATTCACTCAAAATCACTTCTTTTTAAACCCCTTTATAAATTGTGTAAATGTTTCCTCACTAGCCTTAATTTCCTCACAAACATGTATATATACATATACATAATAATTAACATATTTCTGTATATTAAAATTTAAAAATCAAGTGTTTGGTGAGCACTTTCCTTTCATAATTCTGCCCTGTTTGGTCATAATCATGAATAATCCAGTAGGGCATGATAAAAACACCAAGCAGCATCCTTTATTTCCAACCTTTATGCAAGAACAAATTAAGACTTTTCTTCTGAAGTCCTAATAAATGAGAATGATGTAGACATTAGTGCACATCTTAGTATACAAATATACTAAATATAAATGATGCATAGAAGACTCATCATAGAATCTTTGGATTGTTCTTACCAAGGAATTTTTGTTTCTGTTCAGCTGTGATCTAGGTTTTTCTTTTGTTTTCACTATCAAAAGTGTAGCTGATCTTCATCTTCATGTCCTATGTCTTTATACTTCCACACTCTACCCCAATTACTGCCGTTTCCAGGAAACTAGGGGTCTTGCCTCTCTCCATGTTTGACTATAGCCACAGAGCCAGCTCAATGCCAAATATGCAGTTCTTTAACAACATGTGCTTTAAATAATATCAATAAACTAATGAATATTCTTCATGGGGCCTCTTATTCTGCCCCTGTTCAAAGAACCTTATTTCTATTTGCCCAAAAGTACTTAGACCGCATTGATGAATTCACACTGTTTATTTTACAATCAAGATTTTATTGCAAGTTTGTCAGTGAGGTAATTGCTAATTGCTCGATAACCTCTATTCTGTAACCCATTCAACTATTCTTCACTTTCCCACTTTGTAATGAAGTTAGTTCATATGCACTCATGGGGTCTCTGGCATAGTGGCTTAACAAAGGCAAGTACTTGTGTCAGTCATGACAGTAGGGGCACACCTGATTTTGTATCCTGTCTGATGGTCAGCATAACCATGTGACTGGCTTTGGACATTACATCGTGCACAGCAGTGAGGGTCTCAATGTGTTTAATATACAGCACATTTCCTCTAGTGACAGTTCACACTGTAACTTGTACTGACATGGAGCCCCCGATGCTTAATTGTTTTTCTTTGGAAATATTTATTTCCCTTACGTTAAAAAAAGGAAAAGTATGACTGAGGATTTAGCATATTAGAATATGGACTATACACATTAAAAAAAATCACAATGAGAATTTGGAAATATCATTTGGGATTTTTAATAGTGTATGATTTGGGGGCGGGACTAAACAACTAGGGTATTAATCAACTATACTGATTAATAACTATGCTTTAGGGTCATCATGATACTACAATACCACAAGAGTTTTACAGGTCATGCTATTAGCCTTTCAAAAATCCATTCTCATTTTTTCCTTATTATAAGAACCTTGATATTTACAGAGCAGTAGCATACCTAAGTAGAATCTGTTTTTCCAAGTTTCTAGAAAACTATCCATGTAACATTTTAGGATAATCGTTTCGGTTATTAATTTACTAAAAAGCTCCTATTTTCAAACTAAATTAACACTCATTTAAATAGGACCCATTTAGAACTTTCTTAAGTGTTTCTCTGTTGATCATATTTTTACATGTAACATTTACAATGACATGTAGGCCTGGTGATTGACATAGGAGAGAAGTTGCTGGGTAGGACTTTTGGACAAGCTATTTAAAAGACAACAGGTCCAGCTGAACTCTCTCTTTCCCTCATATGCTCTGCTCTTTGTCATTTGTCCTTTTTCTGGCTGCCGGCCTGGAGGACAGATGGGATGACCAGACGGGGAGCAGCCAAATTACAACTGTGAGGGAAATAGTCATATGCTAAAAATGGCAGAGAAGGATGGATATGCCATCCTTGAACTATTTTTCCTTGTACTTAGTATTACAGTAGGAAAATAAACCCTTGATGCTGTTAAATTAAGTTGTTGGCATATTTATTACAATGCAGTCAAAAACAATGACCAACTTACTAACAATTCTCTGCATAGTTTGTGAGAAAATAATCCAAGTTTTAAATCTATTAAACTAGTAATATATCTTAAAAGTAAATTTCTGAGATTAAAAATAAACAAAATTCTGTGTCTTTCACATCCCTTGAAGCAAGGAAAGCTTAATCACAGTAGGTTGTTTCAGTTTAAAGCAAAGTTCTAGACTGCATATGAAATACAAACTATATATAATACATATTAGAGAATTTAGTTTATGATACAAAGTTGTCGGAGAGAATGCAGAATGATAATCATTCTGCAATAGAATGAAAACTGAATTGTGATACTGGATCTTCAGTTTGGCTGCTATTTAATTTTAGGCGAGTTGTTTAAAGTTTCCAACCTTCTGTGTCCTCATCTGTAAAATGGTAATAACAGTATTTATTTTATGGAGTTATTATCATGATTAATGACCTTAATTTGCTAATGAATGCTCAGTAACTGATGTATGGTAATTATTTTTTTCCTATATATGATTTCAGGTATTGTTAAAGAGAATATTTGCTAGAGAGCCCAGGTTTGTCCTGGCCATGGGGGATTAATTTGATTTTTGAAACCCTTTTAGCAACGTGATAATTCTTCAAGGTAGAAGATTCTTAGTTTTTCAACAGAGAATATTATAATCTATACTGAGTATGTACTACAAAAGAGTGGTAACTAAAACATGGAGTATGTTTCACCTAGAGAAGTATTAACTCTAGAGCAATGTAGAGAAGGGAAATTATCAAGGAAAAAGATAGAAGCTGTAAAGAAAACACCACTTACTTGAAAACAGAAATACTTTGCATGTTGCATATAGTCAATTGCCATTTAGAATCCATGCTTGACACCCTCCTAGAGTCTACAAGGTCTGGAAAATGAACACTACATTTCTCAGATGCTCTCATTGGGCTCTTGATGTGTATTAATAAATGCTGTTGCATGGATCCACATAAGATATAAAACATGGAAATAAAACATAATAGACGTCCTCTTACATTTATTTTTGTATACTTTGTTTGCAAGACAGTACAGATATGAGAAGGTTCTACAGCATCACTGAAGTTTCCACCTAGTTTCATAGGTGTTTAGAGGCAATTGTATTAACAGCTATAGTAATTCCATCTTTTATACTGATAAATAACAAATTTGGTGAACTTTTAAACTTGGATGTTTCCATGGTAGCTTTCTGATATCTTCTTAGTTGTGTCTCAGGTGGAAGCTCCTCTGTTGATCAGTTTAAAGTTTGGCCCAGAGTAAAAGCCTCCTTGAAACATTGCAACGAGTTTGTAAACAACACCTTTCACCTTTTTGTTTGTAAACAACACCAAACATTTTGCTGTTTAAAACACCTAGAACAGTTTGGTTCACACCACTGAGCCCTGTGGGGGATAACCTGTGAACCAGGAAGCACTTCGAAATTCAATTATTATTTTTCTGAAAAATTAAGGGCTTTCTTGCTTGTCTTTTTACACTCCTCCTGTTTATTATCACCCTCTGACCACGATCCCATTAACATTAGTTTTGTTTAAAAAAAATTAATAACGCTGTTTTTATACAGAACTGACCCTTGAGAATTTTCATATCTCTGCTCCTATACTCTTTATACTAACGTGCTGCCTCTATCTATAACAGTTTCTTTTTGTCTAGTAAACAACTCTTTTTGACTTTAAAGATACATTGGCACACATTTTCTAGCCAATGAAAGCTGTTATGGATTAACTAAAGGTAAATTAGAAAGCTAAGGGGGCTTTTATTCTAGATATCGCCCTCTGTGATGAGAAGATTCTATTGTATCAACAAAAAATAAACACTGTTTTCTCCAAGATTCTACTTCCAAAATTTTTAATGATGTCTCAACCAAGAAATCAGGCTTTTCTTTTACATATTTATGTATATATGTGCTTTTCACTTTTGTTCACAGGTATCGATAGGTAAGAAGAGAGGAGGGAAGGGAGAAAGGAAGGAAGGGTGGAAGTAGAAACCCTACTCGAAAGATGGGAATAGAGTACTTGCAATTACAGAAATAGAAATATTGAACTTGATGTTAAATATATAACCAGCCCCCGAGCTTCATCTCTCCCTTCCCACTGATATTCCTCTCCCAAATCACAGCAGGATAGGTCTATGTAACCGATGGATTAAGTAGAAGTGATAGTATGTCCCTTCTGAAGGCAGGTTATACAACGTGTAGGCGGTTCTCTTTTGGACTATCTTGCTCTCATTCTCTCTCTTTCTTTTGTCACTCACTCTGGAGAGGCGTGCACCCAGGCCACATGAGCAACCCTAATGGAGGGGCCCATTTGGCAAAGAACTGAAGCCTCTTGGAGTCAGTCCTGTGAATAAATTTGGATTGCCTGGCCCCGTAAGGTGATTGTAGCCCTGACTGACAATTTGAGTGCAACTTAGGAGCCAGAATCACCCAGCTAAGCCATGCTTCGATTCCTGACCCTCAGAAGCTGCGTGAAATAATAGATGTGTGTTCCTAAATTTTGACATAATTTTTTACAAAGCAACAGATACATAATACAATATATAAATATAAAATATAGATACATATGTATATGCATATATATACATTATATATATATGCATATACATATATTTACTTTTAATTTTGATGAATGTTGCTCATTAAAGTTAAATATAATAATTTTAAGTAAACATTGATTTTGGTGCAGTATTAGAATAAACAGCCAAAATGTAGACTCCTACCACCATCTAGTGGGGATCTGAACAACTTCTAAGCTTATTCAATGTTTCAGTCTTTCAGGGAGAGCTATATTTGGGATATACACAAATATATTCCAGGCTCTTACATACAAGCTGTTTGGTATCAGCAAAGCATCTTGTTATTTATATAATCTAGTTAGACAAACCACATACTTTAAAGAAAAAAATATGTTTACTAAAATATTAAATGTTTTAAAAATGTCTTTTGCTATGCAATTTAAAGTTCAGTCCCTTAATTTTATGACAGCTACTTCCTAAAGCATTCATAATAACAAAGTTATTTTCAACATGATTTTACTGTAAAGTGTATTGCATTTTTTCCCCTAATTCTTATAAAAGTTTGATAAGCTGGCAATGGCTATGAGAAATGAAGGGATTGTTCATTAACCAAACTACATTATTCTAAACAACTGTTAATTTATGGAATTTTTTCTATTGAGTAAATTTATGCCCTGTAGTATTTATAAATTACTAATAGAGAACTCTTCAACATAAAAATGTGAAGTTCACACTCACAGAACAATATTAGACAACTTTTTTACAAAACGTTCTGAAGATAATGAAATGGAGAAAACAGGTTATGGCTCCCATTATATTCCGTACCGCAACTGTCTTAAGTAATACAAGACAGTTATCAATTCTCACTCAACATTTCATGAAGAACTCTTCTCTTTTACAGCAACACCTCTGGTGACTCCTAATAAACCTTTTTATTCCATAATATCAAATTACTATTAGTTTCTGTTTTTCCCTGCTTTACCCCATATTTCCTTTATTCTGTACATTGTTTACCATATTGTAAGTAATTTAATGTGTTAAATACTGATAATAATGAGTATCTCAGTACTACTTTCAGAATCTTAATTCTTATTTTTGCAGGTGGTCTATCTATCTATCTATCTATCTATCATCTTTCCATTATGCAATTACATCTTGCTTTGTTCTTTCTAAGTACAACTTAGGCATATTAAATTTATTCTTTTGTTAGACTGGCTTCTCCTATCTATAAATCTTTCTGTCTCAGTGGCTAGTCATTATAGATAATTGGTTAGTGTGCTAGTTCCATGCCGAGTAGAATAGTTATGTGTTACGAAAAACACTTTTTATAGGCAGTATATTGACACTTGCATAATTTAAGAAAAAGTGAATCTCATAAACACCTGGTATCCATTAGCACTTTTTATCCATGTATTTCCTGCTCGATACTTTGATGACTTACCCCCTTCTGTGTAGATGACAGAAAAAAGCTCTCTCATAAATGAGAATTTATTTTTATAAGCCAACACAACACCTTTGTTTTCCTATTGTTCTACTTTAATGCTGAAGATGAGATAGATAGAGCTAGTGGTGAAGTATGCACAAAAGTGTTGATTGAGAAGAAATTTATGAGAACCCAGCTGGTATTACCTCACTGTTGACTTACATTTTCTGCCATCTTATAGGAATTGTGGCTGAATCTGTCAAAAGGAAATTAACAAAGACTCAGGGATAATTCCTTAATGTACAGTTAATAAGCAATTTTCTTTGATGGCTCTTTTATAAGTGTTGGATAATATAGGAAATACCCACAAAGGAAATTTCATTCTCCTGCTTATAATTAATTCTGATTTTGTTAGCAAACATTATCTTGCAATTATACCGACCTTATAAACTTATGTTTGAAAACCATAAAGAAAAAATATTGTAACTCAGTGGTTTTTTTGCATTCTCCAGGAGCCACATGGCACAACTACAGTCATTTTTGACATTCTGTTTTTCTAAAATTTCTTATTTTAAAATGAGATGTGAAGATAACTTACTACAATATTTTCTTACAAATTATATAAATAAGTACAAATTTATAAAAACAGAAATCAATAGTAATTACATCTACATATTCTATCAGTCATCATATTTAGTGACTCATATTAGCCAACAACCTTGGTACCTGTAACGCATGTTGGTAAATACGTACATCTAGTCTTTGAGTTTATTCTAATTGTTGTTATTGTGTTTTGTCACCTAAAGTGCATTTAAAATAAAAATAATGGTAAAAATCAATGTTGATTACAGAAGTCATAGATCAAATTTAATTTGTATTAATTAGTAATTGGTCACTGTAGCAGAGACAAACATCTACACAATGAATGCATGAGTATATCAAACACATACCCCAATAATTACTTAGTTCATGGTGAACCTGCTGAGCTGAATATATTCCTCCAGAAAATGAAAATAGGTGTTCTGTAGAAACAGACCAAATTACAAAGATGGAGTTAAGAGAATCTTTGAGACTATATTAACACATGGAGGTATGGAAGACTTCCTGTGATCCTACAATGATGGCAAAAGAAAAAATGCTATAAGAGATGGAGGCAACAAAGAAGACAACTGCAAGATATTCACATTTGTAAAGCAGAAATGAAAGAAAGATGTCCTCAAAAGAAGTCAATATATTCTAACTCACTTTGTGACTCCTATATGGTAAAGATTTGTTAGGTGACTGAAAGAACTAGAGAGTATCTTTGGAATCAGTTTATGGACTGAGTTCTGTGGCAATGTACTGGTCTCTTGGCACCTGATATGATAGTTCATTCATCTCTTTATTCATTCAATAATTATGCACTTAGCACTTTCCATATTCTGTGTATTGAGTATTCCACAATGAACAAAACAGATAAACATCTGCCCTCGTTGAGTCTCAATTCTAGTCTGGTATCGCTGCATGCTGCAAGAGTTTTGTTTGTCAAGTATAATTAAATGTTTATCCTAAAGAGCTAATGAGGGAGGATTCCTCCATGGGGGTTAGGCTTAGGTGCAGTATCATTACACAAGTTCATTCCTGACTGGTGCTTGAAGATTTGCTTCCAGAGATGGCTAGTTAATTAGTTGTAATACTTTATTCTACTTTGAGATTCCTGGTAACACAGCACTTTAGTGCTTATCAATTTAGTTGGGGACTTTGTCCTAAGTCATCTTCAGGCAGACTGCTCCCCAAATCAAGTCTGATGGTTTCCCTTAATGAATACCTCTGGGTTACTGTTCACTCTCATTTTCTCTTGGCAATGGCCATGATCTCAGAACAGCTGAACAATGATACTCAGTGAAAGAGAAGAATAACTTCCTTCCACAATCTTGGAAAGATGCCCTGATGGCCCATGTTACATGACAACCCCACCCTCAAAGTGGAAGAATCTTCTCATTGAGGAAATGGGGAGAGAGATCCTATGCAAGTTTTGTTTAAATATACTAGGGTATAGATTCCTCAGTTGTACAAATACTCTCTCATGTTTTTATTTCCCTTGACTTAATGACATGATGGGCACTACTGTAAGTCTAAAGGTATAACGTCCAGAATCATTTGGGTAAGTGGCCCTTGTTCCTATTTCATAGTCCTAAGTTTAGGAATATTGACAATATTGAACTTTACCAGAGCACTGTGCTCCCAAAAGACAGTGATAGTTCAGTAGTACTACAGCCAACCTTTCATTTTCCAGCCCCACTCCCCCCAACCACCACTACTACCACCACCTGGTGGGAATTTTGTGTTCTGGGAATTACTGCAAAGAACCAACCACCTTTCACCATGACTCAGATGAGATTCACTGTCCACTCTTTCTCATGACTTCCAGCAAACTCTCGGTGACTCCCTTGTTGCTCTGACAAAGCCAGAGACTGTTTCTCTTCTGCCTGAACTGGCCGGCAAGGTCAGACACAGACTGTCTCACTGTTGTTTGTCTGTCCAATGACTGCCTGAGATTAGAACTAGAGATAAGCACTGCCTGAACAGATGACTGGGTTTTCATCTTTTTGCAAAGCAATCCCAGTTCTAATCCACAAAACCTGTAACTTCTCTACTCCTCTCTATGATAAAGCCCAAAGTGAAGACACTGTGACACTGTGATCATCAGAACTGGGGTGTTCTCCCTGTTGCGACAGCCTAAGTAAAATCCCGTTCTTTACTTGTTTGATTTTTGTCTTTGATAATATATCTAGACCAAGCTCCATTAGCCTTTGGATATTAGTTAATTGTTCAGTGTTAAATGTATTGTACACCAATGATCATATTTTTCCTTGCGCAACTGCAAGAGTAATGAGGTTATACCAGATCCAATGAAGCGGTCTATAACTCTTATCTGGGTAATGGTATGTATTTACCGCTAGGCCTAATGACTGGAGGACAAATATATTTCCTTTATTGAAACATTATCACCCACAACTGTGATCCCTTTAGAATGTTACTAAACTCTCAATTGGGTATCCTAATGGTCCCAATTTCCTTCTACATCTCTCAAATAAACTGTCTTTGCTTAAAGAACTCATCTGTGCATGAATTTCATTTCAACTCATAACTACCAGGGATATTTGTCAATCCACTAGTTGAATCCCATTCTTGGGTATTATCTAGTGGGGAAACTTAAAACAGAGAACTGTCTCTTCATTTCTGCAAATTCCATGAATAATTTATTTATCTGATCTTAAGCAGCCTAAGACTAAATGGAGTTCAAGCAGCAGAGATGCAAAATTGCATGATTTTTCCTAATAGCAAAGGTTGGTGACCTGGAAATGGAATTTCTCTGCCTTCTGTTATATTTTCATCACAGCAAAAAAGAAGTGAACAATACACTCTAGCATGTTTATGTTCAGTTTTCATGAGGGGTCCACAGAGCGTCTGCCCCTCCTCTGTGTTAATCTGTCCTCTGTGTTAATCTCTGTGTTAACAGTTTCTGGGAGACAATAGGAAAGGTTTAAGGTGCTCCATACCTACAAAGGACTGACAATTTTCCCCCACATACTGCCTCCACATTTTCCTCAAGTATCTGCTTCTTATTACCACACTTCCTAAAAGTGTGGTTGTGAGAGTGAACTGAGAAAAGTGTAAGCAGATTCTGTATAGAAATTACCTGGCACATAGTACCTTCCCAGCAAATGTTAGTGTCATTCCTACGACTACCTTTTCAGTCCCTGACTTAAATTTGAAAGCAGAATAACATCTTTGCTGTCATCAGCTTTACCTACACTTTCTAATGCTCCATGTAGCATCTGTTTTCTTCCACTTTACTGTTCTCAAAATATAAAAGGTCATTTAATATTAATAAATTATATCCATAGGACAAAAGGAAAGACAATTTCTTTGAGTTATTAGCTCATGTTTTTCCAAGTCACATTCAGATGCAGTCCTTTCTACAAGTCATTGACATTTCTAGACAAATGAGATAACACATTTCAGTGAATACAGGGAAAGTCAATTCACCAGAGGCTAGAGTAAAGGATTATGGGGAAATTCATTTTCCTTGCCTGTTGCCCTTCATTAACAAAAATGAGGAACTGAGATCATTAAAAGGCTGGTTGAGAATTAAAGAGGAATATAACAGTGTTACCAATAAAGTAAGTCCTGAAGAATAATAATAGGATAAATAATGTAATACTCAATAGGCCTATTTCTGCTAATCCCCTTTAAAGCACAAATCTTGGTGCTGAGAATTCTAGCAAGATATTTGGCAAGAAAGCTACTGATTGATATTTTAGCTGACATGCCTTTTGAGTTCAGCCTTTTACTTGACTTATATTTTTAAAAACATGCTGGAGAAACATGGCCAAATATATATTCTTTCTCAGAGAGTAAACTCAAGACAAAGGGTTTATCAGAATACTTTACAACCACTCTATCCTAAATACTATAATCCTGTAATGTCAACACACAGGGATAAGGGACTAGTGAATAAAATATTTTGTTTCTTCAAATCATAAGAGAATAATTTACCTTGTGTCATTTGGTTGAGAACTTTCCTAGCAAATTGCAAATCACTTACTCTGTAATATTCTACCCAAGTCTATACATAAAAAGGATAAAAGAACTGAAAGCTTCAGTATTGTCCTGAATCACAGAGCCTAGTGAATTCCTCCTAGTAGGTCAGTTTACAGTAATTGGACTTGAGTGACAGATTTAGAGAGCTCTACAAATTAAATTGACAGACTTATTTTAGCATAATTTAGTGCATGATAATTAGTGTTAGTCTTCAATATGATTATTGGTGTACAATCAGTAAATAATTATCATATTCTGCACATGTTGCATATTTTCTGTCCTTGTTGTTTAAGCATGGCATAAAGTGATATTTCTATTCAAATTCCCCAGCACTAATAAATGTATCTACAGAGTCTGGAAATAAAGGTAATCCTTGGAAAAGAAACAAATAAGAAGCAGCCCAATAATAAATGAAATTAGGTATTTTTTGAAGTTACTCTATGAATGCTTGTAAATGTGTTATTGAGTAGTTTAACAAGCAAAACTACTGTCATCATTCTATTTTGTGTTTGGGTGTGATGAGAACACTTAAGATCTACCCTCTTACGAAACTTCAAATACATAGTAAAGTAGGTTAACATTGATGTAAATTAAATCTCCAGACATCTTGCATAACTGAAATGTTGTACCACTTGACCAACATCTCCCCATTTTCCATGCCTCTCAGGCCCCATCAACCACCAATCTACTCTCTACTTCTATAAGTTTGGTTATTTTAGATTCCAAATATAAATGAGATCAAGTGGTATTTATCTTTCTGTGCCTGCTTATGTCATTTAACATAATGTCTTCTGGATTCTTCCAAGTTATTGCAAATGGAAGGTTTTCCTTCTTTTTCAAGGCTTTTTTTTAAAGCTGAATTATGTTCCATAGTGTGTGTGTGTGTGTGTGTGTGTGTGTGTGTATTCTTTTTACCCACTAATCTGTCAGTGGACATTTAGGTTGTTTCCATACCTTGGCTCTTGTGAGTAATGCTGCAAAGAATAGGAGTGCAGATATCTCTTTGAGACAGTGATTTCATTTCCTTTGGATATATACCCAAAAGTGGGATGGCTGGATCATACAGTAATTCTATTTTTATATTTTTATTTTTTGAGAAACATCCATTCAAAACTGATACTGACTACAGTTTACATTCCTACTAACAGTGCACAAGGGTTCCCTTTTCTCCACATCCTTACACTTCTCATCTCTTGTCTTTCTTGTAACAGCCATTCTAACAGGTGTGACATGGTGTCTCATTGTGGTTTTGATATGGGTTTCCCTGATGATTAGTGAATCTGAGCACCTTTTCATACACTTGTTGGTTACTTGTATGTTTGAGAAATGTCTATTCAGGCCCTTTGTACATTTTCCAGATGGGTTGTCTTTTTGCTGTTGAGTTGTATTAATTCTTTTTATATTTTGGATTTTAACTGCTTATCGGATCTATGGTATGCAAACATTTTTCCCATTTCATAGGTCGTGTTTTCACTTAGTTGATTATTTTCTTTGCTGTGCAGAAGCTTTTTAGCTGATGCAATTCCACTTATTTTTGCTTTTGTTGCTGGTGCTTTTGGATCCAAAAAGCATTGCCAAGGAAATTTTCCCTTCTTTCTTTTAGTAGTTTTTATATCTTATGTTTCATATTTTATGTCTGCAATCCATTTTTAGTATATTTTTTATATGGTGTGAGATAAGCATCCAGTTTCATTCGTATGCATGTGAATACCCAGTAGACACTTCTCTCCCTGTTGTGTGTTTCTGGCACCCTTGTTGAAGATAAGTTGAATACAGATGCATGGATTTATTTTGGGGCTCTATTCTGTCTCATTGGCCTATATGTCTGTTTTATGTTAGAACCATACTATCTTTATGACTGTGGTTTTGTATATATTTTGAAGCAGGATGCCCCCATTGTTTGTGTTCTTGCTTTGACTAATTGTGGCCTTTTGTAGTTCCATATGAATTTTATTATTGTTTTTTCTATTTTTGCAAAGAATGCCATGG
This sequence comes from Smutsia gigantea, assembly GCA_032199065.1. Lineage (NCBI taxonomy): Eukaryota > Metazoa > Chordata > Mammalia > Pholidota > Manidae > Smutsia > Smutsia gigantea. Next base: position 95,792 of record JAVSCE010018374.1, read on the forward strand.
AGATTACAATAGTAATTGCACTAAGTCTGTAGATCACTGTGGGTAGTTTGGACACTGTAACAATATTAATTCTTCTAATCCACAAACATGAGATGTCTTCCTATTACTTGCAACTTCTTCAATTTTCTTCATCAATGTTTTATACATACAATTTTCAGTGTACAAGTTTTCACATATTTGATAAAGTTTATTTCTATTTTGTTCTTTTTGTTGCTATTGTGAATAGGTTAGTTTCTTGTGTATGGAAAAACAAATTATTTTTGTATGTTGAATTTGTATGTGGAAACTACTGAATGCATTTATTACCTTTAACAGTTCTTTGACAGAGTCTAGGATTTTCTACATATGATCATTAAGGTTCTACATGTATGAGTCCTTAGGGTTTCTACATATATGATCATGTCATCTGGAAACAGACAATTTTACTTCTTCCTTCCAGATTTGGATGCCTTTTATTTGTTTTACTTGTCTAATCACTCTGACCAGGACTTCCAAAACTATGTTGAATAGAGGTGGCAAGAGTGGACATCTTTGACTTTTACCAAATCTTAAAAGAAAAACTTTTAGTTTATCCCATTGATTAGTTGTGTGCTTTTCATATATGGCCTTTATTGTTTTGAGCTAAGTTTCTTCTATACTTCTTTTGTTAAGAGTTTGTATCATGAAAAGATGATGAGTTCTGTCAAATACTTCTACATCTATTGCAATGATCATGTTTTTTTCTTCTTTCTTTCTGTTAATGTGTTGTATCAAATTGATTAATTTGTGTATGCTGGAACAACTGGGCATCTCATGGATAGATCCCACTTCATCACAGTGTATCACTCTTTTACTGTGCTGCTGGATTTGGTTTTGTTAGTATTTTCTTGAGAATTTTTGTATCCAAGTTCATCAGAGACATCAGCTGTAATTTTCTTTTGAGGTCTTTGTCTGGCTTTGGTATCAGGGTGATGCTGGCTCATAAAATGAGTATGGACATATTCCTTCTTATAATATTCTTGGAAGAATTAAAGAAGGATCATTATTAATTCTTTGAATGCTTGGCAGGGTTCATCCTGAAGCTGTCTGACCCGTGACTTTTCTTCGTTGGAAGGTTGTTGAACACTGCTATCAATCGCATTGTCCCTGAGAGCTTCTTGCTACTTGGTGTGACAAAATGTTGTAGATGTGTTCCTCTTACACCGTTTCTAGACCAGACTCCGCTACCCATCATTTTCTAAATTATATTTGGAGACCCCAGTCTTGGCAAAACAGGTATTCTTTGAAACTGGACTGGTCTTTTCAGATGACACGGCTAGTAATACACCGTGAGACAAAATATAGCATGTGTTCATACATAAAATTAAATTCAGGACTTAAGGGGTTTTAGTTATCATTATCTATCATAATCTAGATCTCACTTCCCCCATACCAAAACTTGATTCAAAAAGAGGCTAAGGATGAGAGACCTCAAATATCATACAATTATTAATCTGCTTTATTCTGTATTTCACATACAACAGTCTGAGAATAAAAATATTAACATTACAACCCAGAAATATGTTTAGTGACAGAACTTTGCACATCTTTTTTATGTTATTAAATATGAAATAAAATAATTACATTTAAAATAACCTGCAATCTTTGCTGTGATTGTATCCACACATTTTTTGTTTCATTTTTTAATTTTTGTGAATTGTTTATAAATTAATTTTTTTCTTTGTCTTTATGTGAAATATTTACATGGCTTCATAGTCAAATGTACAAAGCAAAATATGTTCAAATAATTCCATCTTCTCCTTCCACTCCTAATATAAAGCCATTTGTGTCTATTTTATGATTTATCTAGACAGTGTTTTTTTTTCTTTTTGATATATGTATGTCTAACTTACATTTTTTTTACCTAAAACATGTAACTGGAGTTTTGCATCAGATAAGAGTAAGTAGTTCACTCTGGTCGACTCTCCCATACATAAAAGCTATAAATGTTGACAAAATTTTTTAAAATACCTGAATAGAAGTAAAAAATGAACAAATGAAGGCATATTGTAGAGGGAAAATTATATTTGGTAGGCAAATGTCTTAAGCCAACTTTCCTGTATGTTTGGGTATGGGAGGATGGGCTACACTTGGCACTTTGACTACAGAGAGCCAGATTACTTCTGGCTTGAAGGATGGAGGACAGACTTAGGAGTAACCTCAACAGTTGGACAATTAGAGGGGAATGCAATAAAGGAGTGAGCTAAGATGGTTGCCTAATTCTGCTTATAAATTCTGCCAAAATTTCCTTTTGATACAAGAATCACACTTAAAAACCCAGGTAAGAAATTTTTACAAAACTGGTTTCTGGGTGTCATCCCCAAAATAGCAACAATATTCACAAGGCTCAGGATACAAACTAACACTGCTTAATAAATAAACGACTGGAAAACAACACATTTTGAAAAGAAAGATAATTAAGGAAGAACACATCTGAGATGATCTAGATAGAAGACAAAGATACTAAAGAAGCTATTTAGCAATCCTGAGTATGGTAAAGGAAAATTTGTTAGTGGTAAATGAAAAATATAAGGAATTGTAGCAGAGAAACATAAACTATAGAAAGAAGCAAATGGAAATATTAGTATTGAAGAAAAATGCATATTAAGAATAATGCAATTACTTGACAGCATAAAATTAAAAGAGGAAAATCAATAAACTTGAAGAGATGTGTCAGTAGATATTATACAATATGAGGAACAATGAAAAATGTTTTAAAAGAACAGAACTTAGGGACCTGTGGTGCAATCTGAAAAGGTCTAATACGTGAGAGTTTAGAGTCACAGAGGAAAAGACATATAAAATGGTTCAGAAAAAAATATTTGAACAAATAATATCATACTTTTCCAAATTTGTTGACAGGTATAAATGTACTGATTCAAGAAACCAAGTGAATACCAACAAAGATAAATATGAAGAAAATCACACCTGGTACCTTAGTTTCAAATGGCTGAAAACCGAGATGCAGAGTAGATCATGTAAGGAAAAGGAGAATTTCACATACAGGCAAGAACTGTTCAAATGATGATTGAATTTTTATCAAGAATTATGAACTCCAAAAACAGTGAGGCACCATCTTTAAAGTATTGAAAAAAGATAAACAAAAAGTCAATCCAGAGTCCAAAGCTGAACAAAAATATCCTTCAAAATTGAAGGCAAAAAAATAGACATTGTCAGATAATAGAACTTGGAACCAGAAATGCTTCTCGATAGATTGCTATGTTTTCATTTTCATGCAGTGTTTGTTTTTCTGAAAATGTCTGTATGTATCTTTCGTTGCTTCAAGATATTTTTCCTGGGTAAAAAAATCTACCACTTGTGAAATTCTTAGCAATCTTTCAGCACTATCACTGCTAGAGCATGCAAGGGATTTTGTACATCACACCTATGCCAGTGGTGAGGTCTTTAAGTACCATTCAGCCAGTGAGTGAAAACACAATAACCTACCTATCTTTAGAGTCTGCTCCCCTGGTCCACTTAACAAAGTAAAGCTGCATTTCCTAGAGGCTGTACATTTATTTTGTGAGTGCTCTCAGAAGAGTGTTGAGGGAGGTAGAGCAAGGCCAGGGTGAAAGAGCTAAGCAAAAATAGGGTCTCAGCTGGAGATTTTCTTCAGTCTGATCCCACTGCCAGATTCTGGATCATAAAAGGGCACCACTGTGTTGTTAGTCTTACCTTGAGGCAGGGAGCTGGCTTAACACCCCCACAACCGCTATTCATTGTCTGAGGTTGGTGGGGGTATGGTGGGTTGGGGAATAACTGCCCGGGAAGAGTAGCTCCTCTTTGGATGAGGGAAAGTCTCTGGAGAAAGGGTCATCTATAGATGAGGAGTCTGGTTTCTGAATAAAAACGCGTGTGTGATTTTTCATGCCTGACTATAGACAATTACCTGGTCGGCCTCACGGGGTAAAGCGACCCTCCAAGCACCAGACGCGGAGCACCCCCAGCGCATTACACTCTCTGCACCGCGCTGCAGTTGAGGTCACAGGTCCCCTTTGCCTGGCCAGCATGCCCTTAGGCATGTTTGCATTCTGGTCCCCACATCCCTTACCCACGATCCTCAGCCAAGGTCTTCGTGGCCCTCTGCCAAGGCCTCCTTATCGGAGGAGAAGGAAACCTTAAAAACACTTTCTCCACTCTCATTGGGTACCTAACACATTCTACTCCTAGATCTTTTCTCAAGCCCCCCACAAGTTTAGGGTCCATAAAAGTGCAGGAGCCTTTCCTTCAGGCTCCCTCAGAAGTGAGATGGGAGTGCACTCATATGCTGACCCACCGTATCCTCCTCCTCCGGTGAGTCGTCCTGGGGGCAAAACAGAACCCGGGGAGCCGGCAGTTCCTTGGGCCCAGACTCCTGCTTATGTCCCTGCAGAAAAGCCTTGACTGTTTCTTCCGTTCTGGTTCACCGGTGTGATTGCCTGTTTTGACCAGTGGCCGCTCCCCTGAGCTTCGTCCAGTGACCGGTCCACCAGACGTCAGCAGGGCACTGACTGCCTGGGGCGTTACTACAGCCGTTTTCTGTCATGCTTAATCACTCTAGTTTATTCTTTCTGTTTGAGATGACTATTTCTTTTGTTTCTAATTCCTGAGCACCTCCCCTTTTGCTTGTTATAATAATTCTAATTTATATTATTCTCATATCTTCAGATATTTTCATAATTCCATTTTGTTCACTAAAAAAATATGAGATTCTACATTACCTGTTTTGAGGCAGGAATTTGTGATGTGGTTTCCTTCCTTTTGAGGATGTTTTTCTTCCCAGGTGCTCAGGTTTTCTTTTTTCTTAGAATAACTTTGGAACTCAACACCAATTGTTTTTATGATACAGTTTTATATGAACTAAGCTTATCTTATTTTAAAAGGTATAGGTGCTAGAATAACTTTTTGAACTTGACAACTATAGAGATTCCTCTTTTGTTATTTACATGAAGTGGGAAAAGATGGCCACTGTTGTCTGAAATCTCTGGCTCTGTCTCTCCCTGCCCACAAATTCTACAGGAGTCTCCTCTTTTCTGAATTCCCATCATGCTGTTCCGAGCAACATGAATTCTATTCTCCTTTCCACTCAGTAGCAGATTCACTGAGGGAGGAAGTGGTGTTGATTTGTTATAAGAGGTCAGGTCACCGGGTCTGGGGGCATCTTCCCCCACAAGACTCTTCAAAACATAATCAAAATCTCACATTTACCTGTGAATTTATGTGTGAAAACTTTTTCTTGTCTCAGCCGCTACTGACACTGCCTTGCCACAAATTCCAGGGAGGGCTAGTTTTCTTATTTTTAGATTTCCTATTCCTTACCTCTGATTTCTTCTAAATTATTCAGATCTTGGAACTCACAGAAGTTTCTCTCTACTCTTTGGGGTTCCAGGGAAACCCTATCACATCTTTATTGTAGATGTCCATGGAGTTTTAGTCTCACTACCTTAGTAACTGTCAACTTTTATGCGAGGTTTGGAAAAGAGACTTAAAAACTCCATATTATTTCCCTGAATTTCCCTTCTTTTTAAGCCCAGAGATTAAAAAGAAAAAAAATACACTGGGGGAGTCATGAATCCAAAGCCCATAATTTAACTAAACTAAAAGTCGGCGTTCGTCACTGGTGTAATCCTAGCACTGTATGGATGCGGTAAGTCCTTGCGCTCCTGAACAAGGCCTGGGCACGGCTGGAGGCCCCTTGTTCAGGTCAGTATGCTCCGTATGGAAAAGCAGAAATTCTCTAGTTCACTCACCCTAAAAGAAAAAAAACAGAATTTCAAGGTTGAGTTACTTAAAACTCTGAGTTTTTTAAAAACTGAGTTAATTAAAACTGAGTGAACAGGCAAACACACAGGGAGTATTTACTGAATGAACTGGAGCATGCTTAGATAGGTGTATGTAATTTTTTTAAAAATCAAGATTTTGAATATATACCAGTCAATTTAATAAAGGGATAATACGGTGAGGAACATACATAATATTTTATAGTCTTTAATTTTAAACAGAGTCTTGAAAATAACCATATTCACTCTTTTAGTCAGAAGCATAACATTTTTTGTCCCAAAGATGAACATAGGCAAATCTAAAGGCAGTTTTCCCCTGTAAGAAAAGTCATTTTTCAGCAACTGACACAGTTTAATATATGTATTCCTGATATCTGACATGCTGTGTTTTCACAAGTATACATTCTCATTCATAAACAGAAAATATTCATGAACTCTGTGATGCCTGGTCTAAAAGCTAAGCAGCGAGAACAGAGTAGTACCACAAATAATCAATATTGGAAGATGTGTTCTTATTCTGTACTTCCTTCAGAGTCATTGCTGATAGTTCAGTTAGTTTTCATTTTAATTAAATAATATTTTTTCTATCACAGGGGAAAACTTTTGAGGTTCAACTCTTTCTTGAAAAGCAACATCTCATCAGTTTTTCCCTAAAGTCTGAGTTTCCATGTGCACATCTGCCCTAATGCACATTATACGGTCAATACATTTATACACAGATAAAGAAAAATGTAATCAAAACTAAGGAAAATCCAACTCTTTTAAATGTTGAGAAGAAAACAATGGTTACTCTCAAGTCACTTTTTAATTCAGCTCTCCAAATACATTTTCTGAGTTTAAAAAAGCCCTGAGCTGAGTAATACTATGAAAAGTTGTTATATGATATTGTCTGTGAAATAAAGTATCTTAGTTGTATCCAAGCAACAGTAAGTTTACGGAAAAGAAGCAGCAAAATAAATTCTATTAAAATATTTCTGAGTTTGATTTCTACCTTTTCTTGAATTGAGATTTTTTTAGAAGTCTTGGTTTTGGGAGAGATGGTTTGAACATCGAAAAGGAACCCTATAATAAGGTTTATAACTACCAATTTTACTGTTGGAAAATGACACTGTCAAATGATGATGAAACTACCACCCGGAGGTGGTACCCCCAGAAGTCAGGCACAGTCTATCTACGGAGAGCAAGCTGCTGGATTTATGTAAGAATTTTTGGAAGCATGGAGGTCAGGGATTGGGGAACTTTCAACGACTTAAAGTAGATGACATTAGCTATCAAAACTTGGTTGCCCTGATGTGATTGTTGCCAGTTGGTTGGGACTTAGGGGTATGTTTACGGGAGTGAGTCCATTTTTAATCGACTTTCTAAAGTAAAAAAGGTGTCACAGATTGGTTTGCTTGTAAAATATCATCAGTCAACTGAATGGATTAAAATCCAATCTGGGTGGCTACTTGATAAATTGTTATAGAATAATTAGTCTTTTCTTAGTAAATATAAGTATTATAGTAATATAAGTAATATTTTCTCCTCAGTTGCGCAGTTCAGTTTTCACACAGCCAAGGTTGCAGGACAGACCATCAAAGATGTCCATATCCTTACTACTACTGTTGAAATGAGGTTTCATTTGACTGAATATTTTTCAGTTTGAGCATCAGTCAGTATGGTTTCATCCTGGTTTTGCTTTTGAGTCATCTGTTGAGAAAAGGCCTCTTCAGAAGCACGTAAGACTTTGGATAACAAGCATCAAAGAACTCTAAGGCAAACAAGAATAACTACAATCATAAGAAAAGAATAAAAGACCTTCTGGAACAATGACCTGAGACTTTCTTTGACTGACAGACAAAGTCAGTCCCAAAGGCATCCTGTTTTGTATAGCCAGATTTTCATTTATCTAAGCTTACATACAGATTAGTTCACATTTCCAGTTCACATGAATCGTTAGCAATGTACAGATTTTCCTTGGGTGACACCAGGAAAATCTAGGACTATTGTTCATAACTACTCATCTTAAGGAATTCAAATTGGTTTGTGCTGCCCTATATAACTTGGGCTGTATTATTTACTATGTTAGCCAAAGTAAGGGGCAAGTTCTAATGACCACTTTGAATCTTCCAACTCTTACTAATGGCATTAATATCCTTAAATGTTTGTTCCACTCAGTGTTTTTTGTACCCTTAGACAGGGTGATATTCATCCAGATCTTTGTAATGAGATATCATCTACTAGAAAGTCATTCACTTGGAATCCTCTATTAGCCACACAAAGTAACTAGCCATGGTTCTGGGTTGTCATTGAAAAGCCTGATTTGTGTACAGGAAAGAGACCACAGGAGTTATAAAGGAGTTGTAATCATCTTTAGTGAAGCTATAGGGATTTTACTTTTGAGTGTTAGCATGACAGTCATTATAGTACTCTTCTTCATTTATGTATCATCAACTGTGAATATCATCATTGGCTATGTTATTATAACTCTGTCAATTTACAGGAATGCTTTAGGATTTTAAAAGGCCCAATCTCTGAAGGAATTTACTGCCTATAATAGAAACATCATGAACAACTATTACAGGCACCTACGTAATACTGTTGGCAGATTACTTAAAGTTGTTAAGTTTTACATTACTGAATACTATCTTGCAAACCCCACTTCTGAAGAAAAATGTAAGGTGTCAGTCTGGGTTCAATCAGGATGTAGAGCCACCCAATAACTTAAAACAGGGGAAGTTTAATATGAATTTTAATCTGTAGAATTGATGTGAATTTAATCTATAGAATAGGAGTGTAGTTTACAGAAAGACAGATAGCTATAAAGTTCCTTAGAGCTAAGCATAGCATTGAAGGAAGGACAAATGAAAGTGAAATCTTCACCAGGCTGGGGCTTAGACCCCTCTGGAGAAGATGTAGTTACAGCCTGCAAGATGGCTGATAGGCTTTCTGGATTTCTGGGGCCAAATGTTGGCCCAAGTCACTGCACTAGAAGGAAACGACTCTCTGGGGTATAGGTGAGCCAAGACTGGTGGACAGACACACAGAGAGGGTGTCCGAGCACTGTGGTACAAGACCTGGGGTGATGTCTGTGTTGGAAGCAGGCCGTGTGATCAGCAAGTCATCGTAACTGGCAGTGTCACTGGCAAGAAGATCACTGACACAAGGCAGTGATGTAACGCCATCAAGAGACTGTGCACAGAGAACTACACAAGCACTGACTGGACTGCACCAGAAGACCACAGAAAACCGAAACACAGGAATTAAAACCAGGAGCCCTCTTTCACCTGTAATGTCCCCTCAGCACCCTCTACTGAGAAAGCATAAAATCAGGCTCACTGAAGAGAGGAAATGCTGGCTCAAGTCCATTATCACAGAGCAGATAATGAAGGGAAAATTTGGAACTGAGAGACAATAAATTGATAACTAAATTGCAATAACTAGAACTGTCATCTAGAATTTTAGAATACAAGTTATAAAGAGCTCATATACATTGGTAAAAAAAAAAGGCAAACAAATAATAGGGAAATAAGTAAAAAACACATGAAAAGGCAATTATCAGAATTGAATAGCCAATAATATATGAAAACAGGCTCAACCTCCCTAATGTCAGGAAATACAAATAAGCTTCACCTCATACCAGCATTAGATCAATGAAATTGGAACATCTAGCTGTAGAATGTTTCGTAAAGATGCTCTTACCATTAAGAGAGACTGATGAGTACAATCACACTGAAGGGTAGTAACTGCTATCTTGTAAGGATGAGGATGCACATTTCCTGTGACCCAGCCTCTCCATTTCTAAATGCATGCCCGCAAGAAATTCTCACAGACACACAAGGAGGCAGATGCAAGAGTGCTCACATGCAATAATCACAACAAAATAAATTTAAATTTAGAGACAATCTAAGTGTCTTTCAATAGGAGACTGGATTAAGAATATTGAGTATATTAGCTTAATGCAATTCTGTGAGTTATTCTGCACAATTAACTAGAAATACCTTTTAAAAAAACTAGCTATATTCACAAACATAATGGAGTGAAAACAGCAAGTTGAAGAATACATTAAGTATGAGCCACCTGTACAAAAGCAATCAAGATGCACACATAAATATGAAGATACTCAAAATGACTTTAAGATATGTATTCATGAATTTTGAGAAAATGAGAGACAATGAAATCACTCAGGCTTTCACAGGGAAGGAGGGGGAAAAGCCCTCATATCAAGGATTGTCCAACCAAATTGAACTGAATTTCTTAAAAGTCACATAGAATCCAGCAGAAAATGGAGTGGTGTTCTAAAATGTGAGGGGAAAAATAAACTTTCTAAACTAAAATTCTAGCACATTATTACCAAATTTGAATATAATTTAAAACATGCTCAGATATATTGTGTCTCAAAAAGGTTATATCCAATGCCCATTCTCAGGAAGAAGATGAATGAAAGAATGTAAGCAAAAGGGATTGACAATGGCATAAAATGCCTAGACCCTCATCTTCTGTATTTGAATGTCAACAGATTATATCTAAAATTTTAGAAGTTAAAAGATTGTATTATACTATTTCATCATATTTTGTATGATAAAAGCTTAATCAACTTAAATTTACAAGTCCTCAGAAATAAAACTAGAAAAACTATTCACAAATATCAATCAGTGTTTAACTAAATTACTGTAGAATGAAACCTTAATACAACCTTACTTTTTAAAATATGTTTTACTTGTCTTATCAGCACATTTCACTGCAGAAACACACTTTTAATTCTTATTCTTTATTGCACAAATTTTCTTTTTAACTTTATATCCCTCCAAGATCCCTGTTTTCAAACTTCCATACTCACTATGTTCTCTGATTGACAGTGTAGTTTGTATATTAAGACTGATTTTTTCTTTGCACTCTTGGGTAAGTTTCTATGTTCTTCTTTCTATTTACACAATTTTCCCATTTTTGATAGAGTTTTTCTTTAAAGTTTTCCATGTTGAAAAGAAGATGTATGAATCGATTTTTCTGAACTTTTTCTTTTCTATATAAAAGAAAATAATTTTATTTCAACTGATTGATAGTTTAACTAGATAAAGAAAGCTAATTCCACAGTAACTTCCTTAGATGCATGAAAGCATAGCTTTCATGTCTTCCAATATGTTTTGATGAGGAAAATTCTGATACCTCTTCAGTGAACATTGCATTCTTCTGTCAGTAATGTCTGTTTTCCCTTTTCCCCTCTAAAAGCTTTCCAGAGTTTATATTGGTGACTTGAAACCTCACAAGCATACCTATAGCTGTGATTGCTTTTTGGAGCATGGGGGTGGGGGCATTAATCCAGTCTGTGACTAGTTGAGCCTGTGACAATTTATATTTTTCCTTAGCTCTGAGAGATATGACATGATGTTTCTTGGATTATTTTTCCCATTCTACTTTCTCTATTGCCACTTTTGGGGAGTTTTAGTAGGAAATTATTAAACTTTCTGGATTAATCATCTATTTTATTATATGTTCTCTTCTTTATTCTTTTTGTTTTATGTTTTGTAGGTTTCCTGCCATGTCTTATACGTCCTTTCTACTGAGGTTCTCATCAGTAAGCTAAGCTTTTTAAAAATTGTCACAATTTCTTTCTTGTTCTCTGATCTTTTCTTGATCTTTGTGGACTAAGTTATTTAAATCTTTAATAAAATAAATAATTTAACTCCCTATTCTACGGTCTTCATTTATTCATTAAACAAGTATTTATTTAGTGACTATAATTTGCCAGACACTCTCTTGGGACCTTGATATAATTTGACATGGTCCCTCTTTTCATGAAAGTTACAGTCTAAATGCCCAAATGGTATCCTCTACTTCCAGTTTCAATTTCTCAACTTGTTTATCTTTGTCCCACTCTTCTATGCTGTTTGAGTTATTTGATTTTCAACAACATTGGATTTCTGTCCATGTAAGATGAAAGATTAATTTCCTACATTTTAGGTAAATCCACTTCATCCAGTACACCTCACTCATGAAAAGGAATACAGAACAAAAACTCCATGGGTGAGGGCAGTACATATCCACTGGTGGGTTTAAATTTAAGGTGCACAGACAGGAAATTAGAAGGTAGCTGATGCACGTTCTGGGTGCATAGGACTTTACCCTGGGTTGTCAAAACCTACACTAAAATCTATAATCTCTCTAAGCAGTGGTTCCACTTTTCAGATAGATAATATGGAAAATATAACTGAGTGCTGCACTGTAATTTTATTTTTATTAAGGTGTCATTGATATACAATCTTATGATGGTTTCACATGAGCAACATTGTGGTTACTATATTCACCCATATTATCAAGTCCCCCACACACACCCCATTGCAGTCACTGTCCATCAGCGTAATAAGATGTGTAGAATCACTACTTGTTTCCTCTGTGCTATACTACCTTTCTGGTGCCCCACCCCCCACATTATGTGTGCTACTCATAATACCCTCAATCCCCTTCTCCCTCCCTCGCCACCCACCCTCCCCATCCCCTTCCCTTTGGTAACCGTTAGGTCCTTCTTGGAGTCTGTGAGTCTGCTGGCATTTTGTTCCTTCAGGTTTGCTTTGTTGCTGTACTCCACAAATGAGTGAAATCATTTGGTACTTGTCTTTCTCAGCCTGGCTTATTTCACTGAGCATAATACCCTCTAGCTCCATCCATGTTGTTGCAAATGGTAGGATTTATTTTCTTCTTATGGCTTCATATATAATATTCCATTATATATATGTACCACATCTTTATCCATTCATCTACTGATGGACACTTATGTTACTTCCATATATTGGCTATTATAAATAGTGCTGTGATAAACATGAGGGTGCATAGGTCTTTTTGAATCTGGTATGTTGTTTTCTTTGGGTAAATTCCTAGGAGTGGAATTCCAGGGTCAAATGGTATTTCTATTTTTAGTTTTTTGAGGAACCTCCACATTGCTTTCCACATGGTTGAACTAATTTACATTCCCACCAACAGTGTAGGAGGGTTCCTCTTTCTCCGCATCCTTGCCAGCATTTGTTCCTTGTCTTTTGGATGTTGGCCATCCGAACTTGTGTAAGGTGATATCTCATTGTGGTTTTAGTTTGCATTCCCCTGATAATTAGTGATGTGGAGCATCTTTCTATGTGCCTTTAGGCCATGTGAATTTCTTCTTTGGAGAAGTGTCTGTTCATATCCTCTGCCTATTTTTTAATCAGGTTATTTGCTTTTTGGGTATTGATGCATGTCAGTTCTTTATATATTTTGGATGCTAACCCATTATCAGATGAATCATTTACCGATCTATTCTGCCATACTGTAGGATGCCTCTTTGTTCTGCTGATGGTGTCCTTTGCTGTACAGAAGCTAAAAAGCATGATGTAGTCCCATTTCTTCATTTTTGTTTTTGTTTCCCTTGCCTGAAGATGCATTCAGGAAAACGTTGCTCATGTTTATATTCAAGAGATTTATGCCTAAGTTTTTTTCTTAGAGCTTTATGACTTCATGACTTACATTCAGGTCTTTGACCCATTTTGAGTTTACTTTTGTGTATGGAGTTAAACAATAATCCAGTTTCATTCTCTTACATGTAGTTGTCCAGTTTTGCCAACACCTGTTGTTGAAGAGGCTGTTGTTTCCCCATTGTATATCCATGGCTCCTTTATTGTATATTAATTGACTGTATATGCTTGAGTTTATTTCTGGGCTCTCTATTGTGTTCCATTGGTCAATGGGTCTGTTCTTGTGCCAGTAGAAAATTGTCTTGATTACTGTGGCTTTGTAGTAGAGCTTGAAGTCAGGGAGTGTAATCACCCCAGCTTTATTCTTCCTTCGCAGGATTGCTTTGGCTATTCAGTCTTCTGTGGTTCCATATGAATTTTGGAACTATTTGTTCTAGTTTGCTGAAAAATGCTGTTGGTAATTTGATAGGGATTCCATTGAATCTGTAGATTGCTTTAGGCAGGATGGTCATTTTGACAATATTAATCCTTCCTATCCATGAGCATGGGATATATTTCCATTTATCAGTGTCTTCTTTAATTTCTCTCATGAGTGTCTTGAAATTTTCAGGGTATAGGTCTTTCACCTCCTTTGTTAGGTGTATTCTAGGTGTTTTATTCTTTTTGATGAAATTGTGAATGGAATTGGTTTCTTGATTTCTCTTTTTGCTAGTTTATCATTAGTGTATAGGAATGCAACAGATTTCTGTGTATTAATTTTACATACTGCAATTTTGCTGAATTCAGTTATTAGTTCTAGTAGTTTTGGGGTGGATCTTTAGGGTTTTTTATGTACAATATCATGTCATCTGCAAACAGTGACAGTTTAACTTCTTCCTTACCAATCTGAATGCCCTTTATTTCTCTGTGTTGTCTGATTGCTATGACTAGGGCCTCCAGTACTATGTTGAATAAAAGTGGGGAGAGTGGGCATCCTTGTCTTGTTCCTGATCTTAAAGGAACAGCTTTCAGCTTTTTGATGTTGGCTGTGGGTTTGTCATATATGGCCTTTATTATGTTGAGGTTCTTGCCCTCTATACCCATTTTGTTGAGAGTTTTTATCATGAATGGATGTTGAATTTTGTTGAGTGCTTTTTCAGCATCCATGGAGAAGATCATATAGTTTTTGTCCTTCTTTTTGTTGATGTGGTGGATGATGTTAATGGATTTTTGAATGTCGTACCATCCTTTCATCCCTCGGAAGAATCCCACTTGATCATTATGGACAATCTTTTTGATGTATTTTTGAATTTGGTTTACTAATATTTTGTTGAGGATTTTTGCATTTATGTTCATCAAGGGTATTGGTTGTAATTTTCTTTTTTTGTGGTGTCTTGGCCTGATTTTGGTATTAGAGTAATGCTTGCCTCATAGAATGAGGAAGTTTTGGAAGTATTCCCTCCTCTTCTGTTTTCTGGAAAACGTTACAGAGGATGGGTATCAGGTCTTCTCTAAATGTTTGATAAAATTCAGTAGTGAAGCCATCTGGTCCAGGTGTTTTGTTCTTAGGCAATTTTTTGATTATTGATTCACTTCCATTGCTGGTAATTGGTCTGTTCAGATTTTCTGTTTCTTCCTGAGTCAGCCTTGGAAGGTTGTATATTTCTAGAAAGTTGTCAATTTCTTATAGGTTATCCAGTTTGTTAACATGGAGTTTTTCATATTATTCTCTAAAAATTCTTTGCATTTCTGTGGTGTCTATAGTGATTTTTCCTTTCTTATTTCTGATTTTGTTTATGTGTACTCTGTCCTTTTTCTTGGTAAGTCTGGCTAGGGGTTTATCTATTTCGTTTATTTTCTTGAAGAACCAGCTCCTAGTTTCATTGATTCTTTCTATTGTTTTGTTCTTCTTTATTTAATTTATTTCTGCTCTGATCTTTATTATGTCCCTCCTTCTACTGACTTTGGATCTCATTTGTTCTTCTTTTTCTAGTTTCATTAATTGTGAGTTTAGACTCTTCATTTGGGATTGTCCTTCTTTCCTGAGGTAGGCCTGCATTGCAATATACTTTCCTCTTAGTACTGACTTCTCTGTGTCCCACATATTTTGTGGTGAGTTATTGTTTTCATTTGTCTCCATATATTACTTGATTCTTTGTTTTTATTTGGTTATTGATCCATTGATTATTTAGGAGCATGTTGTTAGCCTCCATGTGTTTATGGGCTTTTTTTGTTATCTTTGGGTAATTTATTTCTAGTTTCATACCTTTGTGATCTGAGATGCTGGTTGGTACAATTTCAATCCTTCTGTATTTACTAAGGCTCTTTTTGTGTCCTAGTGTGTAATCTATTCTGTAAAATGTTCCATGTGCACTTGAGAAGAATGTGTATCCTGCTGCTTTTGGGTGGAGTCTTCTGTAGATGTCTGTCAGGACCTTCTTTTCTAATATGTTGTTCAGTGCCTCTGTCTCTTTACTTTTCTTTCTGATTGATCTGTCCTTTGGAGTGAATGGTGTGCTGTAGTCTGCTAAAATGAATGCATTGCATTCTATTTCCCCCTTTTACTCTGTTAGTTGTTATTTCACATAATTAGGTGCTCTTTTGTTGAGTGCATAGATATTTATGATTATTTCCTCTTTTTGGACTTACTCCTTTATTATTATATGATGTCCTTCTTTGTCTCTTGTTACTTTCTTTGTTTTGGAGTCTATTTTGTCTGATACAAGAACTGCAACATCTGCTTTTTTTCCCTATTATTTACATGAAATATCTCTTTCCATTCCTTCACTTTTAGTCTGTGTATGTCTTTGGGTTTGAAGTCATTCCCTTTTAGGCAGCATATAGATGGGTCTTGCTTTTTTATCCATTCTGTAACTCTATGTCTTTTGATTGGTGCATTCAGTCCTTTTACATTTAGGGTGATTATCAATAGATATGTACTTATTGCCATTGCAGGCTTGCACTGTAATTTTAGAGTAAATAAGTTGCAGTGTTTTTTTTATAAAAGACTCTTTAATCAACTGTCTTCTTTCTGGTTTCACTTATGAGTGGAATATCTCTGGGTCCTCAGGGAAAGCTGCCTCATTCTGCTCCTCCAGCCCCCTTCCCAGAGTGTAGAGATTCTGCATATTCAGCATTGTTTCTTCCATGTCAATCCCATTGTTTTAAGTTTATTGCCACTGTTTCTAAGTGGCAATTTGATGATATTTTCAAAGTAGAAATTAATGGGTGTGCTTATAGCGCATATTGACAAATAACAAGTAACATAGCTCACTCTGTGTAAAGGCATTGATATCCATATTACAATATGCTTATCTATCTATTATATATAAATACATAGGTATATATAAACATATAAAACATATTTGTGCATTATATGTAATATATATATTGGTATACATGGTTAGGTACTACACTATTTTTATACATACACATAATATATAACATGCATATTACATAGGGTCATATTATTAGTACCTATGTACATTATATATAATATGTATGTATATATATTTTTGTATGTGCGTATTTTAATATAAAAAATTATCTGTGATTCATTATTTTATTTGAACTAAAAAGTATTAGAATTGTGGCCTAATATATATATTTTTTAAATTTCCCTTGATGATTCACTTAAAAAAATTAAGTGAAACCGTTTATATCACTATTCCTTTCTATAACCACACGGTGGCAGCAAAGGATAAGAGCACATGCAGATGGCCACTAAGCTTTACAGGAAAAAACAGAAACCTCTAAACATTGCTACAAACAGATACACAATAATGGAACAGTCACACAGTGTGAGATTGATTTATATGAGTTTTATAATACATTAACTGTATTTAAATTAAAATTTCTTGTTATTTTAAATTCTAATGGATCAATAATGTAGCCATCAGTGATTGTTGTGTTGACTATGACCTCATGTTAGTCATACATTTGGAATTGAACTTTAATAGTAGTTTCCACATTCTTAGCCATTCATCCTAACATTTTCAACTTTTCTCTACATGTAAATTTATTTTCCTCCACTTACTATTATTGTAATCCTGAATATTCTGTCTTTAGATATATAAATCTCTCTAATATGTATGTATCTATCTATCTATATATCTTATAAATTTTATCTTCCTATTTGTGCTGCCTTCAATTATTACTTTTAAAACAGGGTTTTTTTATTTCCTTATGGTATATACTTAAATTTCTGATCTAGGCCAGAATCCATGGCTGCCACCCATAAGTCAGGAGTGTGTGGTCTCTGCCAGCTATTGACATTGCAGCTTCCATACACTATGAAGTTGGTGATAAGATAGTAAGGCTGGTGTCTGATCACTGCAAAAGCTGACATATGAAATCCTAGCCTTTCAACCATTTGGAAAAATGGCCTCTAGCTCCCTTCTGCCTTTAGAAATTTGTAAGTTTTTTATATATAGGAATATATTTAAATTGGCAGTGAGAGACTGAATATAAATAAAGGCCATACATAATAATAAAACTATGACCCAAAAGCTACAGCCACCTGCCCAGAAAAACCCAGCTCCCTATCTACAGTAAACAGCCCAGGAAATCAGCCTGCTGTAAGTCAGACTTGTAGGAAGTCAGATGGCTAAACCTAGTGGCAATCCAAGAAGCTAAGCAATAACTTTTGTAATAATCAGTCTAAGTGACCAGGACTTGACGAATAACTGAAAGCTTCCCTAATTTTTATCCCCACTGCTAACTTCGGACAAACCAGAACAAGACACTTTTCACTTCTAATCAATTACGCAGGATATGCTGCTTCTCCTAAACCCGCCTCCAGGTTTCCTGTGCCAAGAGCACATGAGAACTCTTCTCTTTCCACTGTAAAGTTTTCCACTTCTCCACTGTACAGCTTTCCACTTCTCCACCTGCCTTCTGTTTCTGCCATGCAAGTGACAATGAATGACTTGTTTGTTATAGAAAGCTCAGAGTTACACAGCCTTTGCTTTTCTCATTTGGTTGGTCTTCATTTTATTTCCACAGGAGAATTTAAATTCATCCAGACCATAATGGCAAAGGATGCATGGATATGTAACTTCAGCATCCCAGTCCCTAGTGAAGAAAAGCAAGGAAACACAGAGCTCAGTAGAGACTGAGTCTCCTGTAATTGCAAGAGTCTGCTCCCTTTGGCTCCCACTTATCCTTACACACTCTTCTACTAATCATTGCAACCTATGATTCCCTCACTGTAAACAACATTAACAACAAAAACGTGCTCTCACTTATAAAATGCAATAATCCTTTTCTCGGAAAAAAAAAATGTTCTCACTTTCTGTCTAAAAACAGGAGACCCAAACCCACTAGTCAGTCTGTCAATCTCTGGGTGATATCTATTACACATGGAAACGTTGATAACCACCAGCAACATGCACCTTGTAAAAATATAGAAAAAATGTGGGAAAGAGAAAAATAAAGGATACATATATATAAATGCAACTGGCTGTAAAACCTAGTTAGTAATTATAACTTTATTTTCCATAACCCATTATAAACATCTTCGTCCCCAGCCTGCTTCCTGCTTCCTCAGTTGTAAACATTCTCTCTTGAAGGTTTAGTGGTTCTGCCTGTGTACCATTATTTTCCTTTACATTTGATCACGAGACAAAGAAGTACTAGGAGACAATCTAAATGACCCCCTGGGCTTTAGACATTTATTGTGGAATATCAGTGATAATTTCTCCTGAGAATCGGAATCATTTATCTCATTCAATACTGTAATACCTTCTCTACCTATTGGCAACTGGCTCAATTCTCATTTTTGAGACACCACTGTTGTATACCCTTGATTATATTTTCTTTGGAATCAAAACCTCTAAACCACAAGTGTCCACAGTAGTGAGATTGATAAGCAATTATTTTGTGAGTGGATCATCAAGGGTAATAGTAAGAAAAAATGTTTCTAATCTCAATGCTTGATTTCCAGATCTACCCCTGGAGCAGGGCTATAAATGAATGTTGAATGTCAAATGATAGTATCTAGTCGACACGGTGGTCAGCTAAAACACTTTACCATGTTTAAAGCTTGACACTGTACAGAAGAAATGAGTAGAAATTTCCCTTCCCTATAGATATATGCATTATAAATACTGATCACAATTTCTAAGACCTAATGTAAGATAACCATAAACATACATTGTCACAAATTGTTAATGATTAACTCTAAATTATAATTCCAAACTATTGTATATATACTGACAAAAACCTTAGACATCTCTAAAAGGTTACATTTCTTCTCAATCTAGAAAACCACCTAAAACTCAGTTATTACAAACTTCACATTATCCATAAGAATCAACAAAATTATTAGCTATTAATTCTGCAATGTACATACTAAATTATTTAATTTTTACTACAATGCATGTGCTCATTTTTTAAAAATATTAAGGCATAATGAAATTGGAACTCTTGTAATGTTTAAGATAAAATTTTACATTAAGGTGAAAAAAGGGAAGGGAAAAAGGGAAAAATTATTTCATTGCATTTCAAAACTGTATTTTGAAATCTACTATAAATGTTTTTAAATGAATTAACTTTCTAATGTTATATTATGAACTATTTCAGTCTCAGCAATATTAAATAATTAGGCCAAGGTTAACAGCATAGAATTAGAAATGCCAGGATAATCAAATCAATGTTGAATTGTCTTCTATTTTCTAGATCATGAGTTTTTCACGTACATTTATCTTTAATTCTATAGTAAAACTATCTTTTACTATCTTCAATGTGTTACAAAAATATTAAAAACAATCCTGTTTCACCTGTTATGACAGAGTCATACAAATACATCTGGGATGAGCTCTAAGTCTCATTTCATAGCACTCATTTGTACAGACTGTATCATTAGATAGAGAATTAGCAGGGACAGCCTCAGCAAAATTTCCTGGAATTTTTCACTGGGCAGAGTGAGTAACTCACGAAAATGACTTCACTAAATTGTCAAGACCGTTTTGACTGCACTCTTATTCTTCACAACCTACTTTAAGGTAGTGACCTTAAGTGACGTGACTGTGCTTTTAAAAACCACGTGACTTTACTGATTAAAATCAATGACAAAAAATGAGTCTCTATGACCTAGTGTTTTCAGGAAAGTTTAACGATATTAAGATGATGATGACGATTGATGATAAAGTCATGATGTTTAGTTTAATGTAAAACCAATTAAAGGAAAGCTAGTTCTTTAACAAGATTTATTAATTCCATCATTAACTCAGAAAACATTTTTTATGGGCCAAGATTGGGGGCTAATACTAAAAATAAATCAATGGAACAAAATCATTTTGTTATATATAAAATAAATCTTTTAAAGAATACAGTTTTATGTTTTAATGCATTCCTCATTTGTTTAATGAAAAGCAATGCTTTAAGAGCCATTCTTGACAGATCTGGCAATACTTACATAATTTAGATCACAGAATAAATAATATTATCACATAAAATAACATTAATTACTAAATTATCAGTATTTTTATAAATAAAATATTATTTAATTACTCCCTAAAGAAATGAGAATGTCAATGCGGATAATTATGCTTTTTATTTTAGGGGATGCATACAATAAAATACATTCCATATTAGATTATATTTTGTAAAGAAAAAAATTGGTACCATAATGATAAGATTTAAAGAAAATAATGGAAATGATATATATTCCTAGGGACATAGCCCAGAAGAGAGAACTGTATCTAAATAGGCACTTTCCAAGTTATATAATTGCTATTTTGTAAGAATTGTTTGCATATCAATTCTTAATAAATTGGAATTTTTTTCATAGAAACAATACCATAATCATCACTGGATAATCTGTGAAACCCCTTGAAATATTAAACTAACAAAGTAAAGTTTACAGTGCACATTTTCATGAGAACTGTTTGAGAAAATGCCATTGCTGAGAGAACTGAAGCTTCATGAATGGTATTATAAAAATTTCTAGAAGCATGTTGAGATTAAACTTATATAGACACACCAATATCAAGCAGATGATTTAGAATCCAAACATTGGCTAAAGAGGCTAGTTAAGGAAGGAAATATAATAGCTAAAAGTCTTAATGGGAAGCTAGCAGATAACATAGGTACTCAGGCTGGGCTTGGCTATAAATTATCCAGGCAACCTGTATTGAGATCTTAGCTGGAGCAACAAGTGTTCAGAACAAACCTTCAAAACTAACCCAAAAGAACAATGCTAAACCATTAAGCACCAACCAAAACCCTGACTTGCAGTTAAGATACTTACTGAATTTAACATAACCCCTCAGGTGAAGTCCTCTGTGAATTTAAAATCATATAGTGCATAAATCTAATATACCTTGGTCATATCCAGTTCTTGAAGATTAAGAATAAGCTATTATAAACATCCAGGTAAAATTTTTGAGGGACATTAGTTTTTAAATCAATTTGGTAAAAATCCAGGAGAACAATTGTGGGATCATAGGATAAGGTTATCTTCAGCAATATAAGAATTGCCAAATTGTTTTCCACAGTGGGTTGTTTGATTTTACATTCCTACAGGCAATTAATCAGAGTTTCTGTTGCTCTGCATTTTTGCCAACATTTTGTAATGTCAACTTTTTCAATTTGGGCATTGTTAGCTTTTTGTAGTTTAGCCATCTTAATATGTATGCACTCATATCTCACTGTCATTTTAACTGTCAACTCCCTGATAACAAGTGATGTTCAGTGTATTTTTGTGTGCTTATTTGTCATCTCTATATATATTCTTTGTTGAAATATCTATTCAGATCTTCTATTTTTTCTTTAAATTGCCTTGTTTGACTTCTTATTGTTGAATTTTGAGTTCTTTATGTATTTTGGGTGCAAATTCTTTATCAGATAAGTGTTTTGCAATATTTTTCCCAGTCCATGGCTGGTCTTTTCATTCTGTTTCACAGAGCAGTTCTTTTTTGTTTGTTTGCTTGTTTGTTTTTAAATAAATTCCAGTTTATCTACATTTCCTTTCATGAATCCTGTTTTTGATGTGGATCTAAAACCACATTGCTAAACCTATGGTTAAGATTTTTCTCCTATGTTTTCTTGGAGAAGTTTCATTATTTTGCATTTACAGTTAGTTTGATGATACATTTTGAGTTAAAATTTGAGATAAGTACAAGATTTTTTGTTCTGAATGTTGGTGTCCAATTGTTCTGGAATTTTTTCCTGGAAATTCTATTCTTCCTCCATTGATTTATCTTTATTACATCATCAAAAATCACTTGAATGTAAGTGTTTGGGTCTCTTTATGGTCTATTCTGTCCCATCTGCTCTATTGTTTCAACAATACCACATTGTCTCGATTACTGTAGCTTTGTAGTAAGCCTTGATGTCATGTCAGGCATTATAAGTGTACATGATTTGTACGTCACAGTCATGTCAGTTATTCTGGCTTTTGTCTTTCCATGTAAACTTTAGAAACAGTTATGACCATGGGAAATCTCTCCACTTGTTCAGGTTGTCTTTGTTACACTTTAGTTTTTCACTTACATATATATAGCTTGTTAGTTTTATACATAAACATTTTATATTTTGTGCTATTGTTAATTACATATTTTTTAAATTTCAAATTCCAATTATTTATTTTTAGTACATAGAGAGTAATTACTTTTGTATAATAATCTCATATTTTATAACCTTCATATGCTTGCCTATTAGTTTTCTGCATGTATTTTCAGGATTGAAATGAGATGATTTGCCAATGAATTGGTTGGGTTAAGAGAAGGAATCACAACTTTTGACCTGGGTAAATGCACTTGGTAATTATCATAATGGAAAAGAGAGCCAAGAAGGTTTAGGGACTATGATTTTGCAAATCCAATAATGAGATACCAATTATTCATCCAAGTGAAGATATTAAGTTAAATATACAAATCTGGAGTCCATAGGAGAAATCTGGTTTGGGAACACACATTTAGAATTAATTATTATACATTTTTAGGCTATGGGATTGAATGAAAACAACTTAGGAAATAAAGACAGTTATATATATATCTCCATGGACTGAGGCCTAGAACATGTCAAAATTTAAAGGTCTGGGAGATGAGAAAAAAATCAGCAGGTAGGCTGAGAATGAATTTATAAATATGTAATTGCAGAACCAAAGAGTAGGACCCTTAAAAACTAGTGAAAGCTGTGTTTCAATAAAAAGTGGTAATCAACTACATCTAGTGCAGCTGATAACGCCAGTTATTTTGGCTCTGAGAAATGACCATCAATTTAGCAACACAATGTGATCAGTGGACTTATCAAGAACTATTTTACTGGAGCAATAGGGGAAAAAAGCATCTGTTTGAATAAGGTCCAAGAAAAATGTTAAAGGATACTATGGGAAAAATTGAAGTTCCTATGGCCAGGATCCTCACCTGAGCCTAAATTACTTGATGATGTAACTGGCCTACTGCTAGGCTACTGCTTCCATACCCATGGCAATTAGCTACTATTGACTGAGTCACTATAGAAAGAGCTCTGCCCAGGGCTCTGTGTGGAGGCAGAGACAAGGAGGATTACAGACCTGCAGACTGTTGGATGCAGACATGATTCTAGTGCTCAACCTATCACCGGGAGCATAAAGCTGGGAAATAAACCCTTTTACCCAAAGAACATTCCATTGTCATTCCTTGGACTCACTGAATCCATAGTGAACTTGCCCAGGGCCAAAACCCTCAGGCAAGACAATTGGTGTAGTTGGCAGGATTCATTATAGAGAGAAGAATGGAACAAGGTGTTCTCAAGGGGGTACTTCAGCAGGCTGCCCCTATGAATGGGGAGACATTTGAGTGTCCCCCAGTGGGCATGTGGTCTGAGGTGGCTTGCTTTCTAGAGGTCTGGGGTGCACCCCAGGAATGAGGGCAGGTGGAAATGAGACCTGTGGCAGTAGAGGTGGCCTTCAGTAAATAAGGAGGTCCTTTGAGAACCAGAGTGCCTGTGAGGCAGTGGGAACCATGGGTTGGCTGTTTATCACAGTATTTAAAAAGTCTACAGATGTGAAAAATGTGCTCCTGTAAGAGACAAGAGAAATGGCAGCACAAGAATGTGAGCTGCAAAGTACTGTGGATTCACTGAAGAATGAAATGGCATTGATATGAGAGAAGACAGCACAAGAACTCAAGCTTCAAGGTGCAGTGGAGGAAGTAAAAGACTTGTTTAAAAATGCTGCAAAGCACTGTGGAAAAGTTAAAGGCCATGAAGGAGAAGGATGTACCCCTGCGAAAAGCACAAGAAAAGGAAGCATGAGAATGTGAGCTGAGAGGTGCAGTGGAAGAAGTAAATTTCTTTACAGAATAAGATAGCAGTGCTTCAAGGTGCTCTGAAGGAGGCAGAGCCATGAGGAGAAATATGTACTCCTGCAAGAAGCATGGGAAGAGGCAGCATGAGAATATCAGCTGTGAGATATTGAGGTGAAGGTAAGAGAGCTGCTTGAGACTGAACTAGAATTCCTGCAGGGCACTGCAGAAAAGGTAAAATGTATAGCAGAGGATGCACTCAGGGGAGTGGAGAGAAAGGTGCCATCAGCCCCTGAAATTAAGGAGCTGGGGAAGGACAAAGGGGTGGTGCTGGAGTCACAAACCCTTCCTCTATTGATAACCTGCCCAGTTATTATAAAGAAAATAAAGACACAGAACTTCAGGTTCCTCTGGGAGAGGTGCAGCCACACTCCCCAGGTCATGGAGCACTCTATGCTCCGCCCCTATACTCAGGCTGAGCTGGTGGATTTGGGCTCCCAGTTTTAACAGAAGCCCTCAGAATCAGTACCAGCTTAGCTCCTGTGTCTTTAGGATGTGATGGTGGGGTATGGGGGTGGAACTGTTTGGTCTGGATCAGAGATGGGAAAGCTAGCTTCAATGACAGTTCATCCCACCTTGAGGAAGCAG
Source organism: Smutsia gigantea (assembly GCA_032199065.1). NCBI lineage: Eukaryota > Metazoa > Chordata > Mammalia > Pholidota > Manidae > Smutsia > Smutsia gigantea. The sequence continues at coordinate 120,848 of JAVSCE010018374.1, forward strand.
TTACAAAACGCACATCAGCCCCCAGAAAAATCCCTTCCTCCTTGATAGGCTTATGGCCGTGCTTCATGCTGTATATCCAACAGGTGTTATGGGACTTAGGCATGAAAAATGCCATCTATAGTCTAGAGAATTATGGCCCAGATGAGGAGCTTTTATGGCAGGGATAAGAAACATGGTGCTTCAAATGGCTCCCACATCCCTCTTTGGGCCCCTACTGGCCATTATTTATTGCCCCTCACTTAGGGAAGCCTACAAGTGAGGTTACTCATATAGTAGCAGACATGGGAGAGGCTGAAGCAATGAGAGCACAGAAGGAAATAAGGTCTGCTACTCAGAGCAAGAATTTAAAGGGCCCTGAGAAGATCATGAGGACCCAGATGTGGGTTGACTTAATAGGGGCAGGACCAGATAGAGGTAAATGGGATGGGAAGTCAAACAGAATCTTACTGGAGCTGAGGCAACAATCGAAACTATAGCAGCAGTTCTGGCCACTAAGGACGCAAAAATAGAGGCCACGGACAGAGCCACAAGCCTGACCTGTATGTTTGTAAGACTTCCTGCTGAAGAGTGAGCCAACCTTGCCTGAACTCACACAGGAAGATGATTAGGAGATATGTTTGACTGAGGGAAGGGTCAAGGTACCTGCCCTAAGGGACCATATTGGCCACGTGTTGAAATACCTCTCCCTTGGTCCCCAGTGAACATACAACGTGTCCTGGCTCTGGCAGACACAGGAGCTAAATGTTCACTGATTTATGGCAACCCTGATAAGTTTTATGGGACCCCTGCTCTTATAGATGGGATAAGGCTATCAGTGAAACAAGCCCAAATTCCTTTGGGAATAGGGTGTCTATCCCCAAAGGAGTATACTGTGTACATCTCTCCCATCCCCAAGTATATTTTGGGGATAGATATCATGCAGGACAAATGATTGTAGACTACTGAAGGTGAGCTCAGACTGAGGATAAGTGTGGTGAAGGCAGTTCTGAGGGGACATGCTAAGGACCCACTTATTGCTTTGCCTGTGCCTCGACACGTGATTAATACCAAACAATATAAATTTCCTGGAGAGCATAAAGAACTTGGAGAAACCCTCTAGGAACTGGAAAAAGTGGGTATTATAAAGCCCACCCATAGTCCTTTCAGTTCCCTAGTGTGGCCAGTAAAAAAGTGGGACAGCTCCGGGCATATGACCATGGATTGCAGAGAACAGAATAAAATCATACCCCTTCTGCATGCTGCAGTTCCCTGTATTTCAGGCCTGATGGATACCCTCAGGCATGAACTAGGATCATACCATTATGTTGTAGCTCTTGCTAACCCTTATTTTCCACTGACATAGAGCAGGAACAATTTGCCTTCATTGTCCTTCCACAGAGATACCTCCACAGCTGCACCACCTTTCATGGACTTGTAGCCCAGGACTTAGCTACATGGGAAAAACTCCCAATGGTGAGGCTGTACCATTATATTGATGATATCATGCTTACTTCTGATTCTCTTTCTGATCTAGAAGGGGAAGTTCCTAGGCTGCTGCAATATCTACAGGAGAAAGAATGGGCTGTGAACAGCACCAAGTTTCAGGAATCTTGTTTGTTAAATTCTTGGGGGTCGTCTGGTCAGGTAAGACTAAAATTATACAAAAAGCAGTTATAGATAAAGTCCAGTCCTTTCCTACATCTACAACTGTGGCATTGTTACAGGAGTTTTTGGATCTTCTAGGCTACTGGAGAGTGTTCATCCTTCACTTGGCACAAATTCTGAAGCCCTTATACCGGTTGGTGTGAAAGGGCGTCAGGTGGGACTGGGATGAGACACGTGCATCTGCCTTTACTACAGCAAAATGATCAGTCAAGTCTGTGCAGCCCTGAGTTTTATAGACTCATCAAGGCCCTGTGAGCTGGATGTTCATGTGACCAAAGACAGTTATGGCTGGGGTCTTTGGCAGTAGCTTGAATGAACTTGCCAACCTATTGGATTTTGGTCACAACTCTGGAAAGGAGCAGAGGTATGGTACAACTTAGAAAAGCAGTTGGCTGCCATGTACCATACCTTCCTGGCTACAGAACTAATCATTAGAATGGCCTTGATAAAGGTAGTAACCACCTATCCCATCATGGGGTGGGTATAAGACTGGACCCAAAAGCCAGAGAGTGGTATAGCACTGACACCTACACTTGTGGAGTGGGGTGCATACCTACAGCAGCATAGCACCCTCTCTATCAGCACCTTGAGTGAAGAACTCCACTTATTAAAGCCAGTGACATATACTAGTGAAAGGCAGGAAGAATTTACTTTACAGCCATTAGCAGCAGAGAATCCTTATTGGGAGACAAGGGCCTCTATACCCAAAGATGCATGGTATACAGAGAGTTCCAGCCATGGGCAGCCCCCAGAATAGAGGGCTGTAGCTTTACAACCTAAGACTGAGACAATATGGATGGAAGATGGTGAGGGAAAGAGCAGTTGATGGGCAGCATTGTGGGCAGTCAGCCATGAGCCTTCCCCAATAGTTGTCTACACTGGCAGCTGGGCTGTCTATTGAGGCTTGACCCTGTGGCTACCAACCTGGTACCATGCCAAATGGTTGGTTGGTCACCGACCCCTTTCAGGGCAAGAGTTGTGGCAAGACTTACAGGCCTGTGGTAGGACTAAAACAGTTATAGTATATCATCAGACAGGTCATTTGCCACTAGCATCCCCAGGAAATGAAGTAGATGAATTGGCTCAGGAACACTGGCTAGAAGAAAAGCCTGCCTCTGATGTGACCCAGTGGTTACATCAGTGTTTGATGAATGCACGGCAAAAGACAATATGGTCTGTAACCCATAGGTGGGGTCTGCCTTTGACCTTTGAAGAAGTCAGAAGAGCCTGGCAGGAGTGCACAGTATGCTCTAAAACTCTAAAAGGGACTTACACTGAGTTCCACAGCAACACTGGACAATAGTAAAGAGGCCAACAGCCCATATCAGGTGGCATAGAGATTATATTGGGTCTCTTTGCATGTCAGAAGGGTATCAAAATGCCATGACTTGTATGAACAAAGCTACGGGACTCTGGTTGCTTTTCCTACACATTGTGTGGACCAATGGACAAACAAAAGAGGCCTTGAGTGTCTCTTTGCAGTTTATGGCTGACCACAGGTAATTGAGAGTGATCAGGGTACCCACTTTACTGGACATGTGCTATAAGAACAGATGCAACAGTCAAGAATCAGATGGAAGTTTCATGTACCACACATGTACTGCAGCAGGCATGATAGAGAGGTACAATGGTTTGTTAAAATCTGGCCTGTAGTCTGACACCAATAATCTATGGAGATGGTCAGTCCATTTATGGACAGTGCTATGGTGTTTGAATGAGAAATCCCAGAAGGGAGCACTGAGCCCTGTGGATACGTTAACACATATTGCTGCCTAACCTATACAACTGCAAGTAAAAATCAAGGAGGAATCATCAGGTTTGGCCCCCAAAATATCTTGCTGCCAGCACCAACTGCACTAAACCATGCAGACTCCATTAGTGTATGTGGTCTTGGACATTTTGACACGTGGACTAGCGATGGCTTGCCCTGCTGACATCTTGTGGAAAAGGCCTGGAAGCCAGCCTCTTGTGTATTCCTGGAGTAATAGCAGAGTGGCCTCCAAAGATCACAGTAGTGTATACCAAACAGTTGGAAGGTAGGAGCATCTTACCAGGGAGTTTTGTTTTGTCATTATGGCCAGTGAATGCACCTCCAGTAGCACTATATATAGACCCCTCAGTAACCCCCACAGGGAGAGGGGTAATGGTATGGTATTGTAGACCTGGATGGAACCCCCTTCCTACCACAGTCCTATCACAGGACCACTCTCTTGCATGCATCCTACCTGATGGACAAGATTTGCCTATGTTGGTATCATTAAAACATGTGTCTTATTGCCCTTACGGTCTCAGTGGATTGGGCACACACTTGAGCAAAAAACTGCTACTTGCTGGGGTGCATAGAGCTCCCTATCTGTACCACTACTGGCCTTTCCTGGAAAGTGCAAGTCATGAACTCATCTGAGTAGAACTGGATTTGAATACAGCTGGTATAACCTCGTCAGGTTTAAGATTATAATTTTTCTTACCTGTATCAAAATTTTGTTGTATCATAATTTTTGTTATATGAATGTTGTTATCCTCTGTTGCTATTGTGGAATCTGGCTACAATGTTCCAGCTTTCTCTCACAGGGACCATTGTGGAAGACTGAGAGTACAGACTGTGAGGCAAGAATACTGGAGGGGTGGAGGTTGGGGAAAACTGAAGTTCCTATGGCCAGGATCCTCACCTGAACCTAAACTACTTGATGATGTCACTGACCTACTACTAGGCTATTGCTTCCACACCCATATGCAGTGAGCTATTATTCACTGAGTCACTATAGAAAGAGCTCTGCCCAGTGCTCTGGGTGGAGGCAGAAATGAAGGAGCCTTACAGGCCTGCAGACTGTTGGATGCAGACATGATTCTAGTGCTTGACCTATCGCAGGGAGCATAAAGCAGGGTAATAAACCCTTTAACCCATTGTCATTCCTTGGACTCACTGAATCCATAGTGAACTTGCCCAAGACCAAAACCTTCAGGCAAGACAGATACAAAATGAATATAATTTGCATTCACAACTCTTTTAAGAAAGTTTTGCTATAGTAAGGACATGTGGTGTAGATAGATTATATCTAAAGAAGGAAGATTTTTTAGCTTTTTAGCTTATTATGTTGATGGAAATAATCTAGAGATTTGATTATTCAGGAGAAAAAAGGGACATTTATAGAGGAACATCTTTGCAAAATTGAGAAGTAATTGGATTGAGTACATGATTATGTGATTGGCAACAAGAGGAGCACTGACATAAATCCACATAATAGCAGGGAAGGCAGAATACATAGGTAAGAGTCCAGTATAGTAGGTAAATATTTTTCTATGTGAATAAATTAAACACATATTCAAATGATTTTGTACACATAGCTGTAATGTTATTTCCCCAAAAAAGTAAAAGGAAATTGAAATTATATTTTATGCTGACAATAGAATTACACAACAGTATCCATGCTTGCTTGCATGTGTGAGTTTACAAAAATAATAATATATCATTTAAACACTTTAAGTGTTTAAGCCAGCAATAAGGAAAGATATTACTAGCAGGCTGAACTATATGGTTCAACATACTGTTCACCCTTGAACACAGGTTTGAACTGTATGGATCCAATTATATGCAGACTCTTCAGCAAATATATTGGAAAGCTTTTTGGAGATGTGCAACATTTGATGAAATATTTGAAGAAATATTTTCTCTTCTGCAGATAACTTTTTTGTAAGAATACAGTATATAAGACTTGTAACATACAAAATATATGTTAATTCACTGTTTATGATATCAGTAAGGCTTCCAGTCAACAGTAGGCTATTAGTAGTTAAGTTTCTGGACAGTCAAAAGTTATACACAGACTTTTTAACAGTGAAGGTTGGGGGATGGCACCCCTAACCCCTAACTCTTGACCTTTGAATTGTTCAAGGGTCAAATGTGGTAGGATATAAACGTAGTCCAAGGCATTAGACAAGTTTGTTAAGCGTTGAAATGGAATCTCATCAAATTATGAACAATGATTATTTATAGATGGTATGACGGGTGACTATTCTTGTCTCATTTCTGAATTTTTCAGAGTATAAATTGAGCATACTTTAATGATCAGAAAAGTGATTAGTAAAAGATGCAAAAATCTGAGTCATTACATTGGTAATATAATATTACAAATTGAAATCTGAATTTCTAATGAAGAGGAAATGGTCTATTCTGTCTTGAACATTCCATGATCAATAACATATCATAAGAATTATTTAAAAACAGAGAAACTCTCAAAGTATAATTCTAAGAAATAAAAAGATAGTCTACTCTATAGTACTATGCTCACATTTATGTTTGTATGTACTGAGGAGACACAGAGATAGAAACAGAGAAAGACAGAGGTAAAGAGAAACAGCAAGGGAGAGTGATTTAGTGAAGACAGGGGCCTTGTCTATCTTGTATGGTCTGTAGGTTCAGTGCCCAGGCCTAGGTTAATGTCTAGTACAAAGTAGATGCCTGAAAACTACCTGTAGAAAGAATGTATACGTGCAAAGATTAATACTCAACACTCAAAGAAATATACTAAAATGCCATTCACTCTGAAGGCTGATTTTGGGTAGTAGAATTTTAAGTGATAGGTAATTAAAAAAAAATGTTTTCTTTTATAATATTATGTTATCTAATGTTTCTATAATCAATATGCAATATCTGGCCTATTTCTTATTCTGATCTAAAGTACCTCAAAGAAAACATCAAATACATGACTATGGGGTCTTGGGCATTTAAAAAGAGATGAATTTAAAATAATTTTATTCCTACCAAAAAATATTTTAATTTTTTTGGAAATTCCAGTGGAATGACTGTTCTGACTAAAATTAAATAAAAAATATCTCTGATTCTAGTAGCAACTCCTTGTACAATGTACCTATGAAAATCACTACTGATAGTTAATTATTGTCAGAGTTGAAATTAGTATTCCAGCTACCCACTCTTTAAAGGGGCCTTTGTGCAGCAGAAGGGAAACACCAGATGTGCAGACAGCTGCAATTTCATCCTCAGCAAAGGTTATAATCAGGTTCATAACATAAGCCTCAATGAAGAAACAGTGCGCTATAGAAGAAAAGTACATTGGGCAAAAACTCATTAAAAAATGAGCTCAAAATTTGTCTCCATCACTTAGTAATTGTGAGTTTGATTCATCCTTAACTGTTATAAGCCCCAGTTGCTTCAACTCTGTAATAGAGATCATAATAACTGGCTTACTTGCTCATTTCAAGTATAGTTTAGTATATTTGTCAGAATTCAAAGAACTTCTATTTTGCCTGTTTTTTGTTTTATGTTTTTTTTTCTTTCTGAGATCAGGCTCTTATTTTCCCTCCCCTACTTATCAAATCACATGCCTTCAAAACCATCTTATTCAATGAAAATTATTATTAATTATTGGAGCTAGTGGGCAAATGTCATGGATGTAACTACTACTAGAAAATTATTTTGAGAAGTGTGTTTACAGATTGTTTTGCTTAAAATACAATAACACCGAATAAAATGTCATCTTCTTCACATTATTTACTTAAAGCTGGTGCAGCTAAAAATAGTGAAAGATTATAGATCTTGACATTTCCACATAGCCAAAGTAGGAGGTTCCTGTAGGCTGTAGATTCTTCAGCTTCTGAGTCAGCCGCCCCTTCAACCAAGATATTCTCTGGATATCAGGCAATGTGCCCATATTCTTAAAGAGACTTCCAGACATTTTATAGGTCTCCTCCCCTGTAAGTTCTCCTCCCTGCTGATCTTCGATCATACCATCATCCCAGTAACATCTGAACTTCCTTGAGTCTATCTGCACCCCTTCTCTTGGTCTGTTAGAACTATATTTTTATAATCAGGTAAGCCCTTATGTCCTCATCTTCTCTGAAGGACTCCCTCCTCCTCCTGAAGCCAGACTCCTCATCGAGGGGACCATTTTGCTAGTCACCTCAATTGTTGTTTGTTCTCTCTCGTGAGGAATATTGGAAAATATGTAAATATAACCCCTGCCATTTCAAGACAGATTTCTTCACCTTCGCAAAAATTTCTGTTCTAATCTTTTAAAATATCTCACCCCCTATACCATAATCTTCCCAGCTCTTAATCTAATGTGCCTTCCCCTTTATATACAAATTCTTAAAAAGTATTTTCCATATATACTGTTCCCTGCTTCCTGCTCTATATGCAATACATTCCAACATGACTAACACCAATATCACTCCATTAAAACATTTCGTGATAAGGTTACAAATGGCTTATGCTATCTTCAAATCCAACTGACATTTTAGATTCTCCTACTTACAATTACTCCGAGGCATTCAACTTCTTGAATTCTTTTCCATGTCCCCACAGTCTTCTGATTTTCCTACTATATCTTTTATGTCCTCTTTCTTCTTGAGAACAAATTTCTCTGCATTGATTAATACATGTTGCATTTATACATGACTCAAGAAAAAGATTTTTTAGTCCTCTATACAATCTTCCTTTAGCATTGAATTTCTTCCTGTGACTTTAATTCTCTAAAGAGACTCTCAAATGTATTTCTAGTCCACAAATATTAAATCTTTAAAGAAGATTAAATTAGGTAATGTAATGAAGAATGAGATGGAGGACAGGTCATTGAGGAATGCCTGAGAAGCTGCCATTTTAGTGGAAAAACTGGGATTGTGAAAAAGACTGTGGTCAAATGCAGCTCTGTGAGAAGAATGCTCTATACAGAAAGACCAGCCATTTCAATATTAGTGTGGAGGGTGCTAAGGTAGGAAAATTCATGACTACACATTCAAGGGTTTTGAAAGAAACACAAAATATTTTGATTGTATAAGTGGGATGCAAAGACATTGGAGAACTTAAAGCAGAAGAGAAACAAAAATTGACTTAGGCTTTAAAAAATCAACCTGCTATGTGGAATAGGTGGATGGGTTCAGAGAGAATGTAGTATGGTTACTTTAGAGGATCATGCAGAATCCAGGTAAAGCAGTGAAGGTGGCAGGAGTAAAAGATGTAGCAGACGATGTGATGAGAAACAGCTAATTTTCTAAAACATATAACATATGATTAAATCATATATAATACTTGGAGAGTTCATCGGATTTGTATTGAATTATATATTCCATATGAGTTGTCAGGGGAAGAAGGAAGCAAGAATGTCTTCTACAGTTCTGCCTTTAAAAATTAAGAGGACTTTGATGATTCTTACTAAGATGGGATAGTTTTTAAGGAGTGAAATGAGGGGTGGAAATACAGTTACTTTTTCCTGTAGAATATTGAAAAGAATATAATGTATTGAAAAGAATATAATACATCTAAATGGATGTATATTATGAAGGCAATTGTTTATGTGAGTCTGAAGCTCAGGGAAGATGTCTGGATTGAGATAATGTTAGGTATAAATAATGTCTAATAACAAATGCAGGGGAATATTTTAACCCAATAGCAAAAAATGTGGTCATTTAGGAGACCTGAGGTGGAAAGGAAGTAGGTGAGATGGCGGTTAGAACCTTAGGTCTTTCCAATATTTACAGTTCTTGTAGGGCAACGAAGGAGACAAGAAAGAGAGGCTAGTGCTTTAAAAGTAAAACCCAAAACACTAGAAATCTTGGAAGCCTGGAGAAGAAAAGTATTAAAGAGGTTGTGGTAAACTCTTAATTCTACTGAAGTTCATTGGATTAAGAGAAATATTTGACTGTTAGCTTTGACATTACATACATCAGTGCTAACTCTAATTAGAACTCCTGGTGAGGATGAAGGCCTAACTGGAATTGCCTGAAGAAAAATCTGAAGTGAGAAAAGAGACAGAAATAGACACCTTTTTCTAGGAATTTTAGTCTTAAGAGGAGAGAAATACTGGAGTAGTAGCTAAAGGAAAATGTGAGCTCAAAGGAGATTGTTTCAAGATACTTATATTAAAGCATGTTTGGATGCTGTTTAGAATAATCTAACAGAGCTGGAAAAAAAAACGATGCAGAAGACAAAATGCAAGATCAAAATCTTAGGGAATTTGATAATGTGCAGCATCTAATTCACAAGTAGATTGGCCTTGGAGTGAAGGAAGAAAACTTCCTTTGTTCTGTCAATCTTGGACAAAGAATACTTTGTGCAGATACAGGTAGGTTAGTGGAATTGGTTGTAGGAAGATGAAATTGGTTTTGGTGAAATTGTTTTTTACTAATTTTAGCTACTTTTCAGTAAAATTTGAAGAGGCAACATTTCAAATTGTGGAATGTGGAGACTTTTAGAAAATGAGGAAATAAATTATGGATCAGTATGGTCTGAATGTCTGTGTATCCGCAAAGGGCATATGTTGAAATCCTAAAGCCAACGTGATGCTTCTTAGGAAGTCGGGTGTTTGAGATGTGATTGGGTCTCAATGGTAGAACCCTCATGAATGGGACTAATGCTCCTATAAAAAATGAGACTGTGTATACAGAGCTCTCTCATTCCTTCTACTAGGTAAGGACACAACATAAATTCTACCACTAGGAAGAGAGCCCTCACACAACCAGGACAGCATCCTGATCTTCCAGCCTGCAGCACTGTACGAAATTATTTTTTGTCATTTATAAGCTATCCAGTCTGTGATGTTTTGGTATAGTAGCACAGATGGACTAAGATATGGTGTGAAATAGTCATTTTAGGGAATAGGAAAATGAATTTACTAGGAGAGTAAAGTAGCATAGTGTATCTTTGTTGAATACCTTTTTGTGTTTATAAATTTTAAGGGATCAAATGAGTTTTGTAATATGTTTCTGCCATGTTCAGCTGCTTCAGCTCAATTACAATGTACATAGATAGGTTTAACAAAGGTCAGTCTTGCCAGGTGCAAATGACAAAGGGAGAGAAAAACAAGAAAATTAAGGGAATTTTCCATAGAACTGTTATAGTCCTGAACCCTGGTGTTTTGGTTGGGCGAGGGATACAAAATCATAAAGGGGATAAGAGATTTTGAAAAAACAGTGAAAAAAAGGCAGATTCACTAAATTAGAGGTCTTAATGAAGTCGAAGAATGCTGGAGTGGGATCACAAATTCAAGTAAAGGAGAAAGCCAGAAGTGATGACAAATCGTGAAAGTCGGGACCAAGGGATTAGGTCATGTCAAGGTCTTGGCTATGAACATGCGAGCACACAGCTATTGTGGCTCTTCTGTGTGGCAGTGAGCGGAGCAGGAAGGGGGCAGGGCCGTATCATCACAGCAGTAACTTCAAGATGCCCTTATTGCTCTTGCTCTTTTCTTCTAAAATTAATTCTGATTAATCATTACACAGAGAATGAGGTATCTGACAAGCATACGTGATTTTGCCCACAGTCTCAGTTTAAAACTCTTCAATGTCTCTCATTGTTCTTGGATAAAGAGCACAATTGTAAGTCTGGCCTACAGCTTCCTATATTGCCTAGTTGTTGCCTACCTTGCCAGCCTCATCTTAACCAGGTGCCCCTTCAGGCTTTGTGCTAAGAGCTCTGGCCTTCTTTCTGTATCTCGACTATATGGTGTGCTTCTAAGATTCTTTGAGAATCAGCTGTGTTGCCTCCCTCCTTTTCAGGTCAATAAGCATTTTGGAAAATCTTTCCCCAACCTTCCGAACTATCACAATCCCAATTTCCTCACCACTAGAATTCAGAAATACTAATTAAATAAAAAAGATCATGCTCTATATTCCAAAGAATTTTAAATGTCATGATGTCCCACTTTAGTGAGGACATGGGGAAATATGCGTTCTCACATATTAATTAAAACATATGTGAGCCCCAATAGGCTTTGACATATCATTAAGTGAAAAAGGCATATAAAACATATGTACATCATAAAGCAAATTTTGTAATAATATTAGCACTAATAAAAGCATAGTTCTGGTGTATATTACTAGAAAATAAATACATACATATATTACATACATGCATACCACTATTTTATGGTGCATTCTAGTGTTATAATAAATGCATACTCAGAAAATATACACTGTAAGTATGATGCTAAGGCAATTCAGTTCATCGTTAGAAAGAATTCAAAATTCACCAAAATGCTTAGAGTAAATATTTCTGTAGATGAGTTTTGGGTAAAGGAACTTCAAATCAGTTTCTGGAAAATGAATTATTTGTGTTGTGTAGAATTAGATCACAGACACTCACTAAAAGCCTAGACCTATTTTCCGGACATTTCCGTTGACTCTAACTAATGCAGCCACTTACTCTAATGCAATGTTTGGTTGTTCTCTGCCGCCATTCAGTTGTTTCATCTGGCGTACCATGTGTGCTTACCCTCTCAGAGCTGGACTATTCCAGGAAATTGGCTGTCAGACCTCTGAACATCTACTATTCTGCAGGCAATCTGGCTTATTTTTACATTAAGTGAATTCAGTAAAGAGAGTTTTGCCTTAAATAAAAAAAAACCTGATATTTTAAGTAAAATATCAGTTTTCTCTAAAACAAAGAAAAAATGGATCAGAGTAAGCCCGATTATGGATACCGACATATAAAGACAATGCAAACTATGAAAACTAGAAAACAAATGAATGCACATTTTGTGTCTTAATAGTCAACTAGAAAAAGAATTGATAAAAGTATAATACATTATAAATGGAAAAAAGACTAAAATAAAGTCTGGGGGAAAAAAAACCCACTCAGACCTGCCCTTTCTCATTGTGTTCTGCTTTGGATCCTAAGCACAAGTATTTATTTTCCTCAACTTGGGTAAGGAGACTAAAAAAAGGGATTATCCTAATAGAAAGAGCTTGGGCTTTATCATTAATCACCTTGGGATCAGATACTTAACTGACTGTATATGCTCAAGTATTATCACTTCCTGTCGCTAATTTTTCATTTCCCATACATGAACAGTGGAGATAAGGAAAACATTTTCTGTTTATGTTTCCCTGAGTAAAATGTGGTATTCTTTACAAATAGAGTAAAATGTGTTAAAGCATGTGGAAATTCTTTATAAATTGCCAGGCAAATGGTCATCATATTAACATTATGTTAGTTCTAAGATCAGATGAGATCCTCCAATTCTCCACAAATACTGATGCCACAAAAATTTATGAATGATATTATTAAGCTGTATTATTGCTTTCTGAAAGAGGAAATGGAGAGAACACGGAGCACACTTACTAGTTGACATTTCACTAGAATTATCCCTGATGGCAATTCTGATTATGAGGAGCTATTTCTCCAAGCCTGCACAATGTAACTCAACCTTTGAGGAACATTCCATCTGGTTAGGGCAAGACAGAAAATGAGTGAGATTAAAAGCAAGTTTGTAAAAGAAAGGACATGCAAGAGCAGAATGTAGAGAAATCTGGAGAACAAGTGCGGAACTGAATGATTCCAGAAAAGTATTCAAAATGCACAAATGATAATTTATACTGAAGCTCATCAAAACAGCATCTACTAGTCATCATCTTTACCTGCGGGTTTAGCTGTAAAATGGCCATGGCTATTTGCCATGTCCAGTGAAGGAATCTTACAAGTATTATTTATCCCTGAGGTTGAAATTTAGCAGGACATTGAAGGAAGACTTAGGGACACCTTTTGTATTAATCTTAAATTTAACAGTCTGGGATGTCCGTCTTTACTTACTAGAGATAGAATGGCAGAAAATAATAAGCAGAACAAAAATAGACACAGAGAAGAGAAATAATGAGCAGTATATACCTATACCTGTCTTGCAAGAAAAAGCCAAACTGAAATCGTCCTCTGGATCCCCGCAGCTCTCCTCCTACCCTGTCCCCCAGCGATGACATGAACATGGAGTTCCAACATAAGTGGTACAATATACGTGTCAGAGCTCACTGGGTTAGAAATGAGCACCATGAGATGCAGCAAAATGTATATGCACCCCAAAGGATATAAAATGTACATTCACCCTTGTATATAATGCAGTAACAATAACATAGGAAGGAAAATTTTCAAAAAATTTCATTTCATGCTAACAAGATGTTGACAAATATGGCAACATTTCCTGACAGCCTTACTTTAAATAGTACATTCTGAAAAAACATTCCAAATTGACTCCAGAAAGGAAGTGGATTAATCAATGTCTACATAAATATAATTTAAATAAATTCTTTATGCAATAATGGGAAGTCTCTGTCCAAATAATAATATAATACAGTTTAGTTTTGTGGTCAGTCTTGGGAATGGTTTATTTATTTTGAAATGTATTTATTCATGATGATTATGAGGTAATAATCAAAAGCTTTCTATCATTTTTCTTTCACAAAACTATATGCAATGATTTTATGCCTGTATGACAGAAAACTTCAGTATATTGAAAATAAAAGCAGTGTCCAAATTCACAATGGTTTTGAGATGAGAATTCTAAGTAACCCAAATAGCTAGCGAGTTATTACCAACACTGCTGCCCAATTCACTGCATGCACCACAAATACACTATGGAGCAAAGCACGTATACACAGGACATTTTCACAAATACATACATATGGTATCTGTGTATATATTATATACTTTGGCCCCAAATTCATACAGGTTCTCTCACCCTATTGAGTTGGACTCATTCATAAGCTCACTTTGACCCCTTAGAAAAAAGATATTTGATTCAGACCTGAGCAATCTCTTCCATGTTCTCTTACTTCTAATCACTTTTCTGTTCCTATTTGTCATTCCAAGATAGAGGCACATTCTTATGCTGAATCTTATCACATTAATAAAATAGGAAGACCACAATCAAAGCAGAGAGAATATCTTCCTAAGCATGTTTAATTGTAATCCTTTCTTTCAAAATTCCAACCACTACTGGTGACCACACCCTGTCACTGGTAAGTCTATGTCTCTCTTGATATAAAATAAAGCATTCTCTGTTTTTGGAAGAGAGAAGTAGCAAGAAGCATCCTTAAATTTCTCTTCACAGTTATAATATTTCACTAAAAATATGAATGACTGCACCTTGTGGACTAATATTTGAAGTGATGTTTTAACTCCTTATGTATATGAATGCTACCTATTAGAGACTAGGCCTATAAAATATATATATATATATATATATGGAAAATGTGACAAAAGATCTTTCCAAAGAGTAGCATGAAGTTTTGCTAAAAGCATGATGGAATGGATGAGGTGCTTCTGCCAGGTCTGGTTAAGTTCTTCAGAATCTCTCAAGCTTAAACTAAGTTGGCAAATCAGGAGTAAAGGAAAAAGAAATTCTGAAATGTCTCCTTCCTTCTTTCACATACACTGGACAAAACTGTATCATAGTAGTTAAATAAAGAAACTTTAACAGTGTTGTCAATGACACAGCAACTTTGAGAGCTTAGGAAAAGTGGCCTTGCCTGGAACAACTGGTGTGACTATTTGAGTGAATTTGATTCATTTCATTTCAGTGTATTCACTTCACTTGTTTTAATCAATCCCACAATTTAGGAACTTTTGAAAGAAGCTACCTAAAACCCTGATTTCTTTCAAAGTTTCTCAAAATTTCATAGTCTTCATTCAAATCTTCACAGCAATACTCCATAAATAAAACATCAAAAACTTAAATATGCATATTTCACCTAACTTGGCTTATGTCAAAGGCCCACTAGGCAATTCTATTATGAGCTTATAGAATCATTTTTATTGTCTTCTATAATATGTGGCTTATATATTTTTTATATTACAGTGACACTTAAGTGCATTATCATTCTCTAAAATTTTTATACATGATTACACTTTTTCAAGGAAACTCTCAAGAGAATTCATAGAACACTGATTTTCCATGGAAACCGGATGTTGCTTTAGCACCAAAAGAAAGATCATTCACACTATTCTATAAAAGATATTCTATCACATATTTAATTTGCTTAAAAAAATCTATGTGATCTATACTATATATTCCTTTGTGTTGAATACAAAATCTTAGAACCTAAGTGTTTCAGCAGTACATTTATTTTCTATTCATGTGCAAGAAGTCCTGAAATTTTCTGAGAATAGGACATCCAAAATTTGAGACATTTTGCAAATTAGTACTAGAAGTATAATTACAAGCTATTTTTGTCAGTGTTTTGACATATCTGGTGGTTATCTTGCCATGCACTGCATACATAATAAAAGTTTGGGTTTTGTTTTGTTTGTTTTATTTTCAGTCAGGCTATTGTTAACTACACAGTTTAAATAATAGCATTAATAGAGTTTTCACTTAGATGTCTGTGTTGTTCGAAGGACTACACCGCTTGATGATGATGTCCCAACAGCTACTCAGTTGGTCTGACTTCAGCTCAAGTGTATGTAATATAGATGAATAATACTTGCACAAGATTCAAACTGAACATTAAGAGAAGCCATAAAAAAAAAACGGTTACATTTCAGTTGAGGCTGTCATTTTTTGTTGCTGGTAAAATAATCATCACTCTGTAATTTTTCCAAAGCTTTACCATCTGCTCTAAAATTAAGAGTCTCTTGACTGGTTAAAATACAAAGACTAGCTAAGGAAGTACCTGTAATGTTTGAGCATAAAGGCCTTATACTTCAGTAAGTGCCATATGCCATTGAACATAGGCTCTGTCACAGATTTATTTCTTTAAAAATAAATGGAGTTGACAGCCTTCTTGGAGGTAATTTTCAAATTACACTAATCCCTGTACTCTGAATCATGTTTGAGAGTCCCGATGTATAAATCTACTTGCAGGTTTACCTAGTCTACTCAGACAAAATTGGGGAAGTGTTTCCTGAGAAAGTAAAATTAATGACCTCTTGAGGTAAACTAGAGCCTACCATAAACCAACTAGTGCACAAAGTGGCTATGAGAAACAGAGTGTAAAGTGTCTCCTAAAAGTAGATGCACGCTAACTTAAGTGTCCTTCAGTAGATGAATGGATAAAGATGTGGTACATATACACAATGGAATATTATTCATCCATAAGAGAGAAACAAATCCTACCATTTGCAACAACATGGGTGGAGCTGGAGGGTATTATGCTTAGTGAAATAAGTCAGGCAGAGAAAGACAAGTACCAAATGATTTCCCTCATTTGTGAAGTATAACAAAGCAAAACTGAAGGAACAAAACAGCAGGAGACTCACAGACTCCAAGAAGACACTAGTGGTTACAAAGGGAAGAGGTTAGGAAGGGTGGGTGGGGAGGGAGGGAGAAGGGGATTAAAGGGTATTATGATTGGTGCACATAATGTAGGGGGGCACGGGGAGGGCAGTATGGCACAGAGAAGACAAGTAGTGACTCTAGAGCATCTTACTATGCTGATGGACAGTGACTGTAATGGAGTGTGGAGGGAACTTGATAATATGGGTGAATGTAGTAACCACAATGTTGCTTACGTGAAACCTTCAGAAGATTGTATATCAATGACACCTTAATAAAAAAAAAGTAGATTTAGGCTAGTAGGCTCAAGAGTAGGGGTCAAGACTGGAGCCCTCACTGGGTCATTACAACCTGTGCGTCCAGGCTGGCATTTTGGGCAACTTGGTATTTCTAAAGGCTAACTTACAACATAAAACCCACAGCTGCTGGTAAAAAAGGGACTTTTTTATTTTAATTTGAGGTTTAATTAGCAAGCCGCACTGTGTAAGTTTCAGGTGTGCTGCATAATGACTTGACCTACATGTACTGGGAAATGATTACCACCACAATGTTTAAGTTAAGATTCATCATCTCACATAGATCCAAAAAAAAAAAAAACTTTTTCCTTGTGAAGAGAACTTTAAGGATTCACTCTCTTAGCAACTTGCAAATGTACCATAAAGCAGTGTTAACTACAGTCCTCGTGTTGTACATTATCTCATAACTGGATGTTTGCACCATCTGATCTGAAGGGGACTTTATAATCTCCTTAGAGATTGAGGCAGATGCTTTCCCTAAAGGAAAGGGCACAGTACACAGATGTGGAGGTAAAGAGACACACCCGCTGAGGGTATATGGGATGGAAACAGGAACACTGAGGACTGTTGTGAAGAACCCAAATAAACTTCTCAATTTGCTTCCTTCAGGAAGGTGGTAAATCTTACTGAGAGTAATTATTATTAAAGACAAAAACAAAAGTAAAATCAGAGTTGGAATTTCTATATGAAGCATGGATGACAAAGTCAAGGCAGAAGTAAGTGGGTTTTCATTATAGATCTTAACACACTGGAGAGGACGGGACAGATGCATTTCCTGTGGTGAGCAGAACGAACAGCAACAGCTGCACATTCATCCATTTGGAGGCCCAGGAGCCTCAGAGTGCAGGTCTGTAGGAAGAAGCGGTGCCCTGACCATCTTCACTCAAGCCCAGAAGGTCATGTAGGAATGTAGGAGAAAATAGAACATACCTAAGACTCCAGATCTTTGAACTAAAGCCTTTTGTGAAACCCCCATTGATATAGCTCTTGGGCGAGAATGGAAAAAAAAAAAAGTTTACTCTTTTGTTACTTTTATAATCCTAGTATGTTGGGAAATGATAGCCTGATAAATTACATTTACACTCTAGTTCCTGCTGGTGTTTATTTAATATAGAACACAATATTTCTATAATTGTAGCAGTATAAAATGCATGGATTGTCTCTAATTGTCCATGCCCACACTTTCATATGCATATGTATGTATATCTATATGTATCTAGAGACTAATGTATTATTCAGCTCTGCTCAAGTTTGGGAGAGTGGCGTATACACCTACAAGAATTCATGAACCTTCATAAAGAAGCAAGGTTGAAATACATGCACACCTCTTTGATAATGTCTCTCTTGTCCTTATTCTTAATTTTCAGCATTTTTGTACATCCTCTGAGTTAGTTAATCATGCTCAAGGCCTTAAATTGTCAGAAGAATTGATGCTATTTGTTAGCATCCTGCTGCAAATCCCTGCCTGGAACCTATTCCTAGGTATGAATAGTGACAGAGAAGGTTCAGGCCTGCTTATTTTTTCCTTTTTGGTAAAAAAGTTTTGCCTGGGCACCAGTCCTACTTGTAACTACAAATGACTTATTTGAGACAGAATTCCTTTAAAGAAACTTTAGTCATTTACAATTTAATAGACAGATAAAGATAACAGCCCTTAATCTCTAAATTTTCAGTTTGGAAGTCTATTATCTCAACTTTTTGAAGGATTTTTAAGGTGGAAAAAAAAGATTTATTTTTCTCACTATAGCTGAAACTCCAGAAGTTGACTATGCTTTATGTAAAGCCGATATCTTCCACAATATGAACAAAATCACCCGGCTTCAGGTGTGTGACATGTGTGATTATATCAGTGAGTAGGGAGTCACTGGTCGATGTTGAAAGGCACCCAAAACCCTGTCTCCAGTTATGTGTCGACTGTACCCAGCAGGTATGCCACAGAAATTTGGGAAAGGGCAGCAACCAGAGACAGTGCCAAAAGAAAGCTCTTTTAGATTGTAAGAACTCAGGATTCTTCTCTCTTTGGATTAGTTTTAAATGGGTCAATAACTTTTATATTTGATCTGCTCCTTAATACAAGCAATCTGAACTCCCACCCCTTTTTTTAAATGCCCTCACTGAATCTCCATCATCTCTGTAAGTGGTGGGGGGAGCTATCCATAAAGGGTCAGGATCCAATGGCATCCCAGAAATGTACTCCCCTGAATGGAAGTTCTTCAGCAAGTATGGATCTTTCAATGGACTACAGAGATGCCTCCACAACATCCTTTGTGAATAAGAGTTTGCTTATCGATAAAGGAAAACTCATCTCTCAGGTTGGAGCATGCTTACGTGCCCAGTACAGTTAAGGTGTTTTTCCCTGTCCAGTTCTCCCAGAGCCTCTACTGAGGTTGTAGTCAACTAGCCCAACATTCTGTGGGTCTTCAGGCAGCTATGACAGACTCTGCATTCAAGCTGGTCTCTTCCTGCTTCTACAAGTGGGCAGTGACTCTAGAACAGTCACCTGCAAGCCTGTGACATGCAATGCTCTGTCACTGTGCTGTGCAAATCACAGGTGGAGAAGGTCTGACTTGGTGATTCAGAAATTAACTACATTCTTAAATGTTCACCCAAACTAGTGTAGTTACTATCTGTCAACAGAGAATGTTACAGAATTATTGACTATACTCTCTATGTTGTACTTTTATCCCTGTAACTAATTTATATTATGATTAAGATTTTGTGCTTCTTTATCCCCTCACCTATTTTACCTACATATCCTGACCCCTCATCCATGGTAGCCACTAGACCCTTCTCAGTGTCTGAGTCATTTCTGCTTCATTCATTTATTTTGTTTCATTCCTTCCTTTTTTTGTCACTGAATAGTATATCCCATTGTATAATATATATATATATATATATATATATACCACTTCTTTACCCATTTGTCAGATGACGGGCACTTCAGCTGCATCCATATCTTGGCTACTGTAAATAATGCAGCAATAAACATAGGGGTGCATATATCTTCTCAAATCAAGGATTTTGTTTTCTTCAGGTATATACCCAGAAGTGGAATTACTGGGTCATCTGGTATTTCTGTTTTTAGTTTTTTGAGGAACCTCCATACTGCTTTCCACATTGGCTGCACCAATTTACATTCCCACCAGCAGTGTAGGAGGGTTCCCCTTTCTCCACATACTTGCCAACATTTGCTATTTCTTGTCTTTTGGATAGTGGCCCTTCTGACTGGTATGAGGTGACATCTCTGTGATTTTGATTTGCATTTCCCTGATGATTAGTGATGTGGAGCATATTTTCATGTGCCTGTTGGCCATCTGTATGTCTTCTTTAGAAAAAAATGTCTCTTCAGGTCCTCTGCCCATTTTTTAATCAGTTTATTTGTTTTTGGTGTTGAGCCATATCAGTTCTTTATATATTTTGGATATTAGCCCCTTATTGGATAAATCATTTGCAAGTATATATCTCCCATAAAGTAGGTTGCCATTTTATTTTGTTGATAGTTCCCTTTGCTATACAGAAGCTTTTTAGTTTGATGTAGTCCCACTTGTTTATTTTTGCTTTTGTGTCCCTCGCCTGGGAAGATGTATCCAGAAAAAAATTTCCTCATGCTGATGCTCAAGAGATTCCTACCTATCTTTTCTTCTGTGAGATGGTTTTAAACATACTTTGTATAAATATGCTTCAGAAATTGGTCTCTGCCTAAATCTGTATGATGACTGTTTCCTGACTGATGTCCAGTTGATTTCTTCTTTAATTCTAGCCTTATGATTTCTGCCCTTAGTACAAATTGTGAACTGATACTAGCTGGTATCCTGGTTACAGAATTTTTTTTTCTATGTGAATTATGTCAGTGTGTGTCTCTCCAGCTGAGGAGCTTTTCTTTCACTCTTACTCACATTCTCAGCCTTTTCAGTCACTTTTATCACTGGCTTACCAAACACAATTATCTTACCCTAGGTCACTGGTCTTGATCTTCAAGATAAGCAAGTTCTTGTCATTACCAAAATTTTGACATTGCTGTTGTCTTCAGACTGCCAGACTGGTCAGATTAACTTCAGTGCATTTACCTGAATAAAAATTTCTCTCTTAAATGACTTCATAAAAAGCATTTTCCATTTTAAACAAAAGATACAGAAGTACTAATTCCTTTATTTTGTGCTTATACCTTGCTTAGGAGGATTTTGTAGTCCAATTGCACTCTTAAAAAACGTTTTGCCCCATATTTATTACTAAAATTCCTACTAAAGGAAGCAAATTGTTACATGTTTATAATGCTGTCCATTATCTCTCCCTTCTCACAGAAAAAATGCATTTTATAATGTATTTTATAATGTATATAGTTATAATTTATAATGATAGATGATTTTTAAGAAATAAAACTACTAAATTACAGAAACACAAGCTTTGTTTTGCTTTGGTGACAAGATTTAGTTAATTTTTCTCTCTTCCTGTGGTTCTCTGAGCCTCTGTGGAATGCTCCAACTGCGGCACTTGCTCTCTCTCTATACCCACAATTCCTTTTCCCAAATGTATGCTCAGGTAACTCTCTCACTTACTTCAGATCTTTCTGCAAATGTCACTTTTCAATGAGGCTTTCCCTAATCACTGCATTTAAAATTGTAACTTTGCTTCTCAACTCTTCTCTTCTTTTTTTCCCCTTTTGCAATTTTCTCCAAGACAATTATGTAATGTTTTATTCACATATTAATCTGTCATTAAGGCATAAACCACCTAAAGACATTCCATAGGGTATAAAAATATAAATCATTTTCCTTAACCACAGAATATAAAGTATTCCTTTCAACAAAGCAGCCTGTGGAGAAACTATTCCCAACTACTCCTGGGGATAAGGATGCTCCTGGGATGAAGGCCTGACCAATGGAATGCAAAGGCCAGATGGAACTCCATAAAACTTCCTTTAAAACAGGACAGGATCAATTTTACCTTTTGTTTTTCACTTCACCTTGCCAGGAATAAATGTGCAATGCTGGAAATGGGGCAACCAACTTATAACCATAGGGTGGTAAGCCTGGGGACAAAGCCACATGATAAAAATGGTTGAGTAGAAAGACAGATTGGGTCTAAATCACTGATGGCATGGGTACTAGACTTCCATTTTCTAGGCTCTCTTATTCTGTGAGAATAACAGTCCCTTGCCTGATTAAGCCACTACTTCTTGGGTTCTCTTTACTGGCACCCCAACACAAATCCAGACCAAAAGAAACTTAAAAATTCTCACAAAGCTCTATCTTCTTCCTGAATTCCAGTTGATCCCCTAAGAGCTGCACTCTAGAATTGCACACTGGGCTACAGGCACTTAAGCAACAGGTTTACATATCAACTATACTTCACAATAGTATGGGTTTTATCTTCTGAACAGAATTTTTTACTATGGATTTGTAGTAAAGTTGCATAACATACTGAAGAAAAACAAGACACAAGAGTCAGAATTCAAACGTTTTACCCAAGATTTGCTAATAAATAGTCTGGGGCTGCAACGTAATCCTGTAATCTCACTCTCGGTCTCAGTTTCCTCATCTGTAAAATTAGGATACTGTATTTAAAATCCTCTGAAGTCTCTTCTAATTTTAATAAAATATACCTGTTCTGGGCTTTTGACACTTTGTGCACAGATGATTACTATAAAGGATTTTATTTACAGTAAGGCAGTAAAGTCAAATTAGCCCAAATTAGCCAACTTTAATTAAAGTAAATATTGTTACTCCTTCACCACCACAAAGCAGAGTGCACGGTTTCAGGGCAGATATTTAATACATTTTATTCACCAAATTAGGAAGCTTTTTTAATACTTGCTAATGACACCGGTTATCTTCTACCAGTGATTTTCTAAACTACTGCTGGCAGATTAGATTGTACTTTCTACATCTATTTCTAGCACATGGTCAGAATGACCTGGTACAACACCTTTGTTGGTGGGAGTGAAAAGTTGGTGGGACAGTATTTGTCAGATTGAGGAAGAACTGAGAAAATAAATTTACAGATTTTATAAAGCAAGTATCTTGAGTCACTTCTGGAAGCTGCTTTTTAGTATACTATTCTAAAATCTCATGCCATTTACGTTATTAGAAAATAAACCTCAAAGGGCAACTATTTCCATCTCTTTTGTACATTCTCTGTCCCAACGGTCTAGGACATTGTTGGGCATAGAGTAGACATTCAAGAAATAGTTGCTGAATTGAATTTAAAGAAAATGATTCAGTTCCTACTATTGCCTTTTTGGAAGAAAATTGCAGTGTTTAGGGCAGGTAATTCCCAAATTTGGAAATCAACAACCCATTATTATTGCTAACCCGAAAATCAGTCTTCCCATGGAATATAAAATACATGTTTTGAGAATATATTAAATACATTTTTCAGATTTTTACTTTAGTTAAAGTCACTGAGAATGAAACTCAATGACAATAAATTTCAAACGGCACAAATATTAAGTGTATCAGTTGTACCTTCTTCAGTTGCTAAGCATACACACATGCTAGCATCAAGGACTCAGCCCAGATACGTGGGTGTGGATGGCAGAGTCTGAGGCAGAGCTAAACCCGGCCTCCCAGTGTCTGCCAGAGCAAGGGCAGTATCACCATCAGGGTGCTGGTAATTCACTGGGAAGGAAACATGGTAAAGCTGTATTGTGAAGATGCAATGCAGTCTAGCCACTTCTATGAGTGAAAAGGGCAAAGCAGAGTACTGACTGGGAAGATTCATTTCAAATTAAGCATTGGTTACAATGAACATCGAGCACTAGATGTGTAATGGATACTGTGCTAAGTGTTTGAAATATAGCAAAATAAACATAAGTAGATAAGGAAGATGTGTGTGTGTGTGTGTGTATATATATATATATATATATATGCAATGGAATATTACTCAGCCATAAAAAGAATGAAATCCTGCCATTTTCAACAACATGGATGGACCTAGAGGATATTACGGTAAGTGAAGTCAGACAGAGAAAGACAAATACCATGTGATTTCACTTATATGTGAAATCTAAAAAACAAACAGAAATAGACTCATAAACACAGAGAACAGACTGTTGCTTGCCATGGAGGAGGGGTTTGGAGGAGATGAGTAAAAGAGGTGAAGGTGAGAAGAGATCAGTGAGAATGTCTGATATCCTGATCTGGGCGATGGTTCCGTGGGTGTGTACACGTGTCAGTTTCATCAGGTGGTATACTAAGACTTATGCATTTTATTGTAGGAAACACCATACAAAATTTATACTTAAAAAAAATAAACATAAAAGGGAGCTCCTATAGCTTGCATTTTCTCATTATTACAGAGGACATAAAGTAGGACTGAAATTTAGTTTGATATATTATTAATTTAGAGGATCTAGACTTAAGTTCTATTAAGTAGGTTAAATTTACTAATCTTGTATACTTAAAAATTTTCATCTCCAGGAATTCTAATAGATGTTTCACAATTAAGTGCCCAAAACCTTTTTTTAAAATCCTATGTTTGACACTTTAAAATAAAAAATGGTAACATACTCACAAATACATATAATACACATGACCTAAGCTTTTTACTTTAAAGCTACTGACAAGGGAAAGGATGGAGGTACATCATTTTCGGGGTTATTTGGGGGTTTCTAGAGTAGAAATTTGAGGATGGGAAGCAACAAAAATGTAGGTGTCTAAACTCTTTGGGGAGATTCCCACCTTTGTCAGCACTGCCGCCTTCCTGCAGCCAGTAGGCCCTGGTCCGTCCCTCTGAATTCCTCTCCCACCTGTTTCTTTCTCCAAGGACACTGGCTTTCTGGAAGCTCTTGAATTGACCAAGCACGTGTTCACTTTCCAATGTGTTCGTGCTCTGCTCTCCGGCTAGAATGCACGCAGCCACTTCCCCTCGCAGCTTGCCCCCCCCCATGGAATGCTGGTCTGCCCTCAGATATCCCCGCCTCTGAGGAGGCTTCACTGACCTTTCTGGTCAAGCAGCATTATCCCCCACTTTGGTCTCTTTGCTATTCTTTGAAGCCCTTATCACTACTGCATATTATGTGTTAATATTTCTGATTGTTCTTGCCTCTAGAATATAAGCTCCATGAAAGTTACAATCTATTTTCTCCACTGCATATCCGTAATACCTAGAATGGTGCCTGGCATGTAGTGGCTGCTCACAAACTGCTACTTGGAAAAGTAAATGATTACACACTTTTAATGTCAGCCTACTCAAAATATGTTACACTTCTGAGACACAGCCACTTCTTCAGCTTTAATAGCCATGGTGCCAGCTAATGCTCCAAGATCTTCCCAAGTAAAATGTTTCTGTTTTAGACAGTTCTCTCCCATTTCAATGTCTCCTTCAAACATTCTCTCCCCTAAGTTCTGGCATTCAAGTTCAGCTCAAGGAAGAGCTCAAGTTCAAAACACTGCCGTAAAACATGCTGAAGCCTACCTAAGTAAATAGAAGTTAGGCAACAATAAAAAGAGTATAATGTGGTTTCTTTCTTTTCTAAATTTATATCAACCCATTTACAAAACCTTATCTCACTGTCAGACTCTGCTGGTAGGTAACCCTCTCACCTACAGGCCCTAACTATCTGTTATGGGTTTCTTCTCAAATGTTACATCTCCTGCTATGTTACTAAAATATCTGGCTGGCCCTTCACTGGAATAGTAGCTGCATATGGACAGGGAAAAGGGAAGGCCTCTCTGCTCTGAATGAATTTTGGCGATCTAACACACTTTCCCTAAAGTTCCATTCCATCTTGTCTAAGGTTTTGCTTTGTTTTGTTTCCTTGAGAGTGAGGATGTTGGGAGCCATGTGGCACAAGAACAATAAGACTCCATTTTGTTTTAAAGACTCCATCGTGTTGTTTACTTCTTCTTGATCATTTTCGCGCCACAGCTTCCCACTCCGGTCCGCTGCTTAGGTCAAGGGCTAATACGCATGCGCTCTGCCTAAAAGATAGTTGGATATGCTTCCCATCCCTTATTTACATATTAGAAGTGATTGGCTGTACCCTCCTGTCTTTATTAGCATATAATGTAACCAATGAGCTGTACTTCCTCATTTCTGAACTGCTTATAAGGAAGTGTTAACAAAGCAATAAATCGAGACTTGATCAGAGAACCTGTCTTGTCGCCATTTCTCACGCCCTTTGCCCTTTTCGTTCCCTCTCCCTCTCTCTAGGTACCCTGCATTACAGACCTGCAGGACGGGTCATGAGGATATCAGAATAACAGTTGATATTTATCTTAAAGTGTTTAAGGGATCCGTATATCAAAGGATGAAGAAAAGAAATCTCTGAATAATGAAAACATGAGTATGATTCCTGATTCCTCCACTTATTAACCATTTAACTTCTCTGAAGTGGCCCTCTTCTACTGCTAAATTCTAGTCATAATATTTCATAGGAATCTGGGGATAATTATATGAAATAATATATGTAAAGTGTGTGGGACATCATTTATGCCCAAAGAATCCTATTAATAGCATATTAGCTTAACTAGTAAGGTTACTAGGTGTTATGAAAATGAGGAGAAAAAGGAAGAGGAAGCTCAAAAGCAAGAGTGGTAGTAAGTGAAAGAGGAAAGGTCATGAAAGGAGAAGGAAGAAGGCAAGTCGCGCATGGAGATCAAAGCCCCGGGCCGCGTGGGGTCAGGAAGTCACCGGGTTCTCTGGGTGTAAAGTATACTAAAGTTCCTATTTTCTCTCACTCAAGGATTCAGGGATCCTGTATGGTGATAGCCGTCTTCTGGGCAGCTTAGAACATAGGAGGGACACTGTTCTTAGGTACATGATTAAGTTCACAAATTCAGTTTCAGGAATCATTGAGTGAATGATCATGAATCAATCATTATTATGGATTATTATGAGTTATTCTTATAATATTATTAAAATTTATACTTATTAGAGATTGTACAAACAATCATTACACTGGGATAATTATTACTCCCTTGAGCATCTGTAACATTTTTTATTTTTATTTTATTTATTTTATTTTTTTTGTGTAACATTTTTTAAGGGAAGAAAACATTATCCTCTCAAAGGATTAATGATAGATTTATTAAATCATTTACCTAGGTGAATTTTAACATATTAACAAAGATAATGCTTTTAAATATATTAACAGATAATGCTTTTATAAAACAACAAAAACACACACAGTAATTTATTAACCTTCCTGAACTTTATATTAATCTGTCTGAAACTACTCACGGACTTCTGGTTGCTTTCCCCACCTCATTCATTTCCATCACTCCTCATTACAAAATAATTCTACTTATACTGAATTTCTTTCTTTTCTTCTAATGGGCCATTCTCATTTTCATCAATATACAGGAATGTTCTTGGACCTTACCCGAAACATGTTCTTCAGGAAGCCTTGATCTTCTAGCTTAGATTGTCCGACTTCCTTAATTGCACACATTAAATCAACATTCAGGAAGACTTTTTCAACCAAACACCTCTAATTTGCAATCACTCCGTAGCCTCCCCAAACACGAAGACAGCGAATTCTACCAGGTGAAGCTCCTCAGCTGTGCTACTCACACTGAGATGGCCAGTGTCTGGCTCAATAAATATTCAACAGATGAACTTGGGTAAAACAGGAAATCAGATATGCTTATAGGATAAGAAACTCTAACATATACACATATATTCGTCTGCAAATTTGGAAAAGTGTTTTTGATAATATGATAAAAAAATGACTGTCACCTTAGATTGTCTTTTCATCAAGCTCAAGGAAGTTTCCTTTAGGTGGTCTGTGGGCAAAGTAGCACTGTGACTGGTATTTCTAGTACAATTATATCATCATAAAAGCATAATACTTTTTTATGATCATATGCAATCTTTCCACAAATACCCCTTATGAGTTCATAGGGGAAGGCACAATCCCTGCTTACCACACAACAGCAACACTACTTGAAGTTAGTTACTGAGATAAATAGCAACAGAACATGCCGACTGAGTGAAGAATTAATTTGTAAATGTTAAGGGAACTGACCACACGATAGGGTATTAGTCAGTGATATAACATTAAGTAGGCTATTTTTTCCAAATATATTTATTGAATTCACACTCTGTACAAGGCACCCAGTTAGAATTGTGCAAAACAACTTCTAAAATTTAAATAGAACATAAATATATGTACACACACACATACACACATCTAAGTTGCCAACTAGAAGGAGATAAATCTTTTAAGAAGTGGATATACTGCCTTATGGGTTCAGAGAATGCGATGATAAGTTCTTGCTGAAAAGATCAGAATAGATGTATCTTCATGAAACATGTGACATTTAACCTCAGACTTAAAGTGAGCAAGGACGAAAGAATACATGAGTTGTCTATAAAAAATTGCGACTAAAGGAGAGATTGTGATGAGGGGAAAAACAGAAAAGGTAGGAGATATATTTTAGAAATTTGAAAAGTGTATGGATCTCATGCACAAATGTAACAATCCATAAAGAAAAGTTTGAACTGAAGCAGCAATAGATCTGAACAATAGGGTAAGCGTTTTGGATGCAATGAGATCATTTAAAGACAGAAAGAATGTGATTAGAGAGTTCTTAATGAGAGTTTTTCTTTGGAGAAATTTTAAGGCAGAAAAAGAATTATAAATTACCTACAAGATGTTTAAACTAATATTTCTGATAAGTACCACAGCTTGTTGCAGTGACATGTTCAATAAACATGTCAAAAATTTAATAAAATCTTACTAAAATGCAATTAAGTGTCATTCTTTCAGATATCTAATATAATCAAGGCTAACAATAAAAGAAATTATCTTTCTGTGAAGAGTGGATAAGAGGCTAAAATCTCAAGAATAACAAAACCAGATTCAAACACAGCACTACATCAACCACATCAGAGATGTACCATGTGGCATGTAAATGGAAAAACAGGGTTTATTCTAATCTTCCCTTCTTGTTCATGTGTAACTTCCTTCTCTGACTGTGAGAAATCTGGCTCCAATCATCTACAGTCAATTTACTTATTTGTTCAGTTCCCATATACATGTAAAACAGTTTCTAAATTGTTAACCATTACCACCACGAAAAACCAATTTCCCAACTGGAGTTCACTGTTGATACACAATTCCTTTTGTCTTTAGTCTTAAAATTTCCAGCCAAACACCATTTTCCAAAGTTACTTATAGTTTTTACAGATAATAAATAAAGCTGGTATTAATATTCATGTACAGATTTTTGTATGAACATAAGTTTTCAAAGGAAATGATCATATTTTTAAAAAATGATGGTTTACCAGGAGGCATGAGATATCTAGGAATACGGTAAATTATTACTTTAGATTAGATTTGTTTACCAGAGAGAAAAGTCTCAAATAATATAAAACAGTATAAAAATCTGTTTTTCTCTCATGGGAAATTCTGGACATAGTGGTTCCAGTGCAGTATGCTCTGTGGAACCAGACCTATTCTTTCTTGCTGATCAGTCATTCAGTTTTATTTTATCAAGTGACCATATATGCAAAAAAAAAAAAAAAGCTGCTTCAGCTCCAGACTTCAAGTCATCATTCCAGTCAGCAAGGAGAAGGAAAGGAACTAATAAGAATGCGACTGTCTGGTTAAGAAAACTCCCAGAATTTGCACAAACCACTTCCACCTCCACCTTACTGGACAAAATCCAGTCATGCGGATACACCGGCTCTGGGGTGACCTGCCTGTCATCCGCATGACCCTGCCTAAGATCTGAGGAGTACTCTACTCCTGAAGCAGGGAAGACTGAAAATTCTGGAATATTTCTGAGATAGTTTTGTCCATATGAGCAAATTCTGGCCAATAAAATACATGAAAAAGGGATGTATGGAACTTTTGGGGGAAAATGATATATGGGTATTTTTTCCTTTTCTCTTTCTGGTGGCTAGAACTTAATGGGATGGCTGATGCTGTGTCAATAAATTTTCCAAATGGGGAATTTAGGAAAAGAAGCTACCACAATAACTTCCATGAGACGCAAAGAACCACGAGACAGCAGTTAGTGCATATCGTCTACTTCTAGATTTCTTCACGAGAGAAATTAACTTCTTTATCTTTTATCATACCGTTTTAAGTTTTCTAGCAAAGAAAAACTTAACCATAAATATTACAGAGAAAAATCACCTCTTTCACAATAACTTCAAACCATTATTACTATATTCTAACACTGAGAGTTTCTAAGGATCAAATTAGAACTAACTAATGAATTTAGGAGTAAACAATTTGTCATTTCTTACACTGTTTACTGAATTTCTACTATGTGTCAGCCACTGTGCCATCAAGGATACACTGTGAACTACAATAAAATGACCCTGCCTTCCTAAATTTTGTTTAATTAAGGGTAAACATTTTAATAATGTAATTTTACCAAAAGAAGTATATGAATAATTTGGGAAAGTTCTGTGAAAGAAAGGAAGAAGAACTTTCAGGCAGTCAGAATTGCCCATATGTACACCTGACTACTTTTGTCACATTTATTGTTGGTTTTCAGGCACAGATTGGATGACAGCTTGGGAATGTGGTGAAGAAAACTGCTTTTTAGAACATAGACCCCTGAAATTGAAGGTCTCACACGCGCATGCATAGATTGAAATTTTAGAGAAATTATTCCATAAATCTTAAGATTAAGGAATAAATTCTAGATGTTCTGTTTAAAATGTGCTCTTAAGTATCTCACTAAATGCTTTTGTCTTCTGGTTGATGAATATCTTAGTAGATTTCATGGTATTAAAAGAAGCATATCTAATTCCAGAGTTATATTTCAGCTTCTTCAGGAGTTAGGGTGACTTTATCTTCCTCATGAGATTTGATGCAGTTGTTGCATATATTAACTGCTTAATGAACATATGTTGCTGAATAACTCATCTGGTCACATGCCGATGCTCAGTTACACCTCTAGAAAGCCAGATAATTCCATAAAGACATTCATTCCAGTTCGTGATGCAAATGATTTGGGAAATTCAAAGAAAGCAGTATAACAATCTAGTATTGAAAATAGCACATTGCCTCACAAATAGCTAATGTGGACACTTTTCTGTTGCAACAAGCATTCTGTTGCAACAACAGGATGAAGATATATGCTGATATGCTCCTACTCATTCTGAAGTCAGTGTGTTTACTTTCGTTAGGCAACCTAATTATTCCACATTCTAAAATGATTTGAAATTTAGGTTGGCCGTCAAAATTACCTTAAAAGTGATGTCTAGTTTTAACTTCAGAAGCAATTTTCATCTTTAAATGTCTTCCTATAACATTTCGTCTCTCTCTCCAAGTAGTGTTGGTTTCTCTGTCCATTATCAACCCCAAAATCATGTGACAATGTGACTTAGTGGACTTATGAAAGAACTTTTAATGCTTAAAAACAAGTGGCAAAATTATATTAAGGGCTTGAAGGCACCTGTTTAGATTTTCCTGAAAGCAAAACATATAATCTGAATGAAAAATATACCAAGTTTTCAAGAAAGCAGATGTTATTTTCATCTACAGCTCCTACAAGAGGAATGTGTTGGTGAGTAATATAGAAGCAATATTAATGGACAGAAACTTGTCATGAGAGTAATTCAGTGGAGGGGACAGGTGACTGATACCACACAGTGTTTTCCAAGGATCCATAGTAATTTGGGATACTAGTATGTGATACATCTTCCCTCATAAATGCTTTGTGAACACATCACTTTGGGAAGCACAGGGTGACAAGAGTATAAAATATTTTTGTAACAGAATCTTAATTTTCATTGTTGCAGAGCATTTCATGTGACTAATTTTGAATGCACTATCCAAAATGAATCAGGTCTTACTTCATTTTAGGAATTTGGGGTCTGGATTTATGTGTTTGGGTGTCTTCCATGACTGACCTACTGAGTATTAGACACACAAGTACCATGTTATTATGCAAAGAGCTGTGTAATAAACTAGATATAAGTTCAAATCTTTCACTGCCATTCACTAGATATATGGCCTTCAGCTATTTACTTAAAATTTATGAATTTTAGTTATTTCATTGGTTAAAAATAAATAATAATAGTGATGATGATGATAATTCTGATAAAGTTAATATAACTTTTAAGTTAGGCAATGCATGTAATGACCAAGAATAACTTTTTGATAAATTATACATAAAAAGTGACCACCATGGCTATTATTTATTATGTTCTTGACTCTTTAACATGTATTTAAGCATATTTAAACATTTAAAAAGATATTTCCACAATAAAATGTACTTTTCTCTCTTGTAATACCTTGTGGTAAACGTTAAGTTGCAGGGAACAAAGGGCACCCATTGGCTGTGCCAGGAAACCCATGTGCCCGTGTGCACGCAAGGTGCCTAGGCCGCTTCCGTGATCGCTCACCGAGGTCATGAGGGAATCCGCCAGCTCGTGGAAGCACACTCTGAACCACGGTTCTCGGTATTTTAATGCCCAAGTATGATGCAAGATACAAAAATTCTGACCAATATTTCTGGTTTCTGGTTCTATGCAGAGAGTATATATTTGAATTAATGTGTGTATAGGATGGGAGAGGGGGGTTAAGCGATGATGATATGAGTATAGTTTTAAAAAGACTTCAAATTTGATTCTGATGAGCTATCCAAGTAAAAGATTATAGTTATACAGCCATGAGTTTATAAACGATTCTAAATTAATCATCAGTGGTTTTTTAATACTCAGATATGATTTGTCTTTCTGTAAAACAATTAGATTTATACTGAATCAGTAAATAACAGGTTAAACGAAACAGCTGTTTAAGCAAGTTTTTTAATAAAAGTAATGGTCATATAAGGATGATCTTGGACAGAAAACAATACAATATATGAAAGTATAAAGCACAAGATTTTAAAAATGATTTTCCATGTTTAATTTAGGGAGAAAAAGGGAGTAGGCACTGATCAATAGAGAGAAAAGTGTAAAAGGAAGAAGAGCAGCCATTTACAGATATTGTGAAGGAAAAATATAATGGCTTTAAGCCATCTGGGGTAAAAAAATTGACCTTAGGCTTTACAAACCAGAAAGAACTCTTAGGAATTTGAAAGCTTAAAAGGAATTTTTTTTTTTATGAAATGAATATAGCCGCTCACAGTGACATTATCAATAACTGAATCAACTGCAGAGTCCCACAAATGGTTCTTAACAAGAAGCAACGTACATTAATTTTATATTCATAGTTTCACCAAATTTTGAACTTTAAAAGTAACACAGATATATTAATCAAGAAGAGTTGCTTTAGAAAATTAATTCCCCGGGAAGCTAGTCAATAGAGAAGATTAGTTTATAAGAAATCTACACTCTAGCTAAGAAATAAAATACCTACCTCTGAAGGATGATAATGATCATAAAGAAAAATTCCCCTTTGCCAAATGACTATTGATTTCAAGACCCAGATCAAATGTACCATGATACTTTCTTTTATTTTTTGAGTGGAATTATTTTTTACTCTTCCAGTGTTTTTGACATACTTTTACCTATTAAAATCATTCATTCAGTAGATATTAATCAACAGCTATGTGGTACACATTTTATTTTGCTGGAGATACAAAAACACAAACAACAAGCAAAAAACCCTGACTTGAATAAACCCAAATTCTAAGGGAGAGAAAAGCAAGGTACACAGCACTTACAAGTCATTTTCCCTCCCCACCTCAGCCCCATAAGGAAGGCCTATGTGTGCTGTGCCTTTGGGGATGATGATGACATTTGAGAAGAAAGGATTGCAAAGAGATTTTCAGAGGAGAGATGATGTATGAAACAGGCCCTGAAGGAGGAAAAGGAGTTACTAGGGAGGCAAAGTGAAGAGAACCTTTCTGCATTTATCTGACTACATTAAAATATTTCTTAGTGCATCTGCCCCACATAGCCTCTGCCTGAAAGCAAACAGGTATCATGACTTACTTCATTACTCTGCTAGTGCTTAGTAGAGTACCTGGGTTTTAGACTGTCACTCCACAAATTATTACTAATACATACATACACACAGAAAAGACAAAATAGTTACCTTGAGACAAGAGCAGATTGGACTACAGGAGTATCAAAAAACAAGGATGGAGTTATTTTTAACAAAAACTTCTTGGAAACAGGATTCAGGCAAGAAAGCAGTGATGTGGCATAGTTTTTGAAATTGTCTAAGTTTCCCAATAAATTCAAGGACAACTAGGACAAATAAACCAAAATGGAACCAAAACTCATGAAAAATACAGAAAGTAGTCTTAGGTAGAAAAATAGTCTAACATAACCCAAAATATGAGTGGGAGGAGATAAATCACCAATTACAAAACCTCGTGGCATCAGTTTTGTACATGAGGAAGTAGCAGCAAATAATGGAATACTGAGACCTAAAGTTTTCAGGAGGACCACTAATTATTCACTCAAAATCTCAGTGAGTCGATTTGAAAATTGTAAGTGGTAAATATACTCCAAAACAGGTGAGTGCAAAGGACTATAATGAGGTTTAAAAGAGATAAATCAGTTTGTGCCTCATGAACACTCAGAACTAAGGAGTCACAGCCACCTCCAGGACAAAGCTTCAACTGAGGAAAAATTGTTAAAAATAGATTCCAAATGTAATACGACAGGGACAATGAAGGAAGAAAGAATCCGGATAAAATGGGGGAAGGAACAGAGCTAGGAAATCTCAAAAACTAAGCCACATGTATTGAAAATTTCACAGATAAGGAAACTCAAGAGTTATGAAATTAGAAAAAAAATTTTATTATGTCTCCTGTCTAAAAGTTCAGGGAAAACAGTTTTGAATAAAAATGAGCAACAGAAAAGCAATTAGGTTGAATCTGATACAATGTTCATATACAATATAAGATACAAAAAAAAAAGTCTAAACAAGAGAACATTAACACACACATAGATTATGCATTAAAAAAAGTAGAAGAAAAACAGGAACACAAATTTAATATGTAAAAATGGGATGAAGAAAAGAGGTAAAAATGAAAATATTAACGATGAGCAAAGTACATCTGACTTCCCTATATTAGGAATACCAGAGGGAAAACAATGCAAGTAATCAGATTGGAACTAAAATCTTAGAAAGGTTTATAAAAATAAAGAAGATCTGAAACTCTAGATTGAAGGAATACAACACATACCTGGAAAAAATCTATTCATATTACTCATAAATATTCTAGTATATTATGGATATTAAAGGAAAAGAAAAGGAAAAAACTTTTGAGCAAACAGGTGAAGAAGTGACTTGTAAGTTTGAGAAAATTCAATATGATCAACTTTTCAATAGAAGAATAAAGTAAAATTATAAACAGTTCCATGATACTTACAAAAAAGATAATCATCCAAGGATTTTCTTTCCACCTAACCTGCTCCCCAAGTGTACACACTGCAGGTAAACTATCCCCAACATGAAAATTTTCTAGTGATATATTTCCTAGAATTCTTCCAGAGAATGACCATTAGAAAATCAAATTGATTGAAGAAATTATTGGCATAAAGTG
The DNA here is from genome assembly GCA_032199065.1 of Smutsia gigantea. Taxonomy (NCBI): domain Eukaryota; kingdom Metazoa; phylum Chordata; class Mammalia; order Pholidota; family Manidae; genus Smutsia; species Smutsia gigantea. Next base: position 156,197 of record JAVSCE010018374.1, read on the forward strand.
GTAAACATTAAATATGTATTCATATATAGAATAGAATAAATTAGGAACAGAAAGATAAGAAACCATGCAATGGCTAAAACTATATTTAAATTTAAGATAAAATTAATAATATTTGAAAAATATTCCTAAAATAGTATTTTCAGAGATCAAATGGGTGAGTGTTGTGTTATCATTCTGCAAATATTTTATGTATAATGTAGAAAAAAAAAGCAAAAAATAATCACATCATATTTTTTTTGTATCTCAATTTAGGTCTTGAGAACCATGATTCTCTGTTGGAGAAAAAGGAATAATAGATATGAGTTCAAGACTTATGGAAATACTATACAGAATTTAAATTGGCAGCAGCAATATGAACTTATGATGTATTTTAATCTCAAAAAGAAATGTATTTTATATGTTAAAAAAAACACTTTCCTACCTCTGTCTACATAAAAGGTATAGAAACAATGACATATCCAATATCAGTAACTGTCTCTATCAGCCGGACTGAAATGCCATTAAGTATAAGAATAAAACAAGCTTTGTGGAAGAAATGATGGATTTCAAGACTGCAACAAAAATGGACCAAAGGAGCTTAGAAAACCTATTTTCCAATGTACAGCTCCATGAATCATGTAGTATTTTTTTCATTCTTTATTCAGTTAGTCTCTAAAAATGACATGTTTTATTACACACTTTTTTCTTCTTTTTGTATACAGTCCATGTATTTAAACATATATATGGATTTGTGTAACCACCTCTACAATAAGAATACAGAACACACCCATAATCCCCTCAAAACTTCTTCAGAGTATCCTTTTATAATCATATCCACCCCAAAATTGTTGGCAACCACTGACCTATAGTTTCCATCACTATGTTCTGTCTTTTCTAGGATATCATACAAATGGATTTATATAATATGCAAACTGTTCAGATTGGCTTCTTTCATTCAGTATAATGTCTTTGAAATTCTTCCAAGTTATTGCATGCATCAATAATTTGTTCTTTATCTACTTCTGGTTATTATTCCATTGAATAGCTGCCACAGATTGCTTATTCATTCACCCATTGAAGAACATTTGGTTGTTCCTAGTTTTGAGCTTTACTCATAAAGCTGCTATAAATGATCATACGCAGGCTTTTATATGAAGATAATTTTTCCTTTCTCCAAAGTAAATGTCTAGGTTTATATGCAAAATTGGGAATTGTTCTCTCCTTATTATGATTGGCAGGATTTTAAGATAGGCTCAAGATTTCCACCCTCTAGTATACACACTCTACATAATTCTCTCTTTTTGAATGTGAGCAGGACTTGTGAATGTGATGTGATACCACATTAGAAGGCAGAAGGGATTTTGACAATGTAATTAAAAGCCCTAATCAGCTGATTTTCAGCTAAAAAGGGGAGATTATCCTGAGTAGGCCTGACCTAATCAGATGTGATCTAAATCATGGTCAGAAAGATGGGGGCAGAGAAACAGAGAGATAGAGTGAGAGGGAGAAAGAGTAGGAGAGAGAAGGAGGGAGGGAGGGAAGCAGGGAAACAGGGAGGGAGATAGAGGTTCTTCTCTTGGGCCTGAAGTTTGGAGGAACAAACTGCCTTGTTTTGGTATGGTCATGTGTCAAGAGACTTGCAGGTGGCCTTGAGGAGTTGGATACCCCAATGCTACAACCTTTGGAAAAGATTCTGGTCCTCAGATTGATGCTGGGATTCTTGTTCATGGAGCCAAAGAATGAACTTTGGGAACAGTCAAGGTAGGAGAGCATGGCAGTGACTTTTATTTAGAGAGAAAGCAAGAGGACAGAGGTCCTGGCTCCGGCCAGGAGGGGACAAGAGAGCACCGGGATGGTGGTGCATTGTCTAGGGGTTTTATAGGCAGTTGAGGGACAAAGGGCTAGGGATGTACACCTGCTAAGTGGTCTGAAATACTTTTGAAGAAACACTAAGTTTCTTATTAGTCTTCCTGCTTATTTATAAGAATTTTACTGCTCTGATTTCCTCCCAGGATAGCAGCTTCCTGCTCTGGGAACATATCACTCAAGACTGTCTGCTTTGCTCCCAAGGTGGGCTGAGTTACTGTCTGTTAAGAAACTTTTTTTCACTAATTAGGTTTTAAGATGGAATTCCTGTTTTTACTATGTTGTTTTGGGCTGGCTTGCTACATTACCTAAGTTGCAACAAATCATTTGTTTAGAGCTGGAGGAAGAAAAGCAGCTCTTGGGTAAAGTTAGAAAAATAAACTGGGTCCCCCAGCAGTCCAGAGCAAATCTCACAATGGATTATCTTGCTTTGTTTTTTCTAGAGACCCTCACTCTACTCTGTCTAAGCCCATAGTCCCTGTCTCAAGATGACAGAGCATTCCTTGGTGACATCATGATTTCACTCTTGTGAGACACATTGATGATCCCAGCTGAGCTGGACCTGGACTTCTGATCCACAGAAACTCTAGGTAATAAACAGTGGTCGTTTCGAGCCATTGGGTTTGTGATGATTATTACAGAACAATAGGAAAGTACTCCTATTTTCTGGACCTGATCATAAAAAATTATGCTTTTCTTTAACTGTTTGCTAATGTTTTTGAGCATGTCTGGTAGCTATAAATTCTCTTAGTTTCCTTTTATCTCTGAGTGCCTTTATTTTACTTTTATCCTTGAAGGGTATTTTTCCCTGGATATAGAATTCTGGGTTGATAGCAATTTTCTTGTAACACTAAAAAAATTGTTTGCTGCTTCTTCTGACCTCTGTGGTCTCCAGGGAGAAGTCTGCAGTTATTTGAATCATTCCACCCCATAAGCAATGAAGCATTATTTTTTTCTGGATTTTTCCTTTGTTTTTGATAATTTAGACCAATGTGTTTGCACATGAATTTCTCTGGATCTATCCTGTTTGGGATTTGTTCACATTCTTGAATCTGTTGGTTTATGTCTTTTGACAAAGTTGGGAAGTTTTCAACCATTATGTTCTCAAATATTTTCATATTATTGTGTTTTTGAGTTCTAAAATTTCCATTTGGTTCTTCTTTATTTTATATTTTTTTGCTGATACTTTCTATTTTAATATTTTCTTCAAGAATGTTTCAAATATTTTTATAGTACCTGCAGTAAAGTCTTTGTCACATAATTCAAATGTTTACATCATCTTATCTTTGGTATCTTTTGATTTAATTTTCCATATGTGTGGAAATTTTCATGGGTCTTCATATGTTGAGTAGTTTTAGTTTGTATTCTGGATATTCTCAGTATTGCTTTATTAGGTTTGAAGTCCTGTTTATCTCCTAGGGAGAATGTTAACACTTCTGTTTTAGTGATCTGTGGGCTGTACATCCAAAATCAATTCAGTTGCCAAATATTTGCAGTGTTATTTGGATTTGTTTCATATTTCTGATACCCAGTACTACTCAGTCTGGGACCAGGCAGAGTTCTACCCATTAGTTCAGTTTTCAAAGGCTTTGTTGAGCAATTAGGAGTAGATCTGTACAGGCACAATTTAGCAGTGAGCCCAGTCTTAAAACAACTTAATAGGATCATTTTCCCAAGATCCTCCTTCCCATCATCTCTCCAAGACATTCCAGTTCCATAGTTTCCATTTTGTGATCCTCTAGGCAAACACTGCCCACTCTAAAGAATGAGGGGGGATAAACACTTAAAACAATAGATGCAGGCCTTATCTTTTGGGAGCCTAAAGAAGAGATAGGAATGTTCCCTGACCTCAGAATTTTGAGTCTGTAGGCTTCCTTTCCTGGCTGCCACCACCCAGCTAGAGACTGAACGAAAAAGTGGCAGGTCTTTCATCTGAGTTCAGCAGTGATTTGTAACACCAGTGAGCTTTACAAAGCCCTGCATTAGACACACTGCCTCCTCAGCCACTAGGTTTGAGATTGAGCTGCTATTTTTAAAACTAGTTTCTCCTTAACAAAAGAAATGTATTTACATCATGGATAAGTAGTTATTCTCTTCCTACTATCTTAATTTTTCAGTACCTGTCCCACTCATAATGATCAGGAGAGGAAACTGCAGACTGCAGCACAAAGCACCTGCCAGCTAAAGGAGAAGGAGGTCAACCTCAGATTATACTAAAGGAACAAAGGCAAATGACTACATATGAAATAAGGCTCAGGCTGGGCCCTGCATATACCTTATGTCATTTATGTCACACAACAACGTGATAAGGTAGGTGATAAGGGTATACTCTTCTTGTACATGGAGGAACATAAGTATTTAGTGAATAAGTAACTTGCACAAGAACACTGTAAGAAGGCGAAAAATGTAGATTATCAAGCCTATACCTTTCAGACATAAATGGTTTTCTAGAAGGATAAAATAGAATAGAAATACCTTACATATTTACTTCTACATAAACCTTTTGCAGTTTTCAATTTCACAGTGCATTAGAAATTAGGGATATATGTCACATAATATATGTTATTATCATCATTATTTACCTAAAAATTTTCAAACCTGCTGCTCATTATCTTTACAGGGTTAAACACTTTTTTTAAATCAATGTTTTCATATTTCCGCTATGCTAACAATATTTTGTCTACACAAATCAACATTTTGAATAAGAAATTTGTATGCATATGGATAGCTATTTCCTCTAAATTAAAAAAGCAGCTTGGATTCAAAGAACAATTCCCCCATCATCCTCTATACACAAATATCTCGTGGATGAATACTGAATGCCTGAAGAAGGTCAATTATGCTACAGCAGCTAAAAAAGCAATTTCCTCCATTTTTCTATTTAATGATGAGGAAATTCAGTATTATCAAGGGGCATTTTTATTTTATGCATTTAGATGTTATCATGAATGTATTTATATATCCCTATCAGGCTAGAAAAAAAGTTTGAAACTAATAAATTCCTTGTGCTGTTTGTTAAGACATCTTTTTTTTGACTCCAAGTTTGACAATTTCAGGTCCTCTCAAGGCTCCCATCTGCAACCTAGTTCCAAACCATGTCTGATGCTTAGATTCTGCTCTGGCCCCAAAATCAGTTCAACAATGAATTGTAGCTAGACAGTGAATTTTGGCAAATTGTGCTTTTCAACAAAGGATGCAATATTTCCAATCTCATATGCATTTCAGAAACTTGCCCCAACTACCCCAGCAAGAGGTAGAGAGATTTCCTCTTCTCTTGAAACTAGGTGGGTTTTGAACCTGCCTCAGTCAAACAGAATATACCAGAAATAACATGGCATAACTTACAAGGGTAGGTTGAAATAAGAAATACAATTTCTGCCAAGTTCTGTCCCTTGGAACCCACTTACCATATTGTTGGAAAACCCTGACTCACTGAGAGGCCATGTGCCCTGTAAGTAATATAGCTGGATACCAAGCTATGGTACCAGCTTATCAATCACCAATGAGTACCAGGTACTGTAATGTGAGCAAAAGAGCCTCAATTCAGCCCATATATATAGAGTCAATGCAAGCCTTCAAGCTGTTAGTTGAGCCCCAAACATCACTGAACTGAAACAAAGGCTCCCCACTTTGCCCTGTCTAAAGTCCTGATCGCTCCACAGCATCTATAAGCATACACAATGTTTGCTCCACATCCTTAATTTTTGGCTACATTTTTTTACACAGCAATAAACAACCAGTAAGAATTATCAAGAGCAGAGAAAATATATGGAACTAACTGATAGCATTAAATTTGAGATGAAATATCATTGGTTCAACCATGCAGTCAAGTTTTAAAAGATGAGCAGTACATTACTTTTTAAAAAATAATACAGAATAAAAAGCAAAATTTTTAATGAAATTATAGCTGTAAGAAGGAAATCAATTTTGGTTTCCCATGAAACTGAAAGCTCTTTGAGACTAGAGATCATTATTCAATTTTTTGCATAGGTTTTTCAGTGTTATTAATTAATTAATAATTGAAATAATGACTGAATAAATGATGCAATGGCATTTCCTCTATACTGATTGAAATTAATGACATTTGACACCTAAAAGTCACAAAGTGATTGTAGCAATTGGTAACTGTTTCTCCCTGCCAAACAGATAGACACTCACAAACACACAATAAGATGTTAAAGACACTAAGCAAGATACATATCTGAAAGTAAAGATATTTCTACTTCAAGTCTTTTTAGTTTTATTTTTTGTTGTTGATGGCAGGATGAGTATACAATAGTACTGTAAATAATTATTTACAAGATTTTTTAAATTAGTAACATTACATATTTTTTCACCATTTTTCAACCCATAAAATGAGAATGCCAGTTATCTACAGATCAACTTCGAGAAGAGCAAAATAACTGTATTAGTTTTCTGACCCATGATAATTAATGTAGAGAAATATGGCATTGTATTTGTTCCTCTGTAAACGCACACTTGAAATTATTCAAAATTTAAACAATTTAATACTACCCATCTACATGCCATCTGAAAATATTGCTTATGCCTAAACTGCTTGAAACAGTTAAATCAATCTATTAAATGAAAAAGATTTCTGTGTATAAAGCTATTGGTGTGGTGCATCTGACATCTGGACCAATTGTCAGTTATAGATAATTATGTCCCTTAATGTTCCATGCATCTATTTTCAATGCAGTTCAGACCTTGTAATTAAAAACTCTTTAAATAGGATACAGCTTTTTTGGATAATGCAAAATCCAGATTGAATGCAAGAGATGTAATATCACAGAACCTTTGTCTCTAAAAAAGCATTGCATTCTTATTTTTCATCCTTGTTTGCCTAAAATCAATGTAAAGTATTCTATACATATGCAGCAGATAGCATTTTATATGACTTGAAAATGTCTATTGAATGTGTAAATTAAAAAATGAAATTTCATACTTAAAATGCAAATAAGTAGCTAAAGTATGCAAGTGACCTTCTTTTAGATCTATAATAAAACTTAATGTGTTGATTATGGATAGGAAGCCATAAATTTTAATTAACAGTTAACTATTAGGCTATTAGAAAGGTTTCTTCATTGTCTAAATAACTCTAGGCTTTCATCTGTTTCGTCCCCAGGTACATAATAAATGGCAACATGACATTCAGATTCAATCATGAATGGCTGGAAATCTAAATTTTGAATATCAAGCTTTTACATAATATATTTCATTAAGAATTATAAATAAAGTGTATTCTATATTAATCATTACAGGGTGTTCCTCTGTAAATTAGTTCCCTTCCACAAGAATTGGTATAGTAGAAATATTTAATAAAAAATAATCTCAGTATTCTTTCCCTGTTCTAATGGAAATATTCTCCCACCACCCCTTCTCCAATCTATGCAATGCTAATAGGACAGTCAATCAAAGTGTCTTTTTAGCCCCAGAAGAGTGGCAAGCTACTAAGAGTAATCAGAATCTCTCTTCTGCACTTTAGAATCTTGGAAAGATGGCATGAGGAAAATCCAAAGAGTATGAAAATAAGTATCAGCGAACTATGGCACAAGGGTCAGTCTCCTATTTGTATAAGTAGTTTCATTGGAACACAGCCATGCTCACTTGTTTACATATTGGGTCTGGCTGATTTCACACTATAAAGCAGCAGTGAGAAATCCAATGACCCACAAACCTGAAATACTATCTGGCGCAGTGAGAAGTTTGCTGACCTTGACCTGGATCATTAAACTTCTATCATTTCTATCTTTTTTGAAGCAGTTTGTTCAGCTACTATTTTTGGCTTATGAAATACCTAGATTCTTATTTAAAATTTCCTTTTACTCAGTTTGGTCAGAGTTGGTCTGTTTTGCTTGCAAACAAAGAATACCAATTGATCACAAAGTGGACTCCAGGAATGGGGACAAGCAATGTGGAGTTTTGGGGAATATTTACCCATACTAAGATGACAAAACATCAGTGACACTGCTACTTAAACATAGAGATGAGACAGTTACTCCCCATGATATGCGGCTGTGAAGCAGTTAATATATCAACTGTGGCACCTGGATCTTTGAGATAGAAGGAGAATTCTGTCTGCTACTGTAGAATAATTTGAATATCTTGAGAAATACAGAAACTGAAATAGGATGCTTACTTATGACAGCACTGAATAATACAAAGAACAAAATTTTTGAACAATAAACTTTGTTTCTCTTATTTTCAACCAAAAATCTTACCTGATCCACTATACACAGACAAATTAATGTGAAATCATCCACAGTCCAAGGCTGACATCTGACACTCTACTTCAGTGATCAAAAATCACCAGTTTGCTTCTAATATGTGAAATGTGAAACATTATAATCTCTCCAAATAGCTGCATGAAAAGTTATCCATTTTACCTGTAAGAAACGATAGCAGCTATAAGCTGACTTCTCCACATTTTAAAGTAAGCAGCTTAAATAATTATTTGACATTATAAAGTACAGAGATAACCAGGGCATGAGATTTTTTTGTACTTTCTCACTTCAATAAAAATGTTTTCTTATATCATGAAAATATTAAAATGGCAATTTATTTTCTGTTACTACTGTTAACTTTTTTTCTTCTCCATCTCTAGAGTTCTCTATTGCACTGTTTAGCCTTGCATTGGTAGCTTTTATGTTACAGAGCAAAGAGCAGCAGTTTCCAACTGTATATTTGCTTGTGAAAGTCTAGACTAATTGGGGAAGACTTGTTAAGTTATCCTAGAGGATAAAAGCACAGAGAAATGTGCTTAGAGCTCATGAGGCAAAAATGCCCAATCCAGTAGGAGTCAGAAATGTTACCAAAATAAGAAGAAACAGAACCCATGGGGTAGATTATAAAAAAGGAAATTCTCTGCATATTAGAGAGCACGCTACATTTGGATTCTCCTTAATGAAGAATTGCTATAGGACACAGGCTGGCATCTTACACTGAATGCTGTGAGCTTGGAAGCTCAGGAAGAGTCCATACCTGCGTTTGCTGTAGAAATCAAACAGCTGCCAGAATTTATGGGATCATACTGGCTTGCAAAATGAGCATGTCTATAGTGTCTGATATAAACTAAAGATAACAGAACCCCTTCCTAAATACACTGGATTGCTTCCAGTATTTAAAGCCATTATGAAGATGCTGGTTCAAGGGGGCTCAGTACTGATGAGACTATCTTAACAACATAGAATGGCAAAGGATCAGAAAATTAGGTTGTTTTAAGAACAAAAGAAGTTTGAAATTCCTTGCATATAGATAATATTATTACATAAATAATATTTATGTTCTATAAATCCATATAACCTTAGAATTACTTGTTAGTTCTGTTTATAGGTGAATAAATTATAAGTAATCTTGGTCTTAGTTACAATAGAGGGGATAGAGGAAGTTTAGTTTCTTAATATAAAGAACAGATAACACTTAATCATCATTTATTACAAAGTCTGAGTTAGTTATAAAATTTTAGAATTGCTCTTAGATTTCTGATGCTTTTTTTCCATTTTTCATGATAAAGAATATAAAAACAGACTATTGGTAATGGAATAAGGTAACTGACTTCCATTTTAATGTGTTCAGGTTTGAATCACGTCTAAGTATCCTTTTTCAGCTACAGCATGTGCATCAGTCTGTGTCCATTCAGGCAATAGAAACCATATATACACTTAAACAGGGGTGCTTAATATAAAGAATTATTAAACTATGATAAGAGAGTAACTACAAAAGAGTAATGGGAACCTGAGGGAAACCTGAGGAGAATGACTGACCAAGGATAAACACAGGAGGGGGCCTCTCCCCAAGGCTGGGTTTCAGCCTTTGTTGGAGAATGTCTGACTGCAGTGCACAGGATAGTAAAGCTATTTTTTGGGTTGCCCAGGTCAGATCTGGTCAACAGGCAGCAAGAAATAGATTTCCAGGGAGAAAGCCTAGGCTAGCTTGTGGGCACAGAGGCGGGCCCGGGTGGGGTGCCTCTGTGGAATTGGGGTATTTGTGTCACGAGGTCCTTGGGAAGGAGGGCTCTGTGTTGAGGCTGCAGTAACTGATGGGCTGCACATTGTGGGATGCAGCTGAGGCAGGGCACTGCCATGTCTCCACACACGTGTACCACTGGCTCATCCAACCGGAGCCGGGAGAAGGCAAAACCAGCACACTGGAACCTGGGAGACAAGTCCTCTTCCTCCCGTAGTCTGTCCTGTGGCCTTCACTAGCAAGTTAATGTCCTGCTAAGTGTAATGAGAAAGGCTTAAGAATCCACTTCAGAGCAGGTACTGAGGGATGGAACTGGAGCAGAAAGACTATAAGCTTATATGGGCATAGGAGAGGAGATGAAGACACAGATTTAAATATTGTCAACCAGTTAGTGATATTTAAAGAAATGGCTGCAGATAAACCTTAGGAAACATGTTGAGAAAAGTAAGCTGATCCCTAGATGTCAGCATTTAATGGATAGGTCAAGGGAAAACAGCAAGTAAAGGATACTAAGAAGCAAAGGTTCAGAGAAAGTAAAAAAATCAGGAGGCATGATGTCTCTGTGTAAGTTTTTTTCCCGCCTTACTCACACTATCTGCCCTACATTGTAGCCATGTTGGCTGCTCTCTGCTTTCCAATAGGCACTGGTTCTCTGGGTTTGTTATATACATTTCTTTTTTTACTGCAAGGAATTTTCTTCTTCCTCACATCACTCCACAGCCCATACTCTTATCCTTTCCTTATTTTCTAACTTTTACTCATTTTTTGGCCTCAGCTTAAATGTCCCAAGATTTAGGGAAACTTCCTAAAACTCCTACCTCATCCTGGCTCTGTTAGTTGAAGGCAATTGCGGCGCGCTAAGGTACCCATCATCTTGAATCAGCAACTGCCATCTTGTTCACCCGCCATCTTGAATCAGGAGCCGCCATCTTGTTCCCCGCAGCCTCCAATCACCAATGACCAGATAATCACACCACCCTAAGACCCAATCACCAACTACCAGATGATCACACCACCCCCTTAAGAGCCAATCACCAACAACCTGATGATCACACCACCCCCTTAAGATCCAATCACCAAAGTCCCTGTTGCTGGACACAGCCAACGCTGACTCCTCAAAAATGCTTTTCCTCAAGTGTGAGCTGCTGTTCTCTACTCAGAGACAGGCATTTTCATTTTCTTTCAGCCATTAAAATCTCTTGTGTGGGTTTGTGCCTCTCTGAGTAATTTAGGGGATAGGAGGGTCATGGTGAGAACCCTTTCAATGGTGCCATGACTTGGAGGCTCTCCCATTGACCTTGCTCTTCCTCTGGGAATTTGAGCTGCCTTGGGAGCCCTCATTCCCCGATCCTCTCCCACAAATCCACCTTCCATCTCCCCAGTTGCTCGATCTCCCCCCCAACATCAGCCTCCGATTTGGTAAGTTTCCCTTCCAGTCGACTTAAATGCCCCTGTGGAACCTGAGAAGTGACCATTGAGCGTCCAGCACCCCTGTGGTCTCCTCTCGAGCAGGGGAACCCCCAGCATGGCCTTCGTGGATACAATTGATCCCCATAGTTGACCCTTCTCTGCCTCCCCATGGTGAGAATCTTCATTCATTGAGGTTTGGTCCCCCTTTATCTACTTGTACACTCCTGGTACCAGGTACCAAACCTCCTTGGCATTTTTTGCCTCGATCACCTGGTTAGAGGTGGTGACGACCCCCTAGACATGTTCGGTCTTCTCCTCAACCTTTCCTTAGCACTTTGGGATGCCTTTGCGATCTGTGAATGGTCTCATTCTCACCATGGGAACTGGCCATTCCAACTCCGTAGACTCACCATTGGGATGTTTACTCGATAATCTCAAACCCCTGCACCTTACTCCCAACCTCAAACCTTTCAAATGTATTCGCTACTGTAATGAGGTCTGGCCACACTATTCCCTAGATAATCAGTCCAAGTGGCCACCCAATGGCTCTTTAGATCCTAACATTCTCTGAGATTTATACAACTTCCGTGAGCATACGGGCAAGTGGAAAGAGATTCCTCGGAACCAACCCCTCTCTGTGTCTCCCTTGCAACCCTAAACACCTACTACTCATCATAAAGTTCTCACCCTCCAACAAACCAGATCCCACTACATCCTCTGACTTTGACCTCGCTGACAAACCCCCACCCTACCGACCCCAAATCCCTATGGCACCTCCTCTTCCTCCTCCTCAATCACCTGGTCTGCCTGGTGCCACTGCAGAACCTGCACAGCCTCTTCCCCCTCAACGCCCCCGAGGTCTCTCACCACAAGCTCCCGTCAGTGGTGGCGCAGCAATGCCACCTCCTCAACTGCAACCAGTTCCCCTTCCATCCCAAGATCCCCTACCAAGTCCCCCAGTTACATACACCCTCTCATACCCACATCATAGTCCCACTACAAGAGGTAGCAGGCACAGAAGGCATTGTTCCGGTCCATGTCCCTTTCTCCCTCTCTGACCTGTCTCAAATAGAAAAGAGATTGGGCTCCTTCACCTCCAACCTGGCCACTTACATAAAGGAATTCCAGTACCTGACCCAATCATATGATCTAACCTTTCATGATGTACACATGATCCTCTCCAAAACCTTTCTACCCGAGGAGTGCAGGTGAGTCTGGGAACAGGCTGAAACTTATGCCAATGAAGTCCACCAAACCACACCTGCTCACCCTATTGGTGCTGAGGCAGTTCCCGATTGAGACCCCAATTGTGATTACAACAAGCCGGGGAGTCATTATCCGAGATCAATTTATGACTTGTCTCAAGGTGGGTCTCAAGAAGTCAGCCAATAAAGCTATCAATTATGAGAAACTCCAAGAAATTATCCAAGATAAAAATGAAAATCCTTTCATGTTTGTAGACCGTCTTACTAAAGCCCTTCTACAATATACCAATATAGACCCTGAGACCCCAGACGGGAGACAACTACTTATGACTTACTTTTTCTCCCAAAGCTTCCCCGACATAAAGGCTAAACTTAAACACTTAGAGAGGCACTTGACTACTCAGGTAGAAGTCCTGGCTGTAGCCTTCAAGGTGTACAATGGAAGAGATGAAAAAGCCTGTAAACAAAAGTACCAAATGATTGCTAAGGCCTCCAGCCTGCCTCAACCACTGGTACCCGGGTAACCCTGCTTCTCAAGGAACAATGAGGAGGACTTCATAGTCCATGTTTTAAATGTGGCCTATCGGGACATTGGGCTAGAGCTTGCCCAAATCCCCAGAAGACCCCCCAGTCCATGTCCTAAGTGCCATCAGGAGGGACATTGGGCTGTTGGCTGTCCTCACACACTGAGAGGTGCCAGTCCATCCAGCCCTGAAAACCAACCTATAGACCTTCTGGGCCTGGCCAACGATGACTGAGGGCACCCGGGACTCCCACACCCAGCTACTAACATCACTTCGCAGGAGCCCAGGGTGATCATTGTGGCAGTGGTCAAGCCCATCTCCTTCCTATTAGATGCTGGAGCTACTTACTCAGTCTTGAAGGAGTTCTGGGGGCCCACCTCCCTTTCACAGTCCTCTGTAGTCAGAGTAGAGGGCGTACCCTATCAACCATTACAAACTCCCATGCTTCACTGCCTCTTTAAGGGCATTACTCTCTTTCATTCCCTTTTAGTGATTCCCCATTGTCCAGTTCCCCTTATGGGAAGGGACCTTTTATCCAAGCTAGGGGCTACTATCACCTTTACCTTTGGCCCATGCCTCAACCCTGACTCACCTTCGATCCCTTTTCTACTTGCTCTCCAAACCATCCCAGACTCAGCCCCCCTTTCCTTTTCCCTTACCCCCTTGTCAACCCCATAGTCTGGGATACCTCTACCTCCTGCATCACCACCCACCCACCCATGACCATCAAACTCAAAGACCCTACCTCCTTCCCCTCACAATCTCAATGCCTCTTACCTCTCAAAAGCCTATTGTGTTTACAACCCATCATCCAAGAACTCCTACGAAAAGGCCTTTTGAGACCAGCCAATTCCCCTTACAACACCCCGGTAGTGGCTGTCAAAAAATCTAATGGCTCTTATAGGCTACTTTAGGATTTAAGGATTATCAGTGTAGCTGTTATTCCAATCCATCCAGTAGTCCCTAATCCCTATACTTTACTATCCACTCACTTCTCCATCCTCGACCTCAAAGATGCATTCTTCACAATTCCCCTCCATCCCAACTCCTAAGATCTTTTTTCCTTTACATGGACTGATCCCATCACCCCAAACCCCACTCAGTTAAGCTGGATAGTCCTTCCTCAAGGCTTCAGGGATTGTCCCCACCTCTTTGGACAAGCCTTAGCACAAGACCTCAAGTCCCTCACTCTCTCAGGCTCTACTCTCCTTCAGTATGTTGATGATCTTCTCTTATGCAGCCCCTCCTTACAAACCTCTCAGTAAAATATTATTTTCCTTTTCAACTTTCTCTCAAAACACGGGTATTGGGTCTTGCCTTCCAAAGCCGAACTTTCCACCTCTGAAGTAACTTACTTAGGAGTTCTACTTACCCCCAGCCATAAAGCCATTATCTTAGACAGAAAGAAACTCATTCAAAACATACCCATTCCTCATACAAAAAATGAAATCCTTTCCTTTCTAGGACTCACTAGGTTTCTCTGCTTATGGATTCCCAATTTCTTCCTCGTAGCCACTCCCCTCCATTCAGCACCTGGAGGGTCTACCTCGGAACCTCTCCTAACACCCATAACCAAGACCTTTCATAAACTTCAAGCAGCTCTTTTACAAGCCCCTGCTCTCCATCTCCCTGATTTTATGCACCCCTTTTTCCTGTCCAGCTCAGAAAATCAACAGTTTGCTCTGGGAGTCCTAGGACACAGATTAGGACCCTCTTTTGCTCCCATAACCTGTCTTTCAAAACGGCTAGACCCCACCATTCAGGGATGGGCTCCCTGTCTGTGGACTCTGGCTGCAGCCGCCATCCTCAACCAAGAATGAAGGAAGCTCACTTTTGGATCACCCACCACTGTTCTCTCCCCTCACCATCTTTCTGAACTTCTCACCTACAAGGGCTTACAAGCTCATACCATTGCAGAATCCTGTCATTTCAGGTCACTCTGATAGAGGATACTTCCATCAAATTTGAAGTCTGTCCTCCCCTCAATCCTTTTACCCTTCTCCCATTTCCTACCAAGTCACAGGAAGAAATAAAATCTTCCTCTAACTCTCACAGCTGCCTACAAATGCTAGATAAGTTACTACCCTGCCCTTCTCATATCCAAGAGGGAACTCTCCCTCAAGCCACACATACTTGGTTCAATGATGGCCGTTCTTTTATCCATGAGGGCATCTGTCGAGCCAGATATGCCATTGCCCTTGATCAAACCATGGTAGCAAAGCCCCTGCCCCCTAACACCACAAACCAACAGCCAGAATTAATTGCCCTCACCCACACTTTCACCTTAGCACAGGGATCCTCACTTACCATCTACACTGATTCCAAGTATGCTTTCCATACCTTACTCTTCCATGCAGTAATCTGGAAGGAAAGGGGACTCCTCAATACCAAGGGCAGCTCCATTACCAATGGTAACTACATCATACAACTAAGAGGGCTCATACCTACCAACTGCCATAGGCCTAGTACACTGCCGTTCTCATCAATCAGATCACTCTTCCATCACTCAGGGAAATAACAGAGCAGACAAAGCAGCCAAATGGGCAGCAATGTCTTCTATGATAGGTACACTCACTTCCATGTCTAATAACCCTTCCCCCACAGGTTCTAAATCACCTTCTACCAAGGCCATACTCTCCTATGTACATAACCTATTTCATCCTAATCTCCAATTTTTACAACACATTCTTAAAACCTACCTACCTCTATCCTCTTCAGAGATTACCTTTCTGAAAACACTTACCACCTCATGCAAGATCTGCCAAAAGGTCAATCCTAATTCACCTTCTACACCTCCCTCCTTCACCTCTCATCAAGTACGGGGACTCATTCCTGGGACCGACTGGCAGTTCGACTTCACTCATCTGCCCTCAGTAAAACACTACTGATACCTTCTAGTACTGGTAGACACATTTTCAGGTTGAGTTGAAGCCTTCCCTACAACTAACAAATGAGCTCAGACAGTTTCCACCATTTTGTTATCAGAGATCATCCCCCGTTTTGGATTACCTACTTCCTTACAATCAGACAATGGCCCTGAATTTATCTCCCAAGTTTCCCAGACAACCGCTAAAGCTCTTAATATGCCCTGGCATTTCCATATCCCATACCACCCACAATCCTCAGGTAAGGTGGAGAGAACCAACCGAACTCTTAAATCCATCCTTACCAAACTATCCATAGAACTCCATCTTGACTGGACAAAGCTTCTCCCTTTAGCCCTGCTCTGACTCTGGGCTCTACCCAAAAAACCCACCTCACTTTCTCCTTTCAAGCTCATGTATGGCCACACTATGCTTCCACCAGGTCTTAACTCTGAACCCTCCACTCTTCCTTCTTATCTTATATCTCCATTACTCCAACACATCCACTCTCTACTATGCTGACCGCTACACACCAAAACCTCATGACCCTCCCTCTCCTACTTTTTATCAACCTGGAGATTCAGTCCTCCTCTCTTCTCCTAACCAGGTGCCATCACCCCTAATTCCTAAATGGCAGGGACCTATCAAGTGGTTCTATCCATTCCTACTGCAGTCACACTTACAAAATTTCCCCACTAGATCCACAACTCCCATATAAAACCCTTCATCTCATCCTCTCCCCTTCCTCTGAATCTCCCACAGATTCCTACTCTTCATTCCCAATGGGACCACTTACTCTCCACATTTTGTGACACCCATCTTCACTTCCACCCATCTCAAAAGAAGTCTCTACCAGTGCAGACTCCTGAGACCTTCTCATGGCAGCCACACACCTAACTTGAAAACTCACAATTTCAACCTTTACTTTAATTCTCCCACTAAATTTGCCTTCTTCAACACCTACCCTTTCTTCTCTCCCAGATTACCCTTCTGCCTGCCAAGTTACTAATTACCTCTGCTCAACAGGTTACTTTCAATCCTCCATCCATATTTCCATAAAGCTGTACACTCCCCAAAATAACAAGGACCCCATAAAATCATCCTTACCACTCCAACAGCCATAAAAGTTAAAACCCTCCCTGGATGGTTACATATTTCATGGGTAAAACCCTATCCCTCTTCTCCATGTTCACCCTCAACTCCACAGACTATAAATCCTCCAGTAACATACTCTACAACCCAAACAGGACCTCTCCAAATCCGGTTTTCATCTCAGCCTACATGTCTTCCTGCCATCCCAGAACACCACACCACCAAAGATGCAAAAGGATAAGTACAACACCTACATAATTTTGCTCATTTCCTATGAAGCCAAACTTTCATAGCTTTGCTAATTTCCCAGCCATATTATTAGAGGAACTTCCCCAATAGTCACCCTCCACCCTATTACATATAGTAATTCAAGATTTATGGCAGCAGGGAACCCTTTCAGACTTATCCCCAAGCGAAATTACAACCTTTTCTTCATGCTTTCTCTTACTCCAAGCCTTATTCTCTTAGTAATACTTACTCAACCTCTAACCCTATGGCTCAAACCCTTCCCACATACCTCAATCAAACAATCTCTCACACAGCCCAAATCATCCAAACCTTTAATGGAACTATCCAACCCCCTTGCTGGGTCTGTCTACACTTTTCCCAGTTAGCAGACTCAGTGAACCCTCCTGCTCCCTTAACAGCCTGGATGAGTACCTCAGCATGACTTCACTTCACCAAGAAAGCTAACCCAGGAGGCACAGCCCTAGCTGAGGCATCTGACATTATGCTCCCAGGAGCACTAAAAGGCATTAGACAAACCTTAAAAGCCCACCAACTTCCCCAATGGGCCATTATTGGCCCATCCTAAAGTAAACTGCATATGACCCATCCTGCCCCCTTGTGCATTTCTCGAGCACAACAAAACCATTATATCCCAGTAGGCTCCTTAAATCCTTCCCTCTGCAAACACACTCTCCAACTCCTTCCACCATCAAACCACTGCAATACTAACCATCTGAGAGCTCTCTGAAGAGTCCCTGGGTATCATTCCTTCCAAGGCAGTTTAAACACCACCACATCCCAATACTGCCAAAACAGGGGAAAAGTCCCCCTAAAGGACACTCCCCTAGCCCATGGGGGAAACCAAGAATGCAAACAACTTGACACACTTGAAGGTAGAATCTTCTTAAACCAAAAATATGCAGCTCTTAGCCAAGAAAGTCCAACCAAGATACAGCCAGCCTCACCTCTATCCCCTCTAACAGTTGAAGCCTTAAGCTCCTCTTTTCAAATATGGAATAAATTCGAGGCAGTCAAACATTTACTTCCCAAGCCATAGCCAGATCTCCTCTTATCCTGCTTTGATATCACAGGATGTCTATCCTTAGAAACAGGCAACTTTTGGGTATGAGGAGATAAAGCATATGTCTGCCTGCTAACTAACTTGACCAAGACTTGGTACTGTAAGTCTCCTTACTCTCACCCTTTCCTTAGCCACACTTGACCTACCCATTCCTGTCTCCCCTATAACCCAAGTCAGAGCATGCTGTGCTGTACAATTAGTTCCCCTAATTGCTACCCTAGGAATAATCACGGGTACCGGAACAGTAACTGGAGATCTAGGAATATCCCTTGCAGAATTTGCTAAACTATCAAGGAAAATCGCAAAAGGGTTGAAAGAAGTCTCTAACCAATTAGAACACCTGCAAGATCAGGTAGACTCACTAGCCTCAGTTGTTCTCCAGAACTGCAGAGGTCTAGACCTCCTTACAGCCGCACTAGGTGGCATATGTGCCTTACTCCAAGAACAGTGCTGCTTCTACACCAACAAATCCGGTTTTGTCCGGGATGGCACAAAGCATCTCGATGAACAAGCCTCCAAATTTCTAGTAAACTTCCCTAGCAATCCGTTCCCTGACCCCTTCAATTGGCTCTGTCCCTTCTAGTCCCTATTACCTTTATTCTTCTTCTCCTTTTCCTTCCCTACTTCATCAACCTATTCCAAAACTTCATTCAAAATCAAATTTTGAGAATTTCTAACCATACTGTCAACCAGTTACTCCTCCAGGACTATCAAGGCCTTTTCATGAAGAATAACGAAACCAACTATGATGACATCACAGATCATCTCAGATGCCCACCTTTCCCCAACTCTACAGCAACGGCCTCCTCAACTCTACAGCAACGGCCTCTCCAACTCCAGAATTTGGATCCCTTCCCAGCAGGAAGTAGCTAGAAAAAGAGACTTTATGTATGCCCAGTTCCCGAGAGACCCCTATTAAGAAAAGAAAAAGATGAGAATGAAGGCAATTCTGGCATGCTAAGGAGCCCACCATCATGTTAATCCGCCATCTTGGATCAGGAGCCACCATCTTGTTCACCTGCCATCTTGGATCAGGAGCTGCCATCTTGTTCCCTGCAGCCTCCAATCACCAATGACCAGATAATCACCCTAAGACCCAATCACCAACAACCTGATGATCACACCACTCCCTTAAGACCCAGTCACCAGTGTCCCTGTAGCAGGACACATCCATCTCCAACTCCTCAAAAACACACTTCCTCACCTGTGAGCTGCTGCTGTCTACTCAGAGACAGCCATTAAAATCTCTTGTGTGGGTTCATGCCTTGCTGAGTTATTTTGGGGAAAGGAGGTCACAGTGAGATACCCTTTCATTAGTTACTCCTGAAATGTGCTTCCACTTTAGGAAGAAGGTCTAATAACCACTTACAAAGAGAGTAATAAGTTCACAATGCAGAAAATACATGTTGAATTAAGTCATAAATAAATAAAGGGGGCAGAGGCTCAAAGGTTAGCCACATTGGAAAACTAAGGCATGTAAATTAAGCTATTGATTAATATTGCTCATTGGCTCTATAAATTAGGGGATAATTGATAAATTTTGAGTCATCTGCACTTTCTTTACTTTGTAAGACAACCCTCAAAAAGCACTGTACTGGTATGGAAGGCTTAATAATGCCCATACCCTTAATGTCCACATCCTAATCTCTGGAACCTGTGTATATGTTTCCTTATATGGCAAAAGAGACTTTATAAATATTAAATTAAGGATCTTGAGATGCAGTTTACTGAGTGGGCTAAATGTATTCACATGAGTCCTTAAAAGAGAAAAATGTAGAATTGAGTCATACAGAAGGTACTGTGACAAGGAAAGTAAATAGAAAGATATTGAAAGGTGAAGCCTGATGGCTTTGAAGATACAGAAAGGGGTAAGGAATACCGGAGGCTTCTAGAAGGTAGAAAAGTCAAGAAGTCTTCTCCAGAACCTCCAGAAGGAACATGGCCCTGATAAACCACTTTAAAACTTCTAACTTCCAAAAGTATGAGAACTAAACTTTACTGTCATTTAAGCCACTAAATTTGTGTTAATTTGTTATAGCAACAATAGTAAACTAATACACAAACCTTCTTCAATTCTCTTCTCCCAGCTTTGTCTTAAAGCCACTATAATCAGGTTTTGCCCCCCTTACTCCACCCTACATACTTTAGACAAAGACACCACTGACTTTTGCTTTCTTAAATCTAATAAGCTCACAGTCTTTATCATACTTAACCTATCAGAAGCAGAAACTATATGTAGTAGCTATTATTACTAATGGAGAAACAGCAAAAGTGTTTTTTTTTTTAGAATCAAGAACAAGACAGGTATTCTTAATATTTTACAGGAATTTTTAGTTAGAAGGATAAAATGTTTAAATAATAGAAATAAATAGTGAGTGAAAGACACAAACTTGTATCTACATAGAATGCATGAAATAATTTCCAGCCAAAGTACTATGGATAAATTTCTGGATGTAATCTTACCATTCAAAAGAAAGTTTCTATATGTAAGAAACAATCTATTAGGAAAGGTAATTAAAAACAGAATTTATGACACAGTATAAAGGTACCTAGGAATAATCAAAATATATAGCAAAATTCATCTTATAAAAAGTAGAAAAATTCTTATAGGATTTTAAAGAAGGTACAAATAAAAGTAAAGGTATATCATGGTCATGAATTGAATAGAAAGACTTAGTATCATAGCAACCACAAAAACAAGCTAGGCAAAAATGCCATTCAGTTTACAAGACTTATTAGAAATGTTGATATGGGAGCAAAAATAGGCAAAAATAGTGTCACCAAATAGAAAACTGATATACACATACAAACACATTAATTGAAACTTAATATTCCAGAGGATCAGTGAGAAAAATAGGCTATTCAAAATTGGGGCTGAATAGGTCAAACATGAAAATCTGAACAGTAACTTTTAAATATATATATATGGTAAAATGTTGAAGAGTGTGTGTCTGTGTGTGTGTGTGTGTGTGTGTGTGTGTGTGTGTGTGTGTGTGTGGCATATGTACCATATGTATTATGGTAAAATGTTTAAGGCATGCAAGTGAGGTGAAATATACAACAAAAGAACGAGTAAAAATGAAGGAAGAATGGAAATAGATTAGGTTGAGGAGGAGCGCATCATGAACTTTCAAAATATATCAGGGATCCATTGTCTTAAGTTGGGTCGGGAGTATAAATTTCAATGATTCTTTTAGTTTATATATATATGTGTATGTGTGTGTGTATATATATATATATATATACACACACACACACACACACAAATGCATAATAAAGTTGTGTTATATGTATTTTCTATATATAATGGCTTCCATTATAATAAATAATTAAAAATTAGCAAGATTTAAAAGATATAATTGAAAGAAAAGTAAGGGATTTTAGGTGGTAAACTCAGAGACAAATATATGGTAACAATAAGGACCTCAGGGAATAAAAGATTGGATGAGGAGTTTACTTATACCAAGAGGATGTGTTTTAATTCTTTATAAGCTAAGGAGTTTAATAATAAAGGAGAGTTTAAAAACACAAAGATAAATTCAAGTTGCTTAAAGATACACTGAGCATCGGTATACAGAGAATATAATTCCTAAATTCCAGAAGGGCTAATATTTTCATCTGTCCTGCTCATTGTGAAACCCTAATTCCTAGAACAGTGACCGGCATACATCAGGTGCATGATTGATATTTGAGGAACAAATATGTTGAATAAATTAATGATTAGAAAAAAATAACTGAACGAAAGAACACATGGTTTTGGATGGGCTTAGTGACTGGGCTGCATTTCGTGGCTATTTATGTGATTGCAGATTTTTTTCTCTGCTTTACATCGTTTCTTCTGTTCGGTGTATGTGTGGGTAATGTGCGTTTGTGTCTGTGAGCATTTTTTCCTTCGTATTTGAACATCATATCTTATACATTCTGATTTGTTTCCTTTTTATTCTGGACACACAGACAAGATGATGAACAATAGTACAGAGAAGAAATAGAAAGCTAAATGCTTAGGTATTCGCTCTAGACTTATGGGAGACAAGCAAAAGCGATCTTAAGGGTTCTTCTAGGTTTTGTAATTTGTATCAATCAAAACATGAATAATGCAAATAATGATGCACAAAGTCTACTTCCAACCTGATTAGTGGCCTAGTCATTACATTTATAGTAACAAGTATCAAGTTGCATTAACAAGTAAGACATCATCTTCTATCAATCACATAATTATCTAAGAAAGCCAAAGACAAGTAGGATATTTCTTGAATCAGGTGAAAGCATTCTGATTTCAAGCACCAAAACATTTGAAAATTACAACTTCTTATTTTCATTTCCCTAATGAATAGCTTTAAGACCTGATAGGATGTCAATTACAAATTCTTATTTTTTGCTTGCTTTCTGGAGATAAAGGCCCAGCTTTAGAGAAGACAATGATAATGTACCAGGAAAAACAACTGAGTATAATAGGAAAAGCAAAGAATTATTTTAGAAAACAATATATTCCCAAATGAAAACTCACAATAGATGGATATTTTTTAAAAAGTTACAAAAAACTGAGACATCAGAAAATTAAGGAAAATAAAGAATTATATCAACTTTTGATTAATTGGTTCCTTCTCTTTATAAGATGACACGTTCTTTTGTGACTAAAGAATCAGAGCCTTCTGATGTAGGAACAATGTTCATTATTTCGTGCCCACTAAGATTTTTTTCTAAATCAGAAGTAAAAACTTATGTTTACACTACCAGTGGTTGTTTTCCTCAAACCGTTAATAGTTGTCAGAACTACTAATTTGAATCTCCTTATGTTTTATATGTTCTACATTTGGGAACATTCAAAGGGGACACAGGTAAGAATTCTTTCTTTGGACCAAATATAAACAATCCTGATAATTAAGAAATTATTTCCTACATAATTTGAAAACTTTGGCACCTTTTAATAAATTATCAGGCAAAATATGATGCCATTACTCAAATATTGAGACTTACCTGAGCCATCTATGCATATTTTTCCAGAATGTAAGACATGAGTAGCTTTATCTCTGAAGAACTTTCACATTTAAATGAATTTCAGCAGTTAAATTGTTATGTTCATCCTGTTAGAACAATGAAAATTTAATTTGATTAATCATTGTTGTAATAATGTGTTTTAGTCAGGGTTCCCAGAAAAAACAGAACCAATAGGCTATATATATATATGTATATATATACATATAATATGCCATATTATATATATATAATACATAACATAGATATAATACATACAACACATATAATATAAAAATTCCCCCACAGATACACCCATAAATATGTTTGACCAAACTCCTGGGCACCCTGTGGCCCAGTTAAGTTGACACATAAAACTAACCATCACAGTATGCTTGTTTATATTTGGACAAATGAACATTTTAACCATTAAAAAACTCTAAAAGCTTTAAGTACTAAAGTATTTACAAATACAAAAGAATAAATGACCAGATGAGAACCTTTGGCAAAGATGCAAGTTTCAGTCAGGCTTTTTTTTTTTTAAGTTTAACAAAGTCGTTATTTAGGTAAATTAACATATTTCAGATAGAAATTAGTTTTTAAGTGTAAACAAATCCTTTCATTTCAAACTGAGGAAAGGAAAACCAAAAGTACTAGTAGGAGTTCTTAGTCAAATTTATCCTAAAATCAAACACATTTTAAAGCATTACTTTCAGCATGTTCCTTTTATTTTTAAAGGAAAGAGGTGCAAGCTTTGTTCCCCTTAGATTGGAGAGAAAAGGCCTGATAAAAATATTATTTCTAAGACATATGTTTTATATTTATTATGTTTAGTATCATAGGATGTAACAATCTCTTAAATGTAATGGTATTTCATGTGAATTGTTTATATTAATTTTTATTACTATTGTGAAAAGGAAAAAATATATGGCCACATATACTTTTTTATTTGGCACTGTTTAAAATGGTTAATTTTCTCCTTTTCGAAGCATTTATATCTATAATCCTGAATACTCTTGATAAAAAATGATCATATTTCCTTGAACTTTCCTTTGTATTATTTTAAATATCAGAATTCTTTAGACTTTTTTTGACCTGAGATTTTTTAACTTCTAACATGAGCAATGCTGCCCATAAATTCCAATCACATTTTGTCAGTTTTAATTTGATCTCCTTTTAGGAGTTGACAGAATCTCCTCCTGTTGCTGCAAACTGAAAGATTTGTTTGTTGCAAAATCAAAGAGGAATTATAAGTTAGAATGTTTTCTTCTAGTAAAATAGAACATTGGATAATACAGTAATCTGAATAAACTTAGGGATTTAGGAATAGAAATATTTGGACTGAGGACATGAAGATATAATTCAGAAAAAGCAAAGTTTTTTTATTGTAGAACAGAGTTAAGAGTTTTATTAGATGTTAGCCAATACCCTGAAGGAGGTAGAGAAAAGGACAAAACTGAAGATTGATGTTCTTAAATCCAAAGTGTCCATTCTAGTTCTTTGTTTATTATTCACTTATATGTCAACTTATTTCATAAAGAAATGAAGTGCTTCTAGAAAAATAAAAAATAAAAATTATAACTGTGAAAATAAGAGAAGACAACATGAAGTGAACACAAAGGTTAGAATTTTACAAAGAAACCTATAAATGAATGTTCAGTTGACAAATATGAACAGAAAATTCCTCTCAGTTTTCAAGGCAAAGTAAACATACAAATGTAATCACAAAATATTAGGATAGATGTTACATAGTGACAGAACTTAAACAAGTTGCATGAAATAAAAAGTGCCCAAAGACAAAAATTAAAAAATTTCATTTTTTTCCCTACAAACAAAAAGCAAAATAAGACCTTGGATCCATTAAATTCACTGTAGTCTATAAATTTCACTTTGGAAATTGGTTTCATAGCAGTAACTAGAGACAATAAAAATACACTCCCTCTAGTGAGAGAGAACAGAAGTGCACCATGCTTATGTAGGCTATCTGTACATGTGCCCCACTGTCATGAGTCATGAGAAGTGTTGTACTTCATATTTAGATACACAGGAGGAAATTTAAAATATCATATTTGCCTCTTTTGGTTCATAGTATTGTACACTATTATAGTAAACACTAGAATTGCACATATATATTTCATTAATATGTGTTATCCTTTTTAATGTCT
This sequence comes from Smutsia gigantea, assembly GCA_032199065.1. NCBI lineage: Eukaryota > Metazoa > Chordata > Mammalia > Pholidota > Manidae > Smutsia > Smutsia gigantea. The sequence continues at coordinate 181,550 of JAVSCE010018374.1, forward strand.
TTATAAAAGCCAGCATCATCCTTTAGGCAATTGGCAATCTTACTGTGTAGAACTACAGATATTCAAGGAACCTTATAAAACCAACAAAAATGATTCCTGCAGTGGACAGTTTGTCCTAGATAACACATGTAGTACTTGGCAGACATAAAACTTGAATTTTAATATCTACCCTTTAATCCAGTGTTATTTAAATTATAACAAAGACAACAGCAACTCATTTTATTATGAACTAAGATTATTTTACTTTGTGACCATGATACAAGCAGTTTCTGTATAATGACCTTTTTCCATATCCTTTCCAGTTTCTGTCTTCAAATTTTATCAATTGTGTTCTCTCTCTCTCTTGTTTCTTTCTTTTTCACATTTTAATTGACCCCAAGATATGAAAGGATTGTTAATCACATGAGAAAACAAATGATAGACTATCCTTTCAAATTTATCAGAGTATTTACTACTTAAATAAGTACTTAAATTAAGTCCTTTTTGAGAGCATAGACACTGGAGTCAGAATGTTTTATCTCACATTCCAGGATTGTCATGTACTAGTGTGCGACCTTAGACAAATCACTTCTCTGTGCTTCTGTTCCCTTGTCTATAAAACAAGAGCAATGACTCCTTTGTAGTACTGGCATCAAGATTAAGTGAGCTAATACTTATATGGCACACAAGTTCTACAGAGATGTTTACCACAAATATATAAAAGGATGACAATCTGCTGATCTTTATATGGTAGCTTTTTGTATTTATAAAGCCCTTCATATGATGTTTGTATTGTCTTATTAATGGATTCTCAGAAATTTTAAAAGTTACAATTTTGAAAAAGCTACTATATATTTGTCTTTAAATGGAGATCTTTGACTTACATTGACCTCTGAAATAATTATGATAGATTACAGGTCGACAATTTCCATCAAGCAAAATTTATCCGTGGTATCCTTTCAAAAATATATTATAATTATAAAAGAATATTGTTTCACTGGATACAAAGTCATTTAGAAATAATTTCCTGCCCAATAAAGATGTTTTCTTACAAAATTTAATGCACAAAATTTTGGCCAAAGCAACAGTGGAAGGTGATTACATGTCAGCTACGTTAGACAGAGTGTCCTGCTTTGTAATCGCTGTGCTGTACTGAAAATCATGGAGTAAGATTATGTGACAGCTGTTCCCCTGGTTTGTACATAGAATTGAGATGTTTGTTTCATAAAGCAATCCATGTGATCAGATATTGTTTTTAATATGCAGCTAATAGATGTACTGAAATAAGATAACTAGAAAACAATGATACAAAATGATTATCCCATTTGATTAGCTGTGCTTGCTAGTAACTCTGTGTATAGAGTGCATGTGTGCTTGGGTCTGTAGAAATATTCTTCTACAATAGGAAAATATGTGTTTTTAAATGTATATATGTATTTTTTCTCCTATGACTTAATAAAAAGATCAAAAAGATAGAAAGAGGCCATAAGGAAAATAAGAGTCAGGAATATGGAAACATCCTTTATGAACACTGTACCAGCATATTTCCCTACAATGCAAAATTATGACATATACATGTTAAGTCAGCAATTATACCATCAACTTAAACATTAACTATACTTACAGTTAAGTAAAACAATATTCAAAATAATATTTTAAAAGAAGTGTTTGACAGAATTCCTCCCCATGCTGGTCTTCTCTTTCTCTCAACATCCCCACCCTTTTATGTTAATATGTATCATAATGTGTTAAGATTCTCATATATTTTACACTTATAAAAATTGTCATCTGAAAAAGCACTTGTTTCTTTTACTAGAACAAGTGTTTTAAGGGATAAATTCATCTGTTTCTCCATATTTGTATTTCCAGCACCTGATAATTGGATATATTAAGTCTTCAGATTAAGAAAGTCTTGGCTAAATATCGTATTTAATTGGATAAGATCATCTAGTCAGGAAGAGATGAATCAGTGAGATGAATGAGAAACAGCAAACAAGACTGAAGGAGAGTATTCCAGGACTTACATAAAGAAACTATAGTGTGATGTTCTTGAAGCTAAGTGAAAAGGTATGTTATGAGAAAGCAAGTGCAAATGTAAAGAAGTAAATGAGATGTAGCTAGAAACAAACTATTAGATATAGCAATACAGAAATCTTAGTGACATCGATAAGTGCAAGTTAGATGGAACTGTGAGTAAAAGCATGGTAGAGTATATTTAAAAAAGTGGAGAGAGAAAAATTGGACACAGAGAGTATGGAAAATTCTTTTCAGGCATTTTATTCCAAAGGGTAGCAGAGAAATTAGATGGGGTAGAAGTGCATGTCATATCAAAAGAAGAGTTTTATAATGGATTTATTTTGGATGAGAGAAATAGAGGCTGCTTGTATAGTATATATTGTGAATTATACACTATAGAAAAAAAACTGATTAAGTGGAAAAGAGAGCAGAAGTGGATTTTTTCCTTAGTACAACTCCCAGCATATATGCAACACACACATAACAGAGAAATTCTGGGCAACTTTTTGCACTATTTTATCATGGCATGCCCATGCCAAAGAAGTTGATCCTTTTGTTTCGATGACTGATTATTTGAGATCAGTGGGGTAGAGTGGAAAAGAAATGTTGGACTCAACACTGGTGTAATGTCTGCAATATATGTGACAGTGACAGCTTTTCACAACACAGTATGTGAATGCCAAGTGCAGTCAGTGTCTTACTCATGAAAACACTTTGCCATCAGTGATATGTCTCCTGATCTTGTTTTTGTGTTGGATTAAAAGAATGGCAAAATACAAAAGCTGTCACATCACTTCCATTTGTTATGTGCAGAAATCTTTGTATGGACTAGGAAAATATTTTGAATTATTTTCATCTCTTTTACTTTAACATTTAAACACACACCTATGCATCTACCATAGCTGAACATCATTTTCATAGCATGAATATAAATCAATCTTTTACTTTCTTCTAAAGAATGTGTATACAATGCAAATGCTTGAAAGTGATACAGTTAGTAGTATAATCTTGAATGTATTCCACATAATAAAAATAATCCAACCAAAGTTTAAATCACAATGACATAAGCTCTTAAGTATGGAAAGTGCAAACACTAGCCCCTATGCCAAAGATCATTCAGTAAATGTTGAGAATTTTATAGCAAAAAGGAACTGAGAAGTTTAAATGCAAAGATATTCTGACAACATATTTTTGTCCATTGAAATGTGACAAACCTAAGATAATAAATATATAATGCCTTTTCAAACAAAATATCTCAATTCACTTTTGCAGTTATGTATGAAATTACAAATGTGCTCAAACTATAGAACACACAAGTGACGCTGGAGGGCATCTGTGTAAATACCTCAGAAATCAACTTTGGTGCTTTCTTTTACGGGACAGAGTATTGTCTTCAGGCATTAAAATCCACAAATATTCTAAAAAGATATTTATGAATTTGGAAAATTTAAATAAAATATAATATTATCAATAAACTTGCTATTATTTGTCTATAACAAGCTAAATCATTTATGGCAAAGACTGATAGAAATATGAAATCAAAATACAACAAAATATTAAATTAAATTAATTTATTCATAGTAATTTAGATATAATAGAAAGATAAATATACATTACTTTAAAGAAATTTCAGAAATTAAAAGAAAAAGAAGATATCAAAATTTTTCCATATTTTTACTATACAACAGCATATCAAGATTGGTACAAATATTCTAAAGTATGACATAGATAAAAAGCAGAGAAAACCTGCTTAAATGATGTACCCCCAACCATCACCTTCAATCTCTACCTTAAGTGCACTGGGTATAAAAAAAGAAAACTGAAAAATATTTATTCTGAGAAAAAACAAAAACAAAAATACAAGTGACCACCCATGAGGATGCAGGTAATATTAGGTAATATAAATCTCTGTACATAATGTCAGTCAGGGTCCTTCAAAGAACAAAAACAAATAGGAGATATATCTTAGATGGAGACAAGAGATATCTTTCTCTTTTCTCTCTCTCACTGTCTATATATGCAAATGCACAAACATATATAAATATTAAACATTTTTTATATTTTGTTATATAAAAACATATAAAACATAATTATTATATGTAAAACATTTTCAAATTGTAAGAGAGATTTGAAGGAATTAGCTTAGGCAACTGGAGGTTGGCACATCTGAAATCTGCAGGGAAGCCTGAAGACCCAAGGAAATGCTGCTGTTGAAACTCAAGTCCAAAAGGCACACTGGAAGCAGAATTCCTTCTGCTTTAGAGATCTCAGTCTTCTCTGTAAGGGTTTCAACTCATTGGATGAGTCTCCCTCAGCTTATGGGGGTAAAGACAAACAACTGTGTATCATAGCCTAGCCAAGCCAACACAAAAAATTAACATCACACATAGGCATTGAGCAAAGCAGATAGAGCTTGGAGGCTAGAATTTGGGCTAATCTTTGTAGCAAAATCTGCAATATTGCCCATATCATCATAGATAGATTATCATAAATATGAAAATATGATCTAATTCTAGTCTATGAAACTTGGAAAAACAGACAGAGGTGAGAACAAAGTTGTAGCATTAGGAAGTGTAAACCAGAAAGTAAAAAATACATAATCAAGATGAGTCTACAAAATAGAATCCAAAATATGTGACAAAACTTAACAGTAAGATAACTAACAACAATTTTGAGATGAAAAAAGTCTGCATAAAATTCAAATAAATTTAGAAGAGCTATATTTTTATCTTCAAATATATAAATAAAATATAATTAATAAAATATAAATAATAATGGGGAAAAATGTACCTAATTCAAATAAAATAATCAAGTAGCCATAAAAAGGGACTGATTAAAAATACTGGAAATACAGCTGTCATAATATTAGCATGGTATTGATGAAAGAACAGACAAGTATATCAATGAAACTGAAAAGAGTCCACAAATAGACTCGCAAAAGTCAACTGACCTTTGACAAAGGAACAAAAGCAATACAACAAATTGTGCCACACAACTGGAGATCCACATGAGGAAAAAAAAGAATCTAGACACAGGCCTATCACTCTTCTAGAAGATTAACTAAAAATGCACCAGAGATCTAAATATAAAATGAAAAACTATAAAATTAGAATATAGCACAGGAAAAAGCCTAGATAACCTTGGACTTGGCATTGACTTTAAATACAACACTGAAAGCACAACCCATGAAAGTCAATAAGCTGAGTTTCATTAAAATTAAAAACATCTGCTTTACAAAAAACACTGTTAAGAAAATGGGAAAAAAAACCACAGACTGGAAGAAAATGTTTGCAAAAGACACAGCTGATAAAAGACTCATTCACAATATGCAAAGAACACTTAAAACTCAAGAATAAGAAAACATGCAATTCATTTAAAAAATGGGCCAAATAACAGACACCTCACCAAAGAAGATATGCAAGCCGAAAGGGACAAAGAAGCACAAAATCTCAATCATAATATAAATTAGTCACAATGAAAGCAGGGGATGAAAGTACAGCATAGAAAATACAGTCAATAATTCTGTTAACATCATTCTATGTTGACAGTAGCTACATTGGTTAGGGTTAACATTAAATAATGTAGATAACTTTTGAATCACTATGTTGTATACTTGAAACCAATATAATATTGTGTATCAACTATGCTTCAATAAAAATACATTAAAAGAAAATATACAGATGGCAAATAGGCATATGAAAAGATGTTCCACATCATATGTCATCAGGGGTTTCACTCTGAATCAACAATGAGGTACCAGTACACACCTATTAGAATGGCCAAAATTCAAAACAATGACAATACCAAATGCTGACAAGAATGTGGAGCAGCAAGAAATGTCATTCATTGCTGGTAGTAATGCAAATGGTACAGCCATATTTAAGACAGTTTGACAGTTTCTTACAAACTAAACATTCTCTGATCATACAATCCAGCAATCATGCTTCTTAGACATTTATGCAAATGAATTGAAAACGTATGTTCACACACAAACCTACACACAGATGTTTACAGAAGCTTTACTCATAATTGCCAAAATTTGGAAGCAATTAAGATGCCCTCCCATAGGTGAATGACTAAATAAATAGTGGTGGATCCAGATAATATATTATTATTCAGTGCTAAAAAGGGACAAGCTATAAAGCCATGAAAAGAAGTGGAGGAGTATTAATTGCATGTTACCAAATGAAAGAAGTCAATCTGAAAGGCTACATATTGAAAAATTCTAACTATATGATTTTCTGGAAAAGGCAAAACTATAGAGACTAAAAAGAGCCGTGGTTGTCAGGGTCTGGGTGAGGGGCGAACAGGCAGAGCATAGAGGGTATTTAGGGCAGTGAAACACTTCTGTGTGACCACATATTAGACCAGAGCATGTATTTTCAAAAAGATCCATTAGTAATTTTTTTAGTTTAAATGATGGACTACATATATATGATATTATACTTAAAGTTTAGATAAATGTTTAAGATAGAAAGGAAACAGACAATACTGAAAGAAGTTCTGGGAACCACAACAGCCCAAATCCTCAGACCTCAATTATTAGATGTCTTTGTAGGGCCTCCTCCTTCATGTAAGAGAGTGGTTTTTTAAATTTTATAGATTTGCAGACCCCTTTGCCATTCTGATGAAAAATATGGTCCTCTCCCTAGAGAAAATGCCCATATCCAAATATACAAAAACAATTTCAGGGAATCCATGGGTTTCCCAAAGTCTACCCATGCCTCTCTCACAAACAGGTATATGAGGGCTGTAATGATGCATACATGTCATTGTACATTTGTCTAAACCCATGGAATGTAAACACCAAGAATGAACTTTACAATGTAAACTATGGACTCTGGATGATGATGACACATTAATGTAGGTTCTTGGATTTTAACAAATGTACCACTCTGTTGAGGGATGCTAATAGTAGAGGAAGCTCTGCATGGAGAGGAAATAGACCTTCCTCTCAATTTTGGTTTGAACCTAAAACTACTCCAAAAATTGAAATCCATCTAAAAAGTACCAGAAATAAAAAGAAGCTGTTGAAATAAACATGTCACAAAATAGAATAAATTTTATATCAGTAAGGAGAAAATTGATAAATTGGAAAATGTTAAAGAGAAGTCACACAAAACAAAACTCATATATAGATCCTAAAAATATGAAAAATGCCCTCAAGAAACTTAGGAGCCAGATCAGATGGCTCCCTATATATGTCTAAAAGGAATTCCAGAACAGAAAAAGAGTGGGGTCAAAACAATAATCTATGAGTTAATCAGTTTATCAGAATCTGAAATGTAGACAGGCAGGGTTAGTCAGACTGAGAGTGAACTCTGTGTCCTGGACAATCAAATTCAATTCATACACACACAGTAATAAAAACAAATAAATCAATGATAATGAGGGGTGAAAAGGCAAAGAACAGAAAAAAAGGCCAAAGAACAGCATAATAAATAAAAATACAGATTAAAGTAATTTAAATAAATCCCCAATTTTAAGCTAGTACAAATTCATCAGTAGGATAATAAACCAATGTGGGTGGACCACACAACCTCAAAAATGGTAACACTATCAACAGCACATAAATATATTTATGCATGTCTCTCTCCTTTCCATTACTTCATTTTACTCAGCAATTATCTTTAATTTTATAATTGTCCTTGCTTTTCGTACTATTGTAAATATATACTTATACATGCATACCTAATACTACTCAATTACTAATGTATTATTAGCAAGTACCCATACTGCTGCATACTATCGCACTGCAGTATAATTTTACATTCCATTAATAGGTCTCTGCATACACTGTTATTTTATTGTGATCAATAGGCAGTTGGGTAATTTCCCATTTTGTATTACTGCAAGCATGCTGCTGTGAATTTTCATCTTTCAATTTACTGATACACAAGTGCAGATATTACTCTTGAGTATTAACCTAGACATAGTCTGCTAAAGCATAGGGAATAATGATACATTTTACAAGAAAATGACGAATTGTTTTCCAGAGTTGTACCGTATTGTATTATGAGACCCTGTTGATTCACATTAGCTAGAAAATCATTGCTTCCATTTACTCATCCAAAAGGCAATGAAGAGTTCTTACAGTGAATTTTATCTTGCCCCAAGACCAAATGAGCATCAGCCAGTACAAGCCATTGACTGCTGAATGAAGAAAAGAGACCTGACTCATATCATGCAAGTCATATTTGTAAAATTAAACAGGAGCCATCAATGTTACAAAAGTACATATTGATAGGGCTTGTAAAAACAGAGGAAAAGCATACTCAGTCAGCATCATACTAGTCCAGAGGTATAATGAAATTGACGAGAACTGTTAGAGTTTAGTACCTGGTATGTAAGGATGCTTATCTCTAGAAATATTTATCAACACAACTAATCTCATTGTCAAATAAAAGACTAAATAAAAGGAGGAGAAAATATATGGTCATTTAAATATATGGAAAAATCCACCATCAAACTTTGACATCCCTTCTTAATCAAACTGTGTGTATATGTATGTATGTATATATACAGACGCATAACAATAAATACCTAATACATCAGTGACAAATTATGTACATGTATTTCAATAGTATTAATGTGTGCGATATATAAAAATAACCTTCACAACTGACAAAAAAATTAGGCGTCTAGAAATAAATTGTATAAAGATTTCCCAAAATGTCATGGAGTAATTTACAAAATATCTTTAATGTACATGAAACCATCAGTTCAGAACTAAAATTCACAATTTCTAAACTACTTGACTTCGTTCATCTCTTTATATTTTCAGTGTAAATTTTAAACAAGTTCAGTATGACTTCTTTTTCTAACTAATGAAGAAAACATATAGTGCTGTGTACTCAGACTCTCAGTGATTGAGGCGGTAGTATCATGTGTCTATTAAAAATTCCAGTATATTTTCCCCAGTATTAAAAATAGTGAATTTTAGTTCCAAAGGGTAGATTTATGTTACTCAAAATTCTAAGTGTATACTGAAACAGACCATCTAAGCAATCCCCTTAAAATAATAGAAACGGTGTTACTAGAACTATCATGTTATGAAGAATTGTTTTTATTCCATTCCTTGAATCAGAAAGTTGTATAAACCATCAGTGATTTTCTGTAAATTCACTAGAAAATGAGATTATAGTCTCTGGTGAATTTTAAGGTCATCATCTAAGCATGTCTCCTTTATGAAGAAACAAAATGGTTCATGAATTTCACAAAGTTTCTAATCTTGACATAAGAGGACCTAGCACTAGAATCGCTAATGCAAAGCCTAGTATGTTTCGTTTATTTTCTAATATACACTTGTAAAGGGTTTACTTGGTGCCAGGCCCACTCTTACTGCTTTACTGATAAAACGTCATATAAACCCAATACCATTTTTAATGTACCACAGAACTGAATATCTGAATAAAAATTTTTGAAGTACATATCAACATTAGCTTATTCAATTAATTTTCTAAGGTAAAATGCATTTTATTAACTTCTGTATCTCATTGGTCTATGCTGCTTTTCAGTTACATGAATCATTTTAAATCTGTTTATGATGAATTTTCCTCCATGAAATATAGTCAACAATTATCATAATAATTTATTTTTTACTTCCTTAATGATTTAAGTGAGCTCAGAGCCAGTGAGATGCTGGCTTAGAAATTGCTTTTAGGAGACAGGAATGACAGAATTCACCAGCATATGCAACTGGGTAAGTTTCCTATACTTGTTCTGATGAAGCAAATAATGGTGCTATTTATTAACTTATTGTAGGCCCAACATTACCTGGAAAAGGAGGACAGACTAGGAAAGAACCCACTCCCAGTCAAGTGTCTAAATCTATGATCCTATGACCAAAGTCTATCTCCCTAACACCTTCCAACAATTATCCCAATACATCAAACAGAGAAAAAATTATATATGTAATTACAAAAACTATATAATTTTGTATTTTCTACTAATTTCTTAAATGCTAGAAAATCAATGCATCTACAGAATAACTACAGTTTTTCTAATAAACTAGTTGGCTTGAATAGTAAAAGGGACAAACAGGGACTTTTGCACTTTAATAAGGAAAAATTAGAACAGATTAGTTTTGTGCCTATCCTATGTTTTTTCCCCCTTAAATCAAGCCATGATATTGAACCATTTGTATAATTTAGTTTTAATAGAATTTAGAACAGAAAATTGAGTATCTTGAAGCCTTCTATTAATAACTAACACAGTTACTAAAATCTTGCTTTTCCATAAAAGTGAATACAGTATTGTGATTATAATCACAGACACTGGGGACAGACTGCCTGGGTTCAGATCCCATTTCTGTCATTCACACACTGAAGAAATTAAGTCGTGTCACTTAACCTTTCCATTCCTCAGTTTAATTTAAATGAACAGTACCCATCTCACAGAGTTCTTACAGGAATGTAGTGAGCTAACATATACAAAGTGCTTGGACCGTGGCTGGCAGTGAGCTTTGTGCATTCAGTTATTACCCATCATCAAGTTTACATTCACTAGAGGAAATATCACATCTTTCCTAATTTAACCTGTCATCGACCAAACAGGAGAATGCGTGTGTCAATAACAGTCACTATTGTTCACATATATTAGCATGTTAGAGTGACAAGCCAAAACTTTGAGATGGAATTAAGTTTTGAAAAAATACTGTTTTCTTTTCCTATGTGAGCAATGTAAACAGGTGGAAGACAGCCCACTCAGGAAAGTTTCTGTAGGACTTTCCTCTTGTCATTTAGCCACTGTTTTTCCTTTTTCAATAGAAAAAAATAGTAGATCTAGAAAAGCACTGTGATATTTAAGCATACTTTAAAATGTTTTTGTGAAGTTAGGTGCATTGATAGATGTTCCTGTTTACGAGAGAAAACTTTTGAGGCTAGCCAGTCATCCCTTGTTTAGAGCAAGGGCACAGCTCTCCAGGAGGGGTACTCTTCCTTAACATAACAGTTTCCTTTTAACTTTATGACACTGCTCTTGTTCTGTTTTTTTTCTCCTTCAGTCAGATTCTCAGTTTCACACTGTGTAACTCTTTATTGCCCATTTTATTAATCCATTTCCAATTTATAGAATGGGGAGTTTAATTATTTCAGACATGCTGTGCCATATGTCCCGATACTCTCAGCCAGAGGTTCCTAAAAAAAGCCACTGTGGTGCAATTTGCACTAATTAGTATTTGGTGTGTGATCAACCTGATCATAATCAGTGAGGCTTTAGGTTGGTAAATAGGTGGTGAAAAAAGCTGCTCATTTTTAAGACCAGATTTTTAATACTTTTTTTATCATTAGATTTTTTTCAGGAAAATATGTAAGTAACTATGAAGAATTTACCTGGAAATGCTAGGTGACAAGTCTGAAGGGGGAAGAGCCGCAAACACCACCTAGTAGCTCTGTCCTTGGCCTTGGGAAACTTATTTACCATCTCTGACCCCGGGTTTCCTCAAGTATAAAATGTGACTAAGATTTAATGTAGTATTTCTTAGGATCATAAATTTTTTAGCTCATATAAACTGCCACATAGTAGATAGTTGGTATTTTTTTCCCCTTTTCTAGCATGAGCACTAGAATTAAGATTTCTAAAAAAAGCTGAGGAAATACAGGTAGTGTGCAAAAGTTAGTTATTAACTAATTTATTATGGCCTTTTGCCTTTTTCATTCATACTGCTATTACTCTGGTTCAGGGTTTTCTTTTCTGGAAAAAAGATAATCTTTTTTATTTCATTCCTTTCTGCCTGGACTATTACAATAGCCTTCAAATTCCATGGTTCACAATGGTCTCCTCATCTCGTGTTCCTCCCATATAGGACTAAACCCCCAAGGACTGCTATTAAAGAATATTATTCTGAAACATAACTCCAAATACACTTTTCAGCAATTCCTCTTGGCTGAAAGATGTCAAAACCTTTTTTCTGTATTCAAGGTCCTTCATAACCTGACCACAACTGAACTTTCTATCTTCATTTACAGACACTTCCTATCATGCACTGAAGAGTCGCTCTCACATCTCTGCTCCTGCTTATCCATTTTCTAAGCTTGAAGTGCCCTTACTTCTGAAGTGAAAGCTTACTCATTCTTCCAGACCTACGTAAAATACTAGGTCTACTGAAAAGTGTTCCCTAAACAATAACATAGCAAGAGTACACTTCACTCTATGTACCATTAATTCTCATGACCAGTGGGAACTTTCCATTTTCCATTAAAGCTAGTTTTTATATATGTGTAAGCCTTCTGTCAAGTTTCCCACAAATTTCCCACCCAAACCTAAAACTTTTGGCTTCTTAGAGCAACAATATTTTATCTTTATGTCTGCTGCATCCACTATGCTATCTGTCACATATGAGTTTTTATGGTAAATCAAACCCTCTGCCTTTAAAAGAGCATGTTTTGCTCTCAACTCCTGTCTAGATGTATAATGCAAATCCCTTTACTTTAAGCTTTATATAATATCCCCTGGTGATATACTTAGATCTCACTTGAGATTTCTGGTTATGATCTGTATGAATAAGCTTTAAGAACAGTATTATGGTCAGGATCATGGAAAAGATGTGACAAGGCACACCTAACTTTGTATGGCCTTCTAATCTAAGTAGTAGCCTTTAAATGCATTGCCAAGATGGCGCTCGCCGGATGAGCATGGGGTGGTGCCCAGGCATTTTGGCGGGCTATGACGTTAGTCTACCTGTGTTCCAGGTATCTCCCTATTGGTGGCGTGAGTCTTCTGTGGGCGTGATCAAGCTCATGGACACCGTTTGCTTGCATTGTGTGCCTTCCTGCGTGAGGAGCTTGTGACTGCTTGACCTTTATGCTGATTGGCCCATGAATGTTATATATACTCTGCTGTTTCTGCAGTAAACGAGTTCCTGCTTTGACTGAGCTCTCTGTTGCATCTATTTGTCTCCGGCCTAGGGGCCAGAGGCTGGTGATCGGGCGGACAGTCGGCACTCACCCTTCCTGGTCCTGCCTTGCTGGGGCGTATCTCCCCTTCCCGTTCTCTCCGCAGGTTCGGAGGGGGCTCGGGGAAGGCTAAAAACCCCGACATAACTTCTTGATAAGGGGGTGTGCATTTCTGAGCACACTTTGTATATGTTAGAAAGACAAAGAAAGGTGAAAAAATTTTGAGTGGCTGAATTGCTCCTAGATCTTAAAATAACCAATATACAAATATGTTTCCAATAGCATATAGAATTGTTGCCTCTGTGTATAGTAATGATGGTCCAAGAGCTATTATTCATTAATCTTCTATATTTTCAGAAACCCACTGAGAAAACAAATGGCCTGACCATGAATAGCAAACATACTTCCCAGATCATGGCTCCTTGAAAAATTTGTTAACCAAACTTGTAATCTGATAAACCATGTAGGGTGAGCATATAAATGATTATATTACATAAATTTGATTCAACACTTAGTAAGTACTGGCCAAGAATAGGTACATTAAAAGTAACATATTCATTTAGGATGATCCTACATTAATTTCATGTCAATAAAAGAAATTTTAATACCAAATTACCCAATCCCATATTCATCCACACTTTTAAAAATGAGTAACATTCTTAAAACATAATGTTATTCCTGATAGTTATATTACTATGCTGATTGGCCCATGAATGTTATATATACTCTGCTGTTTCTGCAGTAAACGAGTTCCTGCTTTGAGCCCCCAACATAGACTTAATAAAGGCCAGTAGTATGCAAGAAATAAAACAAAAGCTCGTCTGACAGAAGTTTTAAACTTCATACTATATTTCTACTCCCTTTTATTCCATAACCTTTACAAATCATTATCTAGAAACAAGAGGTCATGATACAAAATTGCTCATGACAAAATTGCTCATGACAAAATTGCTCATTGCTCTTTTTCCATGAAGAAGCTAAAATTAGCATTATCATTTAGTCATTAAAACATACTTACTGAAGAATAATCAGTGAAAAATAAAAACTTTTACAATGCTCTTAATTCTAACATGACATTAGGAAACTTTTATCCCAGCCATAGACCTGACTTTACATGCCTCAGAAAGTCAGCATATAAATTATATATGTACAGTAAGACACATATATATTAAATTCTATATAGGATGGTTAAAATGAGGTACAATTTTTTATCATCTTATACTACAATAAGGTATATATCTGTTTATGTGTATATGGGAAAATAGACATCCTTTTTAAATGTAGTTACTCTTATCTATCATAAAACAACAGGGCCAGAAAGAGTTCTGAAAGGAGTAAATTTACCATCAACTCGGAAAGATGCTTTTTATCCTTCTAATGAAAGTGATTGCGTATAACTCTTGCTGAACTCTGATTGAAATTCCCTCTAAGGCAAACTCTGCTCTGTAAGTTATTTTTATATAAAGTAAAGCTTCATGTTTGAGCTTTCCCCGAAATTCATATTTAAATTTTACTTACTATACTTGGGTAGTATAGAGAACCTGGGAATCTTATCAGTCATAATTTCTCCTTTTACCAAAGAACATATAACTAGTAATAAATAACTTTTAGAACTACAGAAAAAAATGCTTAATTATGTTAGAGATAAACAATTTTGTACAGAATTTCTAAATTCTAAATTCTTCACCTGCCACTGAAGAATGTTCCTTAAGAATGTCTTGGCAACACACAAATCAGACAATCAGATGTGATTTTTAAAATATGACCTAGAGATTAAATTATTCAAATGATTTAATACATGATCTTGGACTTCGGTGCTATAAGGCAAGATATCTAGGTAGTAGCAATAAGTTTATCTAATTCACTCACTTTAACTTCTCTTTCTGAATTTATACCTTTTAATTTAGTATTCTCATTATCTTATTTATTAATTGAAGGCAAGGATTCAGGCCCTTTTAAAAATTAGGTGAACAGGAAACTTCTGGTTGTGGTTAAGACAGAGTTCAATGTGGCAAAAGATATTTTCATGGGAATAAACTGGAAAATCTAGAACTATTGCAAATTTACTTATCTACTAACTCTTTTGTGTTTTCTTATTTAAAGTCACAGGATGCTGATGAGGTAATGATGACAGGCCTACACTCTGTAGAGGGGCTAAGAGAGGCGGCAGACATCATGCTGCTTTTTATTTTAGTGTATTTGTTTCAAGGTGTATGGGAAAGGCTGAGGTTGTGGGCAAAGGGCCTAAGAAAAGGAGTGCAGTTGAAAGAGCAATCAGGAAATTTTGGTGTCATTTTATTACTGAAGACATGAAATTCAGAGATGAGAGTGACCAATATTTTTATATTAAAATAACCGCTATACTTGAGAAGGTGGGGAGAGGGTCAGAGCCACAAATACAGATGATTTTTCTCTCAGGAACTTTTCAAAATTATGAGCTATGTAGGTAAGAGTGAAAAAGGTGAGCTAAAACATCCTGAAAAGCAGAGAAGAGCTTTCCATAGTCTCACTGTGCTGGATAGATAAAGATTATAAAGTTCAGAATTCACAAGCAGACCAACCTCAATGAATAATCTCAAGCTCTCAGTTGGAATCACTGGAGGGACATGCTGAGAAGTGGGTTAAAACAGGTATAGACATATTATGATTGCAAATCTAGCCCATCCCAAACCCGTCAAGTTCAAGAATAGTTAAGTTCATCAATCACCCACTCTATCTTCCTAGCAGAGGAAATGGTAAACCTCTTTGATGGAAGATGGCATAATTTAGAATCTCTATTTCCGAAACAATATCTGATATTTAATAAAATTACTAGGCTTAAGAAAAGACAAGACCAAAGACCAAAATACGAGAGAAAATTCAATCAATAGAAGTAAATCCCTTAGTAATGTAAATATTGGAATTAGTAGACAAAAATTCTACAATATTTATGCTGAATAATTGTAATGAAGTACAGGAAGAGATGGAAAAAAGAGAAGAGGAGAATAAAACCAGAAAATTGAAATCTGTAAATTGGAAGTGAAACACAATACTTCAAAATAGTTTCTTTCAAAGTCTTCAAATTGTATACCTCATTAGCTCAAACCATACTGAAGGTACGATATACGCGCATGATGGTTCTAAAATATTATTTTATGAGTTGTATCCCTCTTAATTCAAGGGCTAATTGGGAGAATTTGGAAGATATATTGAAAAACCAATAGAATATGTTTTTACTATGGAAATTTGACTCAATAAATATTCAAAGTAAAATATAACAAATATCCTTATTGGTGACAATCTTTATCTTAGCCTGATGTGAAAATTAGGGTAAATTATTTACCTTTCTCTTCATCCAAATATTAATGGCTTAAAAGAAAGAGTGAATTTTATGTTTGGTTAATTACATTAAGAAAAACTCTAAGATGGCCCGAAAGATTTCGATCCTCTAGTATTAACACACTCTATAATCCCTGTCCCTTTTTGTGGGAAGAACCCTATTAATATGGCAAAATTTACTGTAATGATGATGTTATATGGCAAAGATAAAAGCATTGTGCAGATGTTAAGTAAAGTATCTAATCAGTTTGACCTTCTGTTAATTGAAAGGAATTTTATTCTGAGTGGGACTGACCTTATCAGGTGAGTCCTTAAAAGACTGTTTAGGTTTTTGTTGAAATCAGGGAGATTACCCCAAGCTTGGGGCCCTGGACTTCTGACTTGCATATGAGATAATACATGAGTGTTGTTTTAAGCTGCTAAGTCTGTGGTGATTTTTATGCAGCAATAGAAAGTTAATACAGTTAGTTTGAAGAAGTTAGTGAGAAAGCATTGCTCAATCTTTTACTTTGTGGGAGCTGCCTGACCACAAATTCATCCGGCTATTCTTGAGTGGAAATGCTGTGATTTTTCTTATTGTGCCTCTAACCAGGTTGATTATGAAGCTTAAACCAATGATAAGTACTAGCAAGTTCTTTTCACACATTTATAAAATCATGCTCTTCATTCAGTTTTATTAATAAAAAAAGGTGAAGTTTGGATCTTATTCTAAATCTTCTCTCTCTCATGTCTTTGAATTAATTTGGAAAAAAAGAAATACACATTCTTTATTACATGTTCACCAACTCAAAAATCTACAGTGTGTCACTTGTCATACAATAATAATACATTACCAACATTATACAATGAAAAGAAAAATGAAACCAGAAAAATAGAGTGCATCATGTGGAAAAATGCCATTTCTGTATCAAAATCTATGACAATTTCAATGTTATCATCAAAACAATCACTCCTGAGTTTCATTATTTTCTTCTTGATGTTGAATGGATTGAACATATAACTTTTCTTTTTAAATGCACAATTACATAGATGGTCACAGTAGAAGAAATCATTACAAGCAATCTGTCCTTGAATGGCGAGAGTTGTTTGGGATGAATTTGCATAACCGGCAGCCTTGAGTCTCCTAATCTCCTTGGCAGAAATACTGTCCCACTTGTTTTTCCTAGAACCAAGTGGACAATGTTCTTAAAAAAAAATTGTCACTAAATTTCCTTTTGAATTCTGACTACAAGATTGAATAAATATTGTCTGCTGAAACTGGCTGTGAAGATAAGTATTTCATGACAGTTAATATATTTCATATGCAAATGTTTTGGCCTACTTTTATTTTGGAAGTAGGGAAGAAAAATTTTTCTATCTATTTAATTTGGAATGTACTATCAATCAGATGCATAAGTCCCTGAAGTTAAATAGCCATTTAATGCATCATGTTATTAAAATGGCACATTTTGTACTGAGGACAAATCAGGATAATATGCTGATTTCAGTGTGCATATAGTACTACCAGAAAGAAATACATCCTATTAAATAAGAATTATTAAAGTAAAATCTGAACTTTACAAAAAGTTACTATATATACACACACACAAACACACACACATCAACTTGGGCTGGCACCTATATCCAAATTGTCATCTAAATGCCCCCCACAATTAAGTCACCATATAGTTTATCATAAGTATACAGGATATTTCAAAACATTAGAAAAATGTATATTCTTTCTTTTCTACGTAAAACACCTCTGTTTACATTATTTTAAATTGAATCTCACCACTTTTCTTACATACTTTGCTTAATATCATTATAATTTATTACCACAGTCCAGAAAAATAAAAATAATTTCAACTTGTTAAGAGATTCATAGCACTTCTTTTTACACATACTTTGAGCTTTAGGTCTAATAGCTATTTCAAATTAAAAGTTTGCTGGATGAGAAATATATTAAAATTTGTATTTTAGAAATATGTGAATTATATCTCATTCCCTAAAGGCAGTTCCAGATTTGCCAATTCAAAAGTACAGTGTTTTCATGCTTTCTTAATACCAATTGCCCTCCCTTCCTAGATGGTGAGGCATGGTGTTTTAATGTTATTTATAAAAGTAATGAACAGTCTTTTGTGAAAATTCCTACTCTTCTTTAATTTTTATAATTCTGTTGTTATCCCTTTTCATGATGGACTTACTCTGAATCTGCCCCAAACTTCACTTTTGTGCTAATAGTACCTTTCCTTATTAGTGCTCTAACTGTTGTTTTTTAGAAAGTGCACCAATATATTAACTCTTAGAAAATACGATTGCTTTTTATATTTCTGAAACTAAAAACAAATGATTCTGAAAACACTACAATACAGAAAAATTATTTGAATTCTTAGAAACATTAAATCTCAGAAAGAATTATAGGGCTTGATAAAAGTTCAAGGACACAGAAGTGAGGAAAGACTCACACTTCAGTCATAGAAAGCGGGAGGAGGGCAAGGGAAAGAATGAGGGGTTCGATGCCAAGAGAATATGATGATAACCTTACATACTGTGACAAAAGCTATAAAAGAAGAACAGTAAAGTTTTATGAATATTGAAAATTGCAGAAAGCTTGCATGCAGAAGGCATGAAAGTGCAGTGAACAAAACAACTTCACTGTATTTGGAAAGAAAAAAAAGCATTTTCTACCAAACTGTAGACAAGAAAGTTACATTGTATAAACAATGAATAACTATTTAATCTATCATTTCAAAGTTAGTCTCTACCTATTCTTTTCAATTGTCTATGCTCACAGAAAATAAACTAATATTTTAGTATTTATTTTTCCATTCCATAAGTAAAAGGAAAAGTTTTGTGATCCTCTAATGAATCACTTACTTATTTCTGTATCATATAGTCACAACAAAATATTAAATGGAAAGCTGAGAAATTACAAGGAGAGATGTTATAATTAGTTTTCAGTGACAAAAAAAATCTAGTTCTTTACCATAGTATAGATCCCTGTACTAGTCAGGGTTCCCCAGAGAAAGAGAGCCAATAACATATATATTACATTTGTGTGTGCACACACGTGTGTAAACAGCCTTATTTTAAGGACCTGTTTCATGCACATGTGTGAGTTGGCAAAGCCTGGAAACTGAGGCAGGAGTTGATGCTGCAGCCTCGATTCTGCAGAATTTATTCTGCAGGGAAGCTCAGTTTTTCTTTTAAGGCCTTCAACTGGAATGCATGAGGTCCATATTCTCAAGGATTATTTCCTTTATTTAAAGTATACTGATGGTAGATGTCAGTCACATTCCCAAAAATACATTCACAGCAACATCTAGACTAGCTTTTGACCAAAGAACTGGGCCCCATAGCTTCACCAAGTTTACATAAAATTAACCATCATAAGCTCTAACCATAAAAAAATTTCAAATGGAAATAAGAATGGAAGGATTGTGGTCTTAAAAATAAGATAAAATATAAAATTATAGAATATAATCCTTTACATTTATTAAAGAGTTATAGGAAGATAAGAGTAAATAACTAGTATTTTCAATCTCACATATTTGTGTGAGTATATTTTCTCTCTGGAATATTTCATGTTTCTCTGAAGATGACAGCACAGAGTACTGGCTCCCTTTCCTCAACTCTGAGTCGGAGATATTGCAGAAAACAGAAATAAGTTGAAGAATCTATACATTAACTTAAGGGCTATGAGAGAACTCTGTGAGGTGGTTCTGAGGTACCAGACTGAAAGGGAAACATTAGCCTAAAGTGAAATAGGTCTGGACATGAAAACAAAAATGTGTCATTTCCTCCCCTTTGCACTGCCCTGGCTACCACAGACAGGCAGAAAAGTAATGATCAGCCCAGCACTGCTGGGGGTCCTAGGCTAGTGTAGAGGCAGTATTTAACACCAACCTGGATGAACTCCCTAGCTCCTCATATTATTGTCCTCCCCCATTTGTCTGCATCTTGAGTGTTAGGTGATTTTAACTATGGAAAATAGCAGAGACACAGGTTATAATTCTAAAGGTTTCTTCTAGGATACTGTTCATCCCATCCTCAAAAATCATCACACAAGGCATAAGCTAGCATTAGGCTTTATCTGCTCCTTCATGCTACCTATTATCAACTGACATAAATATAACCCTAAAAGAATAAGAACCCACAGGAAAATAAGGTAAATATTTAGTATGCTGCAGCTGAAAGAGCAAACGAGGTGGAATTAACATATGCAATAACTTAAATTAAGCATATTCAATATCTACCAAGAGATAAGGGAAGATATTGGAACATTAAGAAGGCACATGAAGTCATAAAAACAGAGTATGATCAGTGAAAAGCATATTTAAGATAAATTACCCAAGAAATGGGCTAAATTCTATAATGAAAACAAGGAAGGGATGAATTACTGACCTGCAAGATTAGGCAGAATAAGTTTCTCAGAAGTTGTTAGGAAGGGAAGAAATTATAAAAGAAAAGTTTTATAAGCAGCTATGGAAGTTGGAAGCATCATTGTGAATACATATATCACAGATTTACTAGAAATACTGATAAGGCTTTTTTTTTTTTTAGAAAGAGTTGCTGAGAAAATTGTCAGAATGAGAGAATGATGTAAAATCTCGGGCATCTTAGAATGCCAAGCAGAATTCCACACTAAACTTGTACTCATGAAATTTTAAATCATCAAAGAAAGAAAATTCCAGAAGTGCTAGGGGTTAAATAGTAAATTAACTACCAAGGAAAAAAAATCAGATTGATATTATTATCAGTAACTTTGGTGTAAAAGAGAACAGATGTGTTGAAAAAAAGGAAACCTCAGAAGTCAAATTGTCCATTTAGTGAAGTGAAGGAGGAAAGCAAAGCCTCAGAAAGCTCAGCAGATATAAACCCAATCTGAACTCCTGCAAGAAAGAATACATCAAGGAGGATGCCATAGGAAGGTATGTCGAATAAATTTGAAAATTTTTATTTGTCTTAATAAGCATAAACAAAAGTGTTGAGAGGAGAGGAAGACATTATTAATAATCTAAAATGGAATTCTAGAAAATGACGATATCCTGCAGAACAGGAAGTAAGGAAGGGCTGACCACAGAATGGTGCACAATAGGTTAAGTTTTCTCACTCAAGGGTACTTATAGCCCTATAAAATTGATAAGGAAAATAAATAAGTGTTTGGGACTTCAGGGATGAGCTCTAGATGAGTAAAACAAGTACGCATAGATTTTGAAGCACAAATAAATATTGAAGTATATAGGAAAGAAGAAAAAAGTTTGTAAAAAATAGATTCAATATAAAACATAAACTTAGATTGTAAATAAGCCTATAAGCAGTATTCACAGTAAATTTCAATGACTTAAAGATAAACATTATATAAAAACTAAGAAATTTTTTCATAGATAAATCTAGAATAAAGGACTACATGCATAAAGTTAAGAAAAGGCTACATACTGAGAAATAATATGTACAATACCAAAAATTATACGGAAATAATATTCAGAAAATGCAAGACACTTTGGTAAACAAAAATAAAAATATACAACACCAACAGAATAAAAATGAGGAAAATTATGAATAGTCAGTTAACAGAAGGCAATTTCCATGTGATGAGCATTAGTTAACAGCAGATTTTGTTGACCTATTAGGTTGATAAATATCAGAAAAAATCGATAATACCAAATATTAGTGAATAATCAAGAAAATAAAGTTTTCCTGCACAGTTTGTATAAATCTTTACTCCCATCAGTTTACTTCCTGTTATTGTTTAATGACTGATTTTAGGGTTTATGTTCATGTTTTAAGGAAATTAGACTTGTGTCCATAATATGTGGCAGGGGAGATCTGACACAGGAGAAGGCAATGTGATGACCTAAGCACACAGGATTTGGAAAGGCTACACTGCTGGCTTTGAAGATGTTCTTGTCTTGTCTTATAACAAATGTTTAATCTCAAACTTTATTTCTACTCTTTTTTCTATGCACAAATAATGGTAAATTTATGTGTTCATTAAAATTAGAAATATTACCTTTACTCCCTATAAAATGGAGCATAGCAGAAAATTAGACTATTTAAGTAAATTCAACTAACATTTATAAAGTTTTACCAAATAAAAAGTCCTTGCTCCCTCTTGGGATTCTAAATCTTGTTTGGCAGAAATGTATGTATATGAAGTTGGTAGGCATTTGTGAGAATTCTGGGAATACACATAATAAATAAAGTGCAAATATAATTTGCCTTCATGAAAGAAATTTCTATTCATTCATAATAGAAAACCACTAATTAGGAGGGGATTAAAAAGCATTTTATATTAGATAATGTTATGTTTCCTCTGATCATTCATTCTACCTTCTCTTGCTTACAATCCCCCGATAAACATACCTATAAACCCTCTAGTGGAGGCTCATAACTAGCACTGAACAATTTGTCACATTCCCCAGCCACAGTGACTTGATTGGCAATGCATGTATGATGGAGGAATGTTGGAAGAAAAACACACTGTTTTTGCTCAACTTGACATGGAAGATTATATCATCCCTGTTTTCCCCCAATATAACACCTAAAAATAAAATTAACTTGAAGAACATTGCAGGAAGATGGAGCTGTAAAACAGAACTTATGGAATAAATAATATTACTAGAAAATTGAATTTCAGAATCACATATTGCAAACTAAAAGAATTCTAGTCAATTGGTAGGTGTATTAAAATACATTGTAGAGAAAGGAGACAAGATGGCAGCATAAGTAGTGTGGCGGAAATCTCCTCCCAAAACTACACATATTTTGAAAATACAGCAAATACAACTATTCCTAAAAGTGTGACCAAAAGTAACTACACCAGCCAGTCTACAACTGGGAGAACTCAGCATGTCATGGAAAAGGGTAAGGTAAAAAGCCATGACCTGGTGGGACCCAAGAACTCCCCCAACCCAAGCTCACCAAAGGGAGGAAAAAAATCAGAGAGGGGAGGGAGTGGAAGCACAAGACTGCTAAATACTCATCCCTAGAAATCTGCCCTGGGAGCACAGACCCACATTGCATGGTGCTCTGGAGATTAGAGGGGCTGGAAAGCAAAGTCTGAGATTAAGACTGTGAACAGGTTCCCATAATGTGCTGTCCTGGGACAAAAGAAAAGCAGGCGCTTTAAGGGACCTCGCAATAGTCAGAGGGCTGCTAAAGGGGCAAGGGTTTAGGAGAAGGAACAGGTGGACAAAATCGTCCTGGCACACTAAGCCCAGCAGGCTGGAAACTTTCAGAAACTTCAGGGGCCATATCTGCCTGGTTGGCAAAGCAGTGCCGAGGCCCTCACCACAATAAGCAGACTGCCGCTCTTTCCTCCCCACCGACATCTCTGAGTGAACCGGCTGTGCCCACCACTGCTGCAGACAAGCTGGAGGGCAGCCCCACCTACAGGAACTACACAGCTTAACTCAGAGGCTGCTCCCTGCATATGGCTAACGGGCACAGATACAGGGGCTGCTTCCTGCGCAGTTGACCAGCATAGACAGTGGAGATGGGCCCTGAGACCCAGAGCCACAAAGGGGCATTGTTATTGTGGTGGAACCAGCACCACTCACCTGCAACCCCGCGATAGCCCTAGGCCATCCCAAGGACCACCCCGCCCATGGCAGTTTAGGGGATTAACCCAGAGGCCACTCCCTGCACGCAGTTAACTGGAAGAGACAGTGGAGATGAGCGCTGTGACCAGCAATCAGGATGTGACTTTGTCCTAGGTGAAACCCGTGCCACTCAGCTGTGACCACTCCCATTGCTCTAGGACCATGAAATGGCAGAAAAACCTTGTTCAATCCAAAATCCCTCAAACACCAGAGAGAGGGCTTGGTGAGACTCAAATCACCAATCTTCCTAAAAAAAATTCAAAATAAGTCATAGGATGCTAATGGAGCTACAGAAAAATATTCAAGAGCTAAGGAATGAATTCAGGAGGGAGATAAAGGAAATGAAACAAACAAAACAATGGAGGGATTTAAAAACAGATTAGGTGAAGTAGAGGAGGCAGTGAATGGAATAGAAATGAGAGAATAAGAATACAGAGAAGCTGAGGCAGAGAGAGAAAAAAGGACCTCAAGGAATGAAAGAATATTGAGAGAACTGTGTGACCAATCCAACAGGAACAATATTCACATTATAGGGGTACCAGAAGAAGAAGAGAGAGAAAGAGAAAAAAGGATAGAAAGTGTCTTTAAAGAAATAATTGTTGAAAACTTCCCCAATCTGGGGAAGGAAATAGTCTCTCAGGCCATGGAAGTGCACAGATCTCCCACCACAAGGGACCCAAGGAAGACAACACCAAGACATATAATAATTAAAATGGCAAAGATCAAGGACAAAGACAGACAAAAGGAGCCAGAGAGAGAAAAAAAGATCACCTACAAGGAAAACTCATCAGGCTATCATCAGACTTCTCAGCAGAAACCTTACAGGCCAGAAAGCAGTGGCACGATATATTCAATGCAATGGAACAGAAGGGCCTTGAACCAAGAATACTCTACCCAGCAAGACTATAATTTAAATTTGAAGGAGGGATTAAACAATTCCCAGATAAGCAAAAGTTGAGGGAATTTACTTCCCACAAACCATCTCTACAGTGTATTTTAAAGATACTGCTCTAGATGGAAGTATGACTAAGACTAAATAGCTGTCACCAGAGAAAATAAAAACACAGCAAAGGAAGTAGATCAACTAAATACTAACCAAATGCAAAATTAAGTCAGCTACCCACAAAGTCAGTCAAGGGATACACAAAGTGCACAGAATACGACACCTAACATATAAGAGTGGAGGAGGAAGAAAAAGAAGGGAGAGAAAAAAGAATCACCAGACTGTGTTTATAATAGCATAATAAGTGAGTTAAGGTAGACTGCTAGATAGTAAAGAAGCTGCCCTTGAGCCTTTGGTAACCATGAATCCAAAGCCTGCAATGGCAATAAGTACACACCTATGGATAATCACCCTAAATGTAAATGGACTGAATGTACCAACCAAAAGGTACAGAATTACAGAATGGATAAAAAAGTAAGACCCATCTATTTGCTGCCTAGAAGAGACTCATTCCAAACCCAAAGACATACACAGACTAAAAGTGAAGAGATGGAAAAAGATATTTCATGCAAACAATAAGAAGAAAAAACAGGAGTTGCAGTACTTGTATCAGACAAAATAGACTTCAAAACAAAGAAAGTGACAAGAGACAAAGAAGGACATTACATAGTGATAAAGGGGTTAGTCCAACAAGAGGATATAATCATTATAAATATCTATGCACCCAACACAGGAACACCTACACATGTGAAACAAATACTAACAGAATTAAAGGAGGAAATAGACAGCAATGCATTCATTTTAGGAGACTTCAGCACAACACTCACTCTGAAGGACATATCAACCAGACAGAAAATAAGTAAGGACACAGAGGCACTGAACAACACACTAGAACAGATGGACCTAACAGACATCTATAGAACACTCCAACCAAAATCAGCAGGATACACATTTTTATCAAGTGCACATGGAACATTTTCCAGAATAGACCACATACCAGGCCACAAAAAGTTTCAGCAAATTCAAAAAGATTGAAATTGTACCATCCAACTTCTCAGATCACAAAGGTATGAAACTAGAAATAAATTGTACAAAGAAAACAAAAAAGCTCACAAACACATGGAAGGTTAACAACATGTTCCTAAATAATCAGTGGATCAATGACCAAATTAAAATAGAGATCAAGTAATATATGGAGACAAATGAAAACAACAGTGCAACGTCCCAACTTCTGTGGGACCCAGCGAAGGCCATTCTAAGAGGAAAATATATAGCAATCCAGGTCTATTTAAAGAAGGAAGAACAATCCCAAATGAACTGTATAAATTCACATTTCTTGAAACAGGAAAAATAAGAACAAATGAGGCCCAAAATTAGTAGAAGGATGGCATAATAAAGATCAGAAAAGAAATAAATAAACTAGAGAAGAATAAAACAATAGAAAAATATATTGAAACCAAGAGTGGTTCTTTGAGAACATAAATAAAATAGATAAACCACTAGCCAGACTTACCAAGTAAAAAGAGTATACACACATAAAGAGAATCAGAAATGAGAAAGGAAAAATCACTACAGATGCCACAGAAATACAAAGAATTGTTAGAGAATATTCTGAAAAATTATATACTAACAAATTGGATAACCTAAAAGAAATGGACAACTTTCTAGAAAAATACAACCTTCCAAGGCTGGCCTAGGAAGAAACAGAAAATCTGAACAGACCAATTACCATCAATGAAATTGAACCGGTAATCAAAAACCTACCTAAGAATAAAATTCCTGGACGAGATGGCTTCACTGCTGAATTTTATCAGACATTTAGAGAAGACATAATAATAGAAGAGAAGGGAATACTTCCAAACTCATGAAGTGAAAGACCTATACCCTGAAAACAACAAGACACTCTTGAGAGAAATTAAAGAGGACATTAGTGAATGCAAATTCATCCCATGCTCTTGGGTAGGAAGAATTAACATTGTCAAAATGGCCATCCTGCCTAAAGCAATATACAGGTTCAATGTAATCCCTATTTAAATACCAACAGCATCCTTCAACAAACTAGAGCAAATAGTTCTAAAATTCATATAGAACCACAAAATACCCTGAATAGCCAAAGCAATCCTGAGAAGGAAGAATGAAGCAGGGGTGATAATGCTGCCCAACTTCAAGCTCTACTACAAAGCCACAGTAATATAGACAATTTGGTACTGGCACAAGAACAGACTAGAAAGTCCAGTTTTAACCCAAGCATATAGGGTCAATTAATATATGATAAAGGAGCCATAGATATAAATTGCAGAAATGACAGCCTCTTCAACAACTGGTGTTGTCAAAACTGGACAGCTACATGTAATAGAATGAAACTGGATTACTGTCTAACTCCATACACAAAAGTAAATTAAGAATGGTTCAAAAACCTGAATGTAAGTCATGAAACCATAAAACTATTAGATGAAAACATAAGCAACTCTCTCTTAAATATAAACATGAGCAACTTTTTCATGAACATATCTCCCTGGGCAAGGGAAACAAAAGCAAAAATGAACAAGTGGGACTATATCAAACTAAAAAGCTTCTGTACAGCAGAGGACACCATCAGTAGAACGTAAAGGCATCCTACAGTATGGCAGAATATATTCATAAATGACATATCCGATAAGGGGTTGACATCCAAAATGTATAAAGAGCTCACGGGCCTCAACAACCAAAAAGCAAATAACCCTGTTAGAAAATAGGCATAAAATCTGAACAGACACTTCTCCAAAGAAGAATTCAGATGGCCAACAAGCACATGAAAAGATGCTCCACATCACTAATCATCAGAGAAATGCAAATTAAAAAGACAATGTGATATCACCTCACACCAGTTAAAATGGCCAACATCCAAAACACAAACAACAACAAATGTTGGTGAGGATGTGCAGAAAGGGGAACCCTCCTACACTGCTGGTGGGAATGTAAATTAGTTCAACCATTGTGGAAAGCAGTATAGAGGTTCCTCAAAAAACTAAAAATAGAAATACCATTTGACCCAGGAATTCCACTCCTAGGAATTCACACTAAGAAAACAGAATTCCCACATTCAAAAAGACATATGCACCCCTATGTATATCATAGCACTATTTCCAATAGCCATGAAATGGAAGCAACCTAATGCCCATTAGTAGATGAATGGATAAAGAATGTGTGGTACATATATACAATGGAATATTTTTCAGCCATAAGAAGAAAATAAATCCTACCATTTACAACATGGATGGAGCTGTACAGTATTATGATCAGTAGAATAAGCCAGGCAGAGAAAGACAAGTACCAAATGATTTCACTCATCTGTGGAGTATAAGAACAAAGCAAAAACCAAGGGAACAAAACAGCAGCAGACTCACAGAACCCAAGAATGGACTAGCAGTTACTATAGGGAAAGGGACTGGGGAGGATGGGTGGGAAGGAAGGGAGAAGGGGATTAAGACGCATCCTGATTAGCACACATAATGTAGGAGGGGCATGGGGAAGGCAGTATAGCACAGAGAAGACAAGTAGTGACTCTGTAGCATCTTAGGACTCTGAAGGACAGTGACTATAATGGGATATGTGGAGGGAACTTGATAATGGGGGAAATCTAGTAACCACAATGTTGCTCATGTCATTGTATATTAGTGATACTTTATTAAAAATGAAATACTTTGTAGGAAACATGATGAGTATCTTCATATGTTGGCAGAAGCATTAACAGTAATTTAGGGAAATGAATGGAACCTCAAAAATGCAAATATATTACATATATAAGAACCTGTGTGTGATTACAACTATCAAGATTATATATCTGTATTTACAGTTACCAATAATAGCAAAGGTAACATTGTAAACATGGTAAAATTGATTAATGCATTAACAGAAATAAACAGACACCAAGGACTCCACTGAAGAATGTTATGACTAATGTTCCATGGTGGCCTTCCTTATCTTATTTTATCTTATCTTATCTTTTCTTATCTTATCTATCTTATCTTATCTGAGTCTTTTATGTGAAAGAAAATCTGAACTTACTTCAATCTGAAATTTCCCTTGGCACCAAATCCAGTGGGCTGTATGATAGGTAAATTTATTGTGGCAGTTTATTTCTCTACCAATGAAGAGCTCAGATTTCAAAGGGAAAGAGCATGATAATTACACTAGTCAGGTTTCACTTCCATGAATAGGAAGACTGATGTTTTAAGTAGAAATGTTTTTGAAATACAGAATTAGGAACTTGAAGAATGGTCTTCACCTTGGGCCTCTGACAGTAATTCCCAGTATAACACAGAGTTGACCTCAAAAGAGATCAAATGGAACTTCCAGAATTCTACCACAGATATGTTACCTGTACTACAATCAGAAAGGCATAGAATTTAGGAACACATGACCTTAACTTCAAATGGATCAGCAACTGTCATGTGGTACATACAACACAATAGATGAATTTCAAAAGCATTTGAAAAGTGAAAAAAAGTAAGGCACAAATGACTGTATATTATTTGATAGTATTTATATGGAAACCTTAAAAATAAAAAACTGTAATATCAAAAGCTAATCAGTAGTTACATGGATGGAGGAAAGGACTGATTCTAAAGAGATACCAGAACTCCATGGGGTGAAGAAAAATCTGCATCACAACTGTGGTTGTGGTTACATGATGATATATATTCATCAGTCTTACTGAATTGTACACTTAAAATTGGTACATTTTATTTCATTTCAATTACACCTCATTAGCACACCCAATTCAACAATATATTAAAAGGATCATACACTATGATCAAGTGGAATTTATTCCAGGGATGCAAAGATAGTTCAACATGCACAAACAATCAATATGATGACACCACATTAATAAAGCAAAGAATAAAAATCATATGATTATCTCCACAGATGCACAAAAAGCATTTGACAAAATTCAACACCATTATGATAAAAACTCTCAACAAAACATGTGTAGAGGGAACATACCTCAACATAAGAAAGAACACATATGACCAGCCCACAGCTAATATCATATTCAATGGTAAAAAGCTAAAAGCTTTTCCTCAGATGAGGAACAAGACAAGGATGCCCACTCTCACCACTTTTATTAAACATAGTACTGGAGGTCCTAACCATGGCAATCAGATAAGAGAAACAGAAAAAAGGCATCCAAATTGGTAAGGAAGGAGTAAAACCATCACAATTTGCAGATGACATGATACTGTATATAGAAAACCCTGACCCCCACCAAAAAAACAGAACTAATAAATGAATTCAGTAGTTACAAGATACAAAATCAACATTTGTTGCATTTCTGTACATTAATATGAACTATCAGGAAAATAAATTAAGAAAATAATCGCATTTATAATTGCAGCAAGAAGAATAAAGTACTTAGGAATAAATTTAACCAAACAGGTGAAAGATCTGTACACTGAAAATAGTAAGAAAAGGATGAAAGAAGTTGGAGAAGATACAAATAAATGGAAAGATATTCCTGGCTCACGGATTGGAAGAATTAATATTGTTAAAATGTCCATTTTACATCTACAGCTTCAGTGCATCCTCTTACCAAATTCCAATGGCATATTTCACAGAACTAGAGCAAATAATTCAACAATTTGTATGGAACCACAGAAGACCCAAACAGCCAAAGCAAGGAAGTTAATATTTTTATCATAGCTGGATAGGGAAAAGTTTCTTTAGAACACAAAAACAAAAAAATAAAGAAATATCTATCAATGACTGCCTTAAATTTAAAAATACTTTCATACAATGAAAGACTTCAAAGTTTTTTTAAAAAATCCCGTTGCATTCAGAAAAATAATTAAGAGATTAAGAGATCTGGAATACCATGGGCTGGCAAGGAT
Source organism: Smutsia gigantea (assembly GCA_032199065.1). Classification (NCBI taxonomy): domain Eukaryota; kingdom Metazoa; phylum Chordata; class Mammalia; order Pholidota; family Manidae; genus Smutsia; species Smutsia gigantea. Next base: position 212,154 of record JAVSCE010018374.1, read on the forward strand.
GTGGGGAAGTGGAGACACTACTTCACTGGATGTGGAAGAATGAATGAAAAAGTTGCCAATGGCTCATGTACCGCAATAATACCACCAAAATACAATACATTGATATAAGTAGAGACACAGAGTAAATATGTATGTACATGCATAGGATAGATACAAAGAAACGTGTTGTCAGATGGGGAGTAATATAACAAAAATGGAAGAGATAATGAACTAAATTAATTTTCATATGATACATTTTATTTCCTACATATGCATATTTTAAAGAAATATGGTAAATTACTAATATTTTTTAAATATGGATGGAAATTTCACTGGTGCTTTTTATACATTGGATGCTTTTCTGCATGTTTAAAATATTTAATGTGTAAATGTTATCTTCCAAAAGTCCAATTCTTGTGTAAATATAGCAAGGAAATAAAGAAAACAAAATGGCTCTTTTTTTTCCCTGAAGGAAGCACGGGAATAAAACTATGAAATATTTTGAAACACATGGAAGAAAACCAGAGTCATTCATCAAGGATCATGAGAAAGTTTTCCTTAGTAAAGCTATACTATTTATAACAAATATCTAAAATGGGAAAAACATTGCAAGATCACTATGCATTGCATGGTCACTATTTTTCTCTGTTCAAAATCAGAAAATTTTTGAGATTTAAGAATAATAAAATCAATTTTAATCTTAGTATGTTGAAAATACTAAATGAAGAGTAGGTAAATTAAGAGAAATTTGTAAAAAGAGCCAAAGAACACTCACAGGCTCTCAGTAAGTAAGGTACTAATAAAGTGCTGCCATTAGATCATATAATGACCAAGCCAAGGAAACATCTGCAATTAGCATAAATTCAAAGGCAGGATGAGAAAATAATACTACACAAAAATCAGAAGAAGCCCTCACAATTTACTTGGACTAGACAATGGACAACTGATACGTAATGTCTCCCAGAAAATGTGCAAATTCAGATGGATTTCCTGTCTAGAGCTTTATCTCAAATATTCCCACAGATTAACATTAAATATTGATTGGTATTATTACTAATAAGCAATTCCAAACAAGGAAGGAACAATTGTATACAGTATCAAATAAAAATATGTCAGTCTGTTACTAATACATTTCTTCTGTACATGGGGTTGTTCTATTTTAGCTGAGCATATAATAGGCATGTATGCATGCAACTGCCATCCTTTAGTTTATGAGTAATGCTGTGCGTAAGGGGATGTTGCTGCAGTGATCCTGGTGTAGCCGTTTGCTGAGTACTTTCCCTTTTTTTTGTGGTTTAATTGTTTGTTCACTTATTCATTCATATATTCCCTTGGTCATTCATTCATCAAATAGTTATTAATAACTTGCTTTGTGCCAGGCTCTGGACATAAAAAACATGAGCCGAGTAGACATGATTTCTATCCTCATGAAGTCTTCAGACTGGTGGAAAGCAACTGGCTTTATCATTAAAACACTGTGGGTTTGAATCTGACTCTGCCACTTCTACGGATTTAAATTGTACATCACCAGGTACTGTGGTGAGCACTCTCCTTATGTTAATTCATTCAATCCTCACAGTGACCCCCAGAAAAGGATGAGGCTCAAAAAGGTTTAAACAATTTAAATCTGTAGAAGTACTTTCCCTTTTAACAGACTATAACCATGGCATCCAGGAAACAGAGAATCTACCAGGGAATAAAAGAAATGCTCAGACAAGTAATCAAGTAATTTTTCTTGAACAAGTACTTAAAACTCTGATCCTCTTTCCCCAACTATAAAGAAACAATAACACCTATTTCGTATAGTTTCTGGGAAAATCAAATAAGATAGTATACATAGAGTACTTGGCATGTATTACATGTATAATAGCTATTAATCACCTCTCCCAGTATCGCCTTACTGATTTTATATCTATATCTATATAGACACACACACACATGAAAGCTTTCTTCAGCTATAAAATGGGAATTTAATTACGTAGACTATAAAGGGCTAATGTGAGGATTCAAAGAAAGTATTAAAATCACTCAGAATAGTACTGGCACAGATAGTATAAACACGTGAAAGATAGCTTTATCTCATGAAACAAATTTCACAGAAAGTTAAGTTTCCAAAAATGTAACTTCATATATGTACCATTATGATCACTTAAGTAACATGAAATATACAAAAATCATATGTAACACATACTATGAGAATGTAAAGAAATGAATAGCCATGAACCACAGTTTATGAAAGAGAACATTATGAGAACTTTCTAAGTCATGGATGTGCCCAGTCCAGTTACTGTAAATCATCCTTCGCCACCAGAAACCATGGTCTTAAATTCTGTTACTCTTTTGCTTTTCTTAAAAGATTTTCACATAGTTAAACATCCTGAAATATACTGTTAATTTGATATGTTTGTCAACCTTTATATAAATTGAGTCATAGGGTTACATATTTTTTTTATTAAAGTATTGATATACAAGCTGATGATGGTTTCAAATACAGACATGTTTTTCTGTAACTTGCTTGTATTAGTCAACATGGTTTCTGAGGCATACATATGGAGGCATATACAAGGATTTTCATTTTCTGTGCCTTGTGTCATATTATGAAAAGAATATAAAATTATGTATCCTTTCTGTTTTGGTAGATACCAGTGTCTCCAGTTTTGTATTATTTCTAAAAATGTTGCTCTGAATATTCCAGTTCACATCTCTTGGTGCATGTGTGCAGTAGTTCTTATAGGCTGGGGTTGGCAAACTTTCCATAAAGGGCCAGACAGTAAATGTATTAGGCTTTGGGGGCCATATGGTCTCTTAACAACTCAACTCTGCCACAAAAGCAATTCTAAACAGTATGTGACTGAATGGGCATGGGCTATGTCCTAGTAAAATTTTATTATTCAAATAAAATAGATTTGGTTGGAAGAACATAGCCCGCCAACCACTGCTCTAATGTATGAGAGGGGGATTGGAATTGTTGTTCAGAGTGTTTGTGTATCTTCACTTACTGCTTTAGGACAACCTCTTTTCTAAATTATTTCTTCCAAATTACACCTGCACCAACACTGTGAAAGAGACAACACTGTTTCACAATGTAACCAATACTTTTATTTTATTAAAAAAAACTTTTATAAAAAAAGATTGCTTTTATTTCTTTTTTTAATTATACTTTCATGTTTCTAATCAAGTGGGTTTGAAATGATAACACCATGGTTTTATTTGTATATTTATGATTACTAATTATGTTAGGCATATTTTCATATGTTGATTTTCTATTTATAACTCCTTTATTATAGAAAACCTATTCATATCATTAGACTATTTGTCTGCAGGAATGATTGTCTTTTTCTTATTGACACATAAAATTATATATTCAAGATACTAGTCCTTTATTGATTGAATTTTTTGAGATTTCTGCTTCATGTTTCTGGTTTGTGTTACTATTCTTTATGATTCCTCTAATGAAGGCAATTATTTGATTTTAATGTATGTAAATTTATCAATCGTCCCCATTTTAGTTTGCAGTTTTGTATGTGTGTGGCATGTTTAAGAGTTTCTCTATTCAAATTTGTTAGGTATTTATTTTATATTTCCTTCTAAAATTGATGGAAAATTTTGTGTGTGTCTTGATGGAGTTCATTATTCATTAACTAATATGCAAGGAACACCTCATAATAAGTTTGCCATCTTTCCTTTGATCTAGAATACCACATCAGATTTCTATATATGTGTGGGTCTCTTTATAAACTTTCTATTGTGCTCAGTTAGTATACTTATCTACTCCACCAACTAGACCCTACTGTCTTAATGACTGCTCTTTTATAAACATTTTGAATCCATTAAGGTAGTATTACTCATTCTTATTCTTTTTTCTGCAAAATTATATTATGTACTCATTGATCCTTATACTTCTATATTAATTGTATAATCAGCTCTTCATATTTTATGAAAAAACCTTTGGGATTCAAGTGGAATTTCACTGTATGAACTAGTTTAAAGAGCTTATATCCTTTAATATTATCTTCTAATCCATAAAAATTAACATTTTGACAGATTTTTAAAGAATCAGTATGGCTTTTGGGGTGGGAAATAAAGAAGGGAGTCAGCTTAGAGCTGTTGCAGAATTGCAGATCCAAGTGTGTGGTAGTAAAATAATGCCCTTCCCACATGAGGCCAATGTCCTATCCCTGAAATCTGAGTATATGTTACTTTAGAAGGAAGAGGGACTTTGCCTTACATTAAGGACCCTGACATGGGTAGATTAGACTGGATTAACCGGGTGGACTCAATGTGATTACAAGCGTCAAGAGGGAGGAATGTCAGAATGAGACGAGATGTGACGTGGAAACAGAGGTCAGAGCGAAGAAGTCTTGAAGATGCTCTGATGCTGACTTTGAAGATGGAAGGAGGATCATGAACTGAGGAACACAGGTGGCCTCTGGAAGCTAGAAAGTGGTTCCTCCCTTAGAGCCTCTAGAAGGAATGCAACCCTTCCAGCTCTTTGTTTTCAGAACTTTTGAACTGTAGAACCATTAGGTAGTAAACTTTGGTTATTTCAAGCTGATAGGTTTACAGTATTTGTTAGAGCAGCAATAAGAAGCCAATTCTAAGTGGATGGCAAGTTGGATTAGGAAGTCAGCAGTGCAAGTGGTGAGAACCGAGTGAATTTCTCACAGAAGTTGAAGTGACAATCAAATATAATTTGTTGACTTGATTCACATGGATTATAAAGCTACTATTTTCTGGTATATAATTGATTTGCAAAGAAATATTAGGGACAAGGAATTAAGTTTTAGTCACCTTAAAGTTCAAGTGTCTATTAGACATCCAAATGAAAAAGCTGAATTGGCATAAGTTTTGGTATGCTTTGGTACGACCAAAAGCATCTAACCTCAAAAATGAGAGAAATTAAGGATGTGAGGAAGTAGAGATACAACAGAATAGTGATAGAATCAATGAACTGGAAGTCCTAGTTGAGTTATAAACTGTTGGAGGCTGGCTGATAGTAGTTATGAGTTGGAGAAACAGAAGGAGATCGGTAGATGGAGAGTAAATAACTTGAAGACTGCATTATGGAGAAGGAGCAGTTATCGGTCAGGATATTTGAGTAGAAGTCATACTGACATGATCACAGTATGAGTGGCTGAGGTAGTGGGAGGATGTCAATGTAGATAAGCTGAACAACTGACATATTAGATCATTTTGTGGATATTAAACACCTGAAGAATTATGACACCAAAGAATGAGACCAAATCTTCAAAACCTGGGATATTTTTGAAAGAACTGGAAAAGGACTGAAATTATCGAAGGGAAACTGGATGAGTCCTACCACACTTCCAGGTTCAGTAGCGAGCAGGGTGGCAGAGCTACATGAGGGAAGCATCAGGGGAAGCAGCACCCTCCAGAGCAGAACGGTTCTAACGAACCAATGAGATCAAGGGGGTGCGCTGATGAAGGACTTTAGTTCCAGACGGTGGGGGGTGAAAAGGGGGTTGGGTTGGGATCAGCATCCTTGAAAGAGGGCCTGCGAGGCTCAGGGCTGCTTGTGTGACCAACTAAACAAAGTGAAAGTCAGAGTGGGAATCTCTGAAGCAGATTATGGTGATAATGCTCCCCTATGGAGTTTGTTCTTTAAAATTGATGTCATCATGAAAAAATTAAATTGTTATTATGGAGAATGAGAAAATATGTCAGTGTCGGGTGAAAACGTAATTGCACTGAAATTACAAATTACATACAAACGTTCATGAATAACAAATGATGTTAATTAATTCTAAATTTAAAAATATGCACTCAAGTTTATTTTAAAAATTACAACCACCTAAAGGTTTCCAACTAATAAATTTACAGCATTCAGTTTTATTTAAAGATCCAGATTAGAAGGCCAATGATTTTAATAATTTTAACATGCAATTCTTATACCCATTCAAAACTAAACTGTATTAAATTCAAATAGCATGCTATTATTGTGACTTCATTAATAAGCTTAATTGAATGAGTAGTAATTAATGAACAGGCAAAGGGCTCATCATTGGCACTCAGGATAGGAGTGACAAAGAAATAAACAGCTTCTTCTTTTTTCAGATGTGTATTTCTACCATATGCTAATAATTAGATGGCGTTCCTTTTGTGTTACATTTCAGAGAGGATCCCACATGGAACACATTCACTGAGGTATTAGCATTTTTCATTCTTATTAATGCTACATTGTCTTTTGCATGAGGTGACTCAGTTCACATTGTGAGCTCTCTTCTTAATCTAGGCTAGAATTTCAAACATTCATTAATAAAAGGACATTACTGCAACTGAATAAAATGAGCCCAACCATTTAAAAATCCTTGACACTAAAAGTAAATAAAAAGAATCTCCAAACCTCAAAATACTGTATCAATTAAGGAGTGCCAATGATGAGCCCTTTGCCTGTTCATTAATTACTACTCATTCACTTTCTAGTGGATTTCTAAACACAGTGTAAAAATTCAAGCTAAATAGTTTCCAAAATTCTGAGGAATTTTCTGTCTCACCATTTTGTTCCAAAGTATTTTGTAGAAGTACTGACATTCCCGGGAGAAAACCAATGTCAAGGAATACTGTCCAAAGTGAAGAGCAGTTTGTAAAAGGCATATAAACTTCACTGAAGGATAGAGGCAACCTCAGTTACTAAGGATCTATTTGAACAGGAGAAGTCAAGCTCTGATAATCCCCTTTTACGTTCAGCATCCCTCTATAAAATCTGCCAACACTTCCAAAACCGATGCCATGTCTGCTCACAACCAAATCTATTTTGTAGCATTCTAAATATGGTAATGCTTCCAAATAGCTGTCAATCAACCCCTGACCAAGTGAATTTAAACTAATAGAAAATGAATTATTTAACTTTCCCAGGAGTTATCTGTATCCTCAGAGGGAAATTAAAGCTGAAACAAAACATACACACAAAATACCACCACCTCTACACTACAAAGGAATTAACCTTTAAATATAGAATTTCCAAAATTGTGGTGAGGACAATCTAATTTACCATTTATGGTACTAAGTAAGGTGTTTCTTGCCTTTCTGAGTCTTTGTGTCTTTTCAGTTATGGTAAATTAATCTAAAACATCAAGTCCAATTACATATCATTTGAGTGATAATGGCTCCTTTTTTGTTTCTCACCTAAACCTCTCACTAGATGACAATGTTTTACCACCTAGAAGTGCTTCCAATTGCATGTACCACAGACTGCCAGTGCTATCCCTTGTTTTCTAGTAAAGTAGCTGCATTTTTAAGGATTTCACCTGTGTAGGTTGCAGATTGTGCCAATATTAAATGAAAAATCTTTTACAACTTGAGAGGACAAATGTTTTTTGGACTGTCAAGTCCAATGTATTTGTAAAGTATGAGATTTTCAAACCTGTTCTCCCCTTCTTAAAATTAGTATTCTAAACGGTATCTAATACTAATGGCTGGCAGGTGACCATTTATTATGTACCAGATACTGTCCTAAGTGTTTTCCATATATGAAATAATGAAATACTCCCAAGAAAAGTTAAAAAAGGAATCCAACATCATACACTTATTAAGTGACAAAGCAGTCTAATTGAGGAGCCTACATACTGGACCAGGAGTGTCTGCAACCTGCCATACTCAATAACTATTATAGATCAAGATAACAGATTCCAAATTGGTTTAATCCCCAACAAAGGGATTAAAGTTCAATAATCCATTTCTTTCTTTACCTGGTTTCAACATAAGAAACAAATTTAAAATCAACATCCACATTAGTGGCATGTATGTTTTAAGGGAATATTTGGACTGCCTAGATTCAAGCCCTAGCTCAGTCATATACTGGCTTAGTGACCTCTAGTAAATTATTTCACCTCCTAAGCCTTAAAATGGGGATTTTCACAGTACCTAACTCAGGTAATTATTGAAGGTTTTAAATGAAATAATTGATCAAGTCATATAGCACAATTCATGAACTGTGATTATTATTTGAAATACAGTTCAAGCAGAAAGGAATTCCTTCTGGGTTCCCTTCCAGATCAACTGAAAAAGATATATTATAACCACAGAAACAGCCAATTTGGTGATAAAGGTGTATTAATTAAAAACCATTTATTTGCTCATGGACATCTCTTTGCAATGACAAATGTAGGTTTAGAAGAGTTGATTTGTAATAGTCTTTTATAGCTTAATTGGACAGATTTATTAAGGTTTCCCGTAAGAAAAATAAATCACTTCAGCTGCTTGTAATCACCAAAGAAATGAGTATCCATCCTCCTCCAAGGCAGCATAAGGACAACAATGCATCAACAGTCTGCCATGTTTGGCTGATGTCAGCTTTTTCTTCTAACACCACGCCTTGGTCCTCACCTCTCTCACCCACTTCTTTCCGATGTGTCCTCTAGTATTTCTGCTTCATGAGCTAACACTAAAACTTTGAAACTCTTCTGTAGGTATATAATCTATTTCCTGGCCTTAGCCAGACTCTAAAATGGTCACTTTTCCTGCACTCTTTTAAAGCTGAAGCTATTTTTTTTCTTTCTTATATACCTTACAAGCAGGTTATGGGATCAGTTTTTTCCTGTTCAGACTATTTTCCCCCTCTTTTACATTTTAAAATAAAATCTGCTTCTTTAAAACTCAGATCATTCTCTTTTAACTTGTTATGAAAAAAATATATAGACTTCCTATTTACATTTTTTTTGAAGTATAGTTGATATATAACTTTATTTTAATTTCAAACATACAGCACAGTGGTTCAACAGTTATCCTAATATTATTAAATCCTCACTACCACTAATGCAGTTACCATCTGTCAACATAGGAAGATGTTACAGAATCATTGGCTATATTCTCCATGCTCTACTACTATCCCTGTGGCCAACTTATACTATGACCACGTTTATAAAGATGCACATACTTGGCTTTCAGCATCCAATTCCATAACATTTATTTTCATTCTAGAATATTTCAGAACTTGCCCAAATCCTGTTGCTTTCTTTCCTTGGCCTAAACTCCATCAACATTTCCTCTCTACAGTACCTCAACTTTTCCCCTAAGTATGATAGCCTAAGACTTGCCAGAAATTGTCCCAAAAAGAAAATGAAATCAGAAAGCCTAATTCCCACCAACAACCTTCCTGGCAACTTACTTTTTTAGTATTTCCATTGTCATATAGATACTTTTCTGTGAGTCTTCAACCCATTGACTTCTCTACTTCTTTTTTTTCTCCTAACTTCTTAACTTTTTCCTGTATATCCTCATTTCATATACAATTTAGATTTTTGAGGTTCATCATTACAATCAGTACCTATCCTCTTCTATTTCTCATCTATTACTATAAAGTGTCTTTTCTCTTATATAAAACAAAAAAATGTCTGTGTATGTATTTTCTCTCTGCTCCTAAAGACTACTCACTCCATCAGCTCTATATCCTCTCTCCCAAACCCTCTCTACCTCCTTCTTTCTAATGTATATCTCTTTCATCAGCATTAAATGGATATAGAATATCCACATTCAAATAGATACAGGAAATATTTTAAAATTTCAGTATTTCGTGTACTTACCCATTTGCAAAATTAATGTCCTATAGAGTATAAGACATAAATTTGTAAGAGATAATACAATAAGATAGAAAGATAAAACACAAGTAAGAGAAATACTGAGAGTAGATAAGAGAGGGGCAGCATTTATAACCCATCTAGATATAAAACAAAAACAAAGACAGAAAAACCCTGGGAGTCTAGAAAGCATCAGAGAAGGATTAAATACCTAGTTAACATAAGGGATTGGGAGCAACCAGAAAGTGGTCACATACTGGAGGGAAGTTAACACTTGGAAGAAATGAACAGCACTGACGTTTTTTCCTGTTTTTCACTGCTTTTAGCCTGTAACATGCCCCAGTCTGTCCCGTGCAGAGAGGCTAAACAACTCCCATGGCATATCTGAAGGCTTATTGGCTTGAAGACCAGAAAGGACAAGTTGAAACATCTGCAAATTGATGGAAACTGAGGTGAAAAATCCTTGAGAGGAGAAAGCAGAAGAGGCAGAGGCTGTGTTGTGCCCAAGTCGCGAGTCCCCAAAAGACCACCAAGGAGCCGATTCCGAGGCAAACACACAAGGGTCGTTTATTTCAAGCTTGAGCTCAGGCTCACCCCTGTCACTGATGCATTGGGTACTAAGTGAGAGCCCTGAGCCTAGGGCAGACAGAGCTTTTATGCATTACAAGGTGCAGGAAGAGGGGAACTCTAACTTGGCATATGCTGATTAGATGATTTAGAAGCAAGCATGTCATACATTTTTCATTGGTTGAGTCCGGCTGGCCTGACTGCAAACTGATGTAACATGCGAGGTATTTTATCTTTAAGGAGCAGGTGCATCTGGACCTTGGGCATCTAGACCTTGAGGTCCTCCCTGTGGTCGTTGCTAGGGAGCTCTCTGAGGTGAGGGTCACTGGAACAATGGGTGGTTTTTCCAGTGACTGGAACAAAGCTTTCTTAGAACTAGGTCGGGGTTGAGGCTTCTTTCTTAAGGTGGCCTTTTTAAAATGGAGTTTCTTTTGCTCTCACAGCTGAACTCTATGTAAAACCTGTGGTCAGTATTCTCTGGCTGACTCCACAACCATAAAGGACTAAGACAGGTTTCAAGAAGTTGAATTTGAATGAACTGAATTGTTTCTAGCTGCCACTTACTGCAAGAGAGACAGAATTTTCAATTTGAATCTTTAGAGGAACAGAACAGTTTCCATTACAGAGACAACATATAATCACAGTGCACAGTATACAATCCAAAATTACCCAACATAAAATCAAAGGAAATGTGACCAGTTTTCAAGAGAAAAGGAAATCAATGGCAATGTCTGAAAATAGCACACATGTTGAGATTATCAGACGAGAAATTTAGAGCAACTTTTACAACTATTCTCAAGAACATAAAGGAAACTATGATGGCATAAATGAAAAAAACAGAGTATCTCATCAGAGACACAGAAACTGTAAAACAATGGAAATTCTAGGACTAAAAAATATACACACATATTACTCATATGTTTTCAGAAACATAATAGTAACATAGTATTATATAGGTGGAGCATAATTTTTTGTCTTCTATGATAAGCGTGCTTTTAACAAAAACAATTTACTGATATCAACATTATAGTTAGTAAGAAGAATTGAAAGGATCAAATTTAAATGGCGGACTAAATAGATTATACCCATATAATTTTTTTAACTTCCTTTGTTTTTTAGGCATAAACCCATGAAGATCAGAGAAATACCCAGTTATCATTCAGGAAGCTGTAAAACTGATGGAAGCATTGAGGTGTACCTAATTGGGAAGATCTGGGAAAGGCCAATGTTAAGCAGCAGTGGGAAGAGCTGATAAACACCTGATGGCTTCACAGTCCTTAGAGTACTCAGGTGTTAGCAGCCCCTCATACCTCTGAAAGTGAAGCAGAGGAGAGGTCATCAAATAAAGCTTGGATTAAAGCTGTTTGGTAGATTTCCAGATCTCTTTCTCACTCTCAAAGGAACCTGAAGACTTATCTTCATTGAGTGTAAAACAAGGAATTAACTGGTTGGCTGGTGAAAGCCCAGCACAGAGGAGGACCCAGGTAGGTATCACACTGGGAACAGGAAAGTAAGAGACTGCATAAATAGTGAATTAATTACTAAGACTCCACACTCCTTAGGGAGGGAGCCCTAGTAGGTCAGCATTTACTCTTCAGGCAGAGGTAAGAGCATAGGAGGGGGTGGTGGGGGTCAGTCTAAAGAAAAATAACTGAAGTTACTAACATTCCAGTGAGTTTCAAAGCATATAGTCCCCTTCAAAGCAGCAAGATCTCTCCCACCCACCAAATGCACAAAGCTTCCAATTAACATTTTATTTACTATCTGAGCAGTCAACTGAGGAAAACCAAGCACAGATGGAAACATGGCAGACAGAGACCAAAAGAAACAAACTAACAACAAACACAAAGGGCAACTTAGAAGAAACAGTGGCTTTTCATGGAAAATAAAAACTTGGTGATACCATTAATATCATCAAGCCAATAAGAAAAGATATTTTTATTCAAGAAAAAGAAACTAAACAACAGACACTTAAATCAGAGAACAAATAAAGACTTCCTGGAAGATATATATATATATAAAACTAAAACAGAAATTGAAATAAATCAATTAAAAAAATGGGAAATAAAGTAACTCCCACAAAAGTAGAGCAGTAATACAGTCCTAAAAAATAGGAGAAAAATGGTAAGAAAGTTAGAAGACCTACCAGAGGTTCAATCTTAAAAAATTAAGTTTGAAAAATAGAAGAATAAAATGGAGTGAGCAAAATCATCAATAACATAATTAAAAATAAAAATTCCAAGGTTGAAAGCTATGAGTTTCCAGATTCAAATGTCCTATTAATTACCCAACACAATGGATAAAACTGCACACATACTGATTTGCATCACTATGATATTTCAGTACTCTGGACCAAAAGAAGATTCTGTGAATTTATAAAGGGAGATTAAGGGGAAAAAAAAGTCATGGAATAATAATTGTTATCAATTTTTTAAAGCTAGAATACCTTAAACTTCTAAAGAAAATAATGTTTCCAAACTAGAATTCTATATTCAGTAGAACTATTTCATTAAACAAAATCAAAGAATAAAGAAATACACAGACATGCCAAGATTAAAATTCAAATGAACAAAATAAACCACCCATATATCTTTCAAAAGGACACAACTGGAGAATATAAAATATTAAACCAAGAGAGCAAATGAAGAAAGGGGTGTATATGGCACCTAGAAAGAGGCTCCAACACAGGAGAGAAGCAGAAACACTTCCTAAAATAATGGTGAGAAAGGATCATGGTTTGGTATAGACCAGGCTGGGGCTGAGGGGGTGGATGGGGAATAAACACAGATTGAGGCAGGATTAACTATTTGTAATGCAGAACCTAGTAGGGCTCTCTATGTTTGCCACCCCTCTTAGTCTATATAAGGCTCCTACTTTTCATCACCACTTTTATTGATGAAATTTACATCATGATGATACATAGTCAAGTCTGAATGATGAGAAAACAAATATTGTTACAGCGAACACTGAGGCATTCAAAGGAAAAGAATACATAAATCTGTCCAAATAAGAGTATATGTCTTTGCATCTGTGGTATGCAGAAATGATATACCTCAAGCTGATACTACCTTTGAAGAGTGCGACTGGGGAATTGGGCTAAAAATGTGAGGAAATCTTTTTTCAAATTTCTAACTCTGCAGTACTGAGGTTTTGCTTTTGTTCTACTGCCTGTGACTAAAATAGTTCAATGGTAGTCTTTCCTTGAAGATCAGCAAATTTATCCACAACAACATTCCAGAGTAATTTTAGACTGCATTTTTATCTCTGAATGCAAATCATCAACATCAATGTAACTTCCTGTGTGATCTGTAAGGAGTTCAAGGTTTATGTTTAAACTGGGATGAACTGCTTTGAACAAAGTATTTTAAGAAAATAAGTCAGTCAATATGGAGTACAAAGGAGGCTCTCCAAATTTGTCTTGTTTACAACTTAATTTTATGCCTTCAAAGCACTGTTTGTTCTTTTCTTCTCACTGGTTAACTGACTTTCGCCTTTTGTTCTGAAATGACCCTCAGCTTCTTATATATACTATCTTGTTCCTTGAGGCTTCTTCTTTATCTTCAGTTTATATATATATTTCCTGCATCTGAAACCTTCTTTCACTTTTCTTTACTAGTCTTTGGTTGGGCTATTTCAATCTTAGTATCTCTGATTGGTCACTTTCTTGGTTGAAAATAAATCACACTTAATATTTTTGTTCATATCATTTTATAGGTGAAAACACTATTACACCACCTTCTAATCCAGAATTTTCATCTACTGATTTGCTCTTTCTTCCTCAGTGAAAAATGTGAAATGTCTAACTACAATTAAAATAAACTAAATTGAATCTTCATATTGTACTTGGCTCTTCAACTTGGACATTTATGAGATTGTCTATTGTCTGGATCATTCGATCCTAGTATAGTCATATAATATACTTTGTAATGCAGTAAGAAACACATATTGAATTAAAAAAATCTATTTGACCCTATTTTGCTCAAGCTGAAACGAATTAAGGCAATGAAACCATGTTAGTAATTTATGAAGTTCAAAGAACACTGAATTTGCTAAGTAAGCATCATTTCACAAAAATGAAAACTTGAGCATTGCAGAGCATCCCACTAATTTCTCTTTGCAAAGTTAATGTGGAAAATTACAACATCATAAGAATATTTGGGCTACCCAGTGATTTGTGTTCACACTGTATTTCATCCTCAAATGTCATGGAAATACTCTGCTACTGTACTTACATTTCTATCATGATAACATGAAAGACACTTGCAGAATAAGTGTTTGTTTAAGTGACATGATGTAGCATTCCGCTATAATAAAGACTGCATGCAAGTTATAGTATTCACTTGGGAAAAGGAATTACCTTAATAGTGAACATATGAGAAAGGCAATTTGGTTACAAAGATCTATAGAATTTCTTAAGTGAGTTTATTATTTTTTGTATCTGCCTATTCATGTGAAAACCATGTAAGTTAATGAAACCAGCAGAATATTAATAATATTTGGTCAATAAAAATAAAGATAAGATTTATTCCACAAAGTTAATAGTTAATATGAAATGTAATATTCAATGTGAATATAATATGGCACTTGGTGGATGAGCAGTGAAATTGAAATTTGAAGGCAGCATCACTAAAGAAGAGATGACAGCTAGCTTATGTTTCCATTTGAGGATTATTTAGGTCGAAAGGCAACAGTATCTTAAAACATGTGTTGATCCTGAATTCAAACCGACTCTAGAAGGCAGTGGAGAGGGGTAGAAGGCTCGAAATGTGACCGGGCAAGGAAGAGATCGACTTCCCACAGGCTTGTTAGAAGAAAATGGCTCATGGATCTGGTAGCCTCATCTTTTAAAGCAAAGAAGAAGATTAGTTCCTGCAAATATTACTTTGTGTGTGATGGGTTCATGATATTTAAAAAAATGCCTCCAAATAAAACCATATACATGGAAAAATTTAAGTGGCATGCACATCAATTCAGCCACTATGATTTTCTTACAGTTTCTCACTAAAGAGAGGCATATCCCTCATTATCGTTCACAACATTTATTTCCTTCTCTGGTGCTTCACTTCACTAAGATACTAAACTGTGTAATGAGAGTAGATATATTTTGTTATTAATGTAATAACGAATTAACTTTTCAGTTCCCACAGATAGCATTTAATTAAGTAGCCACAAATAACTCAGTTTTAAACATGGAAAATGAAAGATTACTTGTATTAAATACTAAAATTAAAAAAATATTTTAGCACTGTTTAGAAGCAAGAAGAATCTATACTTTGAATTCAGAGAGTATGTTCTCAATTACTGCATTACATTGTCCTGTGTGAGTTTCACTCACACTAATGCACACATTCATACTATTACTCCTTGGGACACAGTGAAAGATGGAGGATGGAGATAGTGTCTTCGTGATTACAGATATAAATTTTATACTTAGAAAACATTTGATCTAGCATGGCTAGGTTCTATGGATACAAATATAAACAAGGCTTGACCCTGGTCTAAGGAAGTACAGAATCCAGAAGAACGGACAGAAACAGAAATGGATAATTTCACAGAGGGAGAGTATCTGGCTGTGAAAACACACCCTGTAGACCTCCAGGCAAAGAAAGCATGATGACAGGGACCCCAGCTGCTGCAGTTCGAGATCCACCAGTGGCAGCCCTGAGGCCATGCGCTCCACTCTGTGTCTTGTCAATTAGGCAGTGAGCTCCGAATGCTAAGGCAGACTCCTGTCAGTTTGGCTTGAGGACTCTATAAACTTCAGGAATTTTTCTGAAGCAGCCTGGAATGTTCTCACCAAGCTTCATCTTCCTCTTTTGTTCACTGGGAGTCAGTTTTGCGTCTCGCTCTGATCGCTTTCTCAGTCTCGAGCAGCTCCCGCGCTAGTTTCTCTCATATGAACATTGCATCTAATACAATTGTGTTTAGTTCCATTCTGGGATCTGCTTCTCAGAGAATCTGGATTAACCTAGCATTCAGCTGAAGAAAGGTGGGAAGATTTTCACTTTCTGAAGGAGGGTGTGCCCACATTTATAGATATGTTGTAAATAAACATAAATTAGTTTCATAAAAGTAACTTTAGGCTAGTTAGAACTAATACCAATAGCAGGCTGGCCTTTGCTTAGGCTGCTCTTTTCCCAATCACTTGTACCTATAATTCCACTCAAGTCAACCTTGAGTTGAACTTTTTTGATTTGTGAGAATTATCTATTAAAATTCAAAAGCTACAAGAAGCGTCTGCTTTTTAAATATGTTACTGCATGTTATTGTTTTCATTGTTTGTTTTTGAGGGAATGAGAATGGCTGGAACCTAAAGTCAAGGTGTGGAGTGAAGCCCTGCTGGGACAGGGGAGGTCAGAGTCAAGTAAAAGGTCAAGGTTAGAAGTATCACAATGTCTACAGATTTCCTTCCCCAAAATGAGTACTGATGAAACAATTCTTACATACTGATAGTGACCAATTTGTTAGTATTTCAAACCTTCCACTTCAACATATTATATATTGAATATGTACATGCCTGGTTCCCAGGCTTCTGGAAATTAATTAGCTTTTGTAGACCTACCTCTCAGTTTAGGGCTTGGTGTATAATGGATAACAGTTATTTGTTTTGCCATTCATTCATTTATTCATACATTTAATAAATATGGAATAATTTCTTCTAAGAGCCACAGACTACACTAGAAGTTGAGGCTTCAGCAGTGAGTAAAACAAATCCTTGATCTACTGAAGCTGGCACTCCAGTGAGAGGAAAGAATTGATAAATGAGTAAACAAATGAACAAGAAATATCTTAAATGGTAAATGCTATGAAGAAAAACAGAGGAAGGGCTCAAGAATAACTGGTAGTGGGGATAGGTGCTAATTAAATAGGACAGTCAGGGAAGGTGTAGCTAAAAGGCTGACATTTGAGCAGACCCAAATAAAAGCAAAGGCAGGAGCCATGTGTCTACTTGAGGGAAGAGTGCTCCAAGGGAGGCAACTATGACTGAAAGACACTGAGGCAGAGGCATGCTTGGAATGCTTGACTAATGGTCAGGGGAACAAGGCGGGAGATCAGAGTGGGAGGTATGATGAGAGGCAGGAAATGAGATTTTACCTAATGCCAGGTTCACAGTCAGATGTGGTCTTAGATCATACGCAATCCTACAGAAAACCGAGGATGCTATTACCAAATGTATAGTTATCTGCCAGAAATTAAAATTAACATTAAGAAGTTCCTATAAAATGTACCTCTTTCTCAAACGACCATTTTTAAGTGAAACTTTCCACAGGCTCAATCTGAGGTCTGACACATTATTACATCTTCACAACCTGGCCAGTTTGGCTGCACTGATGGAGTATCTAACAGTCTGGAATAATTTAGTCAGCAGCTGTGAACTCCAATGATATGTTACCCTTGAGACAGTCTGATATTTGAACAGCTCCAAATTATTTTTCATTTAGCTGTATCTAGCAAATAACTTAATATGTTCAATGAGAGTAAGTTGGCTATCAAAACAAATGGTTTCAATTTTCAGGAAAAATGTTCTTTAGAAAAGGAATGCGTTTGGTACATAGCATTTTAAATTGAAGGTTATTGACATCCACCTAGCACTTTGTATGAAAGCTGATATATAGATACACAAAAAACGCCTATAAAAATAACTTTTTAATTCTCTCTGAATAAAATGTATTTAATGAATTCATATTTTCTAGAGTACATTCAGTGAAAATTTAAAAATCCTTTATAGTTACATACTCCAGAGTTTCATGACCTAAACCGTGTATCAAAAATATTCAGTTCTTTAACAGCACACACATATAAATTATCCTTGAAAAAAACCTCACTTTAGGTAGTATTAATTATTTGCCTCAATGCAATATATTTATTTATCTGACTAAAGATCATGTAGGCCTTTTATTGTTTCTATCTAGCATGAATAAAACTGTTTCTGAAGTTATCTAAACAGTTTCAAAATAGTTAACAAAATATGTGTAACACTGGTATATCTTATTTTATAAAATAATTTCTGATGAAATTCAAAGTTCTTCACTATAAGGAAAGATTAAGGCATCTTGATTGGAAATGGGGAATTTGGTATCCAGAAAAAATGTTGCCGAATTTTGCCATTTTATAAAGCAATATACCTATAGTCTCTTAACTCCCACATTAGGGCTTTTTGAACTCTGATAGCCAGACTCCAGGACAGAGTTGGAAGAGAAAGACTTTCAACAAAGCTATTTTTTGAATATTTATCTTTTTCCTTCTCAAGGGCTTGAAGGGTACTTTTAGGGCACAATTAAGTCTATCAATATATCTTACATTATCATTATCTTCTGTTAATTAGTCAATTAGGGTTTCAAATAGATAGGTTTACTTCCTTTGACAAAGTATGTAAAATTCTGCCCCCAAACAACATCAGTATATAATAACTATCCTAAAAGGTGGCTTTGATACCAGAAAGAAAAAGTGTGAGTACACAGTAGGATGTGACCAAAGGTTTAGATAACACCGATGAAAGAAAGATATGAAGAATGTCAGAATGACTGGTTTAGTTTTACAGCTTGACTCTGTGGTAAATGTGTTAGGAAGCATTAATGAGTATGCTGCATCTGCTATCTATGTAGCTAGCTAACTGTTCATTTGCTTACATATTTTGGTGGTAGAAGATATTTTTTGTTATGGTAAAGAACACTTTAAAAGAAATAAAATTAGTAATGTGTAGCTGTGATGCAACCCCTTGCCTTATTCTTTTTCTCACTGGGAATTGAGATATGGTAGTCTCTTTCAGGCAAATTGAATGTATATAATATAAACAGGTAGAGAATGACAGATGAAGAGATTCAATGAAGAAGACACATCTCCTAGAAAGTGACCTTAAGGCATCAGGATAGAAGATCTAAAGAAAGAAGCATTTGTATTGGAGTTGGAAAAAAGTGACAAAATCTACAATATGTAGAAGGGTTCATAGATAGGCAAAAAGCTACTTGCCTTCCATAAAAACAGCCTTTTAATGAAATATCCACTCAATGAAGGTTTTTCTCCTCCCATAACAGTGACAAGGACTAATGAACACTGATTTAAAATAATTGCCCCCAAATTTCTGTGTTGGTCCAAAATAGATTAGCAGGGACCAATTTACCCTTCTATCTGAAACAAAGAAGACAAAATATATAAAATAACAGCTGTCAGTATATTAGAGGTCAGGCAATGGAAGGCGTGCCTGAGAGCTGGAGAACAAGCAGGTGACCCCTGATGACCTCAGCTCTCCATGTAAAGGACGACTGCAATGTAAGCAGGGGAAACCAAGGCAGAGCCGAACATCTCCTGTGTTAAAGAGATCGACCTGGACGTCCAGGGACACTAAGCAAGCTAGAGTTTTCAGGGCATGGTATTGGAGAAGAGAAGATGGACATAGAGACAACTCCAGAGGTATGCCAGAGGTCCCTCTTGAGTGTTCACTTGAGAGCATATCAGCCTATGAGAGAGAGAGAAAACTACTTGGAGCCAAGAAAAGAGCTACATCATGAGATTACGAAGGACTGAGCAAAGGTCACACAGGCCAGATTCGAAACCTCATAGCTGAGGGGCATCAGTTAGACAATGAGAGAGATGGTGCTTCTGTGATGAGGAAAATTAATCTTAAACACTGCTCAGATCCTGCTTAACAGAAAATGAAAATGAGACACAAGAGGACCAAATTATTTCCATGTAAGGTAACCATCTCCCAGAACAAAGTCCAAGAATATTTTTAAGTTTGCAAAAATATCAAGCACCCACCAAAGTAAAATTCACATGTCTGGTAGCCAAACAAAAATTACCAACTCTTTAAAGAACTAGGAAGATATCACCCTTAAGGAGAAAAATTAGATGAATGAAATTTCAC
Source organism: Smutsia gigantea (assembly GCA_032199065.1). Classification (NCBI taxonomy): domain Eukaryota; kingdom Metazoa; phylum Chordata; class Mammalia; order Pholidota; family Manidae; genus Smutsia; species Smutsia gigantea. The sequence continues at coordinate 232,101 of JAVSCE010018374.1, forward strand.
CCAGAAATGACATTATATTAAAATTAGAGGCAAAAGATTAAAACATAAATTTTCAAGATTCTAGGTTAAACAACTAAAGATAGACATGGAGGATATTAAAAAGCCCAAAGAGAACCTCTAGATATGAAAAATTAAAATGTCTGAGATAACAAGTACACTGGATAGAATAAGTAGATTCAACCCTGCTGAAGAAAAGGTGAGTGAGCTTGAAGACAACAATGATTACTATACAAAATGAAACCCATAGAGAAAAAAAAAGCCAGAAAGCCACTGGAAGAATTAAACAGAGCACCTGTGAGCTGTGAGACAACTTTCAGGAGCTGAATGTTAATTCAAACCTTAGAGATGGGCAAGCAAGGACAACTATTTGAATAAATAATGATCAAAGTTTTCCAAAATTTATGAAAACTACAAACCCAGATCCAAGATGTTCAACTATCCCCAAGCACATTAAATCTGAAGAAAATTAACAAAGGCACTTTTTAATCAAATTGCCTACAAAAGTGATAAAATGAATATATTAAAGGCAGCTGAGACAAAAAAAACAAAACAAAACACCACATTACATACAAAGGAAGAAAGCTAAAGATGAGAGCAAATCCTAGTGGAGCAGGATGTTTAAAGTACTGAAATAAATAAATACTAAAGTATTGAAAATAAATAAAACTGTCGACCTGTCACCTTAGAATTCATTACTAGAGAAAATCTTTCAAAAATGAAGGTAAAAATGACATGCAAAAGCTGAAAAGAACTCATCAACAGCAGACCTGTACCACAAGAAAAGTTAAGAAAAATCTTTCAGGCAGAAGGAAGATGGTACCAGAGAGAAATAAAGAGCTACACAAAGGAATGACAAGCATAGGAAATGTAATGGTATGGGTGACCAGGACACTTTTCTTATCATTCAAATTTCTTTAAAATAATATCATTATGGCTCATAGCACATTAGATAATACTTAGTAACTAATTCCTAGAAATGGAAAATTTCCTACCGTGAAACAGTCAAGAAAGAGTAACCATCTCTCAAAGTTTCTCAGGATGACTATAACACAACACAAACTGCACCTGCTTATGAATGCTCAGTGAAACAACGTATGTTGTAGGAGAGGTTCCCAATAAAATGCTCATGGAATTTGAGTAATTCCAGTTGTCTCACACCAACATAATAGTTGCATACAAAAGCAAGCAATTTTACCAAAGGAAAAACCATTGCATTAATGAACTATTAATTGTGCAACTATATTGTACAAATATCTTTGTGGATTTAAACTATTTTACTCTGCCCTGGCCTAACGAAAGGGCCTTTACATTTCCCATATGTCTCATGATCCAAAGCTGGTCTGGGTGTCTCAGTGTGCAGTGGCAGCGGGGGAAAGGGGGGTCACAGAACGGGGAGAGAAAACGGAACTCGTGTTGGGTATCTTATATTTATTCCCCAGGAAATTCAACAAAAAAACAAAAGTCTATTAAATGTGTTAACTGAATCATGTTAAAGGCTGTCATATAGGGCAGCACTTCTCACACCAATTGTTCATACAGATCACCAGAAGATCATAAAATTCAGTTTCAGACTCAGTGGGTCTGAGGTGGGCCCTGAGAGTCTGAATTTCTAACTAGCTCCCAAACATTAGGGCTCAGATAGTCCTCAGACTACATGTGGGTAGCAGAGACCTGGAAGTGATGTCCATGAACTGCTAAGGAGATTTTGAGAGCAGTTTGGTTTCTTCCATTAGCTGGAATTTGGAAGACCCAATTCTTGTGGTATGATACATCCCAGCCCAAAGAAACCAAACATGCACAGAGACACACACACCCCTACCTTTACTTCAGTCATGAGCTAAATAACTATAATACATTTAGAAGCAGGGAGATTATTCATATGATTTTTTTTAATGAAAGACTTTATAATTTTAGAACAGTTTTAGGTTCACAGCAAAATTGTGAAGAAGGCACAGAGATTTCCCATGTACCCCGTTGTCCTACACATGCATTGCCTCCCCCATTATCAATGTTCCCCCACCAGAGGGTATAATTTTACAATTAATAAACCTATACTGACACATGATAATCACCCAAAGTCCACAATTTACATTAGGGTTCACTCTTGGTGTTGTATATTCTATGGGTTTGGACAATGTATATTGATGTATTTCCATCATTACAGTATCATGTAGAATATTTTCACTGCTCTAAATATCCTTTGTGTACCATCTCTTCATCTCTCACTCTCACCCAACCCTAGAAACCACTTATCTTTTCACTCCCTCTATAATTTTGCCTATTTCAGAATGTCATATACTTGAAATCATATATTATATAGTCCTTTCAGAATGACTTCTTTCACTTAGTAAGATGCTATTTATATGATTTTTACTTTTACTTCTATAACATCTTGAAGAATACTGACTGCCTGGTACAATCAGCTTTTACTGATTCATTATAGATTAGAAAAAATATAAAAGGGCAGATTTCAGGGATACTACATGAATTAGCAAGAATTCTTTCCTAGCAATCAATTGTGCTTGTTAAATCTTAATAAGCAGTCTCTAATTGGCAGAACTATGTTCTTGGCAAAGATAAATAGCCCTGCACTTCACTGCTTTAGCACTTGCCAGATATTCCTTCAAATTTTAACTACCAAAAGGACATATGAAATAAATGTATGATCCCCAAATTTAGAAACCAATGCATTGTATGTGGTATTTTCTAAGATATATTTTCAAGTGCTAGAGTCAAAAAAACCTCATTTTTTAGTTCATTACTTGCTATTTGACTTGTAAATATGTAACAAAGATACTCAAGTTGCAGAGCAATTGTAAGGGACAGCAGTGAAGAGTCCAAGTAGCAACTTCTCTATTCCCACCTTCTTATATAAAACAGACTCCATTTCTAGAGAACAATCGATGTATGTAATTAAAATATACTCAGGATTTGTTTTAATCATGTATGGTGGACATGGAGAAAATTGCATTTGGAAGGAATTTATTACTCACAATACCCAAGATAAAGGGGCATGCCACACAAGGCAGTGCCACTCAAGAAAACACTGGGATGTCAAGAGACAGAGGAGGGAACGAGAAAACACAGTGCATAGTCTTCATTGTGGTTTCTGCAGGAAAGAACAGGCTAGGCAGGTTAAGCAAGTCTGAGCAAATTTAGGATAGCACAGTTTGAAAGCTTTCAGAAGACTATGGGCTACAAGGGTGGCCTCAGTTGTCCGGTATCTGGTCCTAGAGTGATTTAGAGCAGGGGAAATACCAGCTTGGAGTGTGAGAGTTAGGTAAAGGAGGCGGTTGTGTGTATGGGCTTTGAACTGGTTGGTTTTGCAGTGAAAGGAATGCTAGCAGGTTGTATGCTATTCCTGTGAAATTAGCTGACTGTGTGAGGCACAGTCTCTCCCAGGCTGGCCAGCAAGAACCCCAAAAAGCCAAAGCATTATGAAATACAGAAAACACAAAATGTGATTAATACAGTGCATTAGCCACAAAGAACAAATTTTGCCTAACTAACTTCAGCCAGTTTCTCTTGAATAACAGTGGTCCTAATTTTGAACCCAGAAATTATCTTCACGCACAGATGACTTTGAAGCTCAGGGCCAACACAAACCTTCTTTGAATGAGGTTTTATTACTTTGTGTCCTAGGCAAATAATCATTTTCTCTGATAAAATGAAATCAGAATCACTATTAATTTCCAATGCTCTTATCTTCATGTATCTAAGGAAAAGCAGTAAATCAAGATAAGTCACATTCTTCAGCTCACATGACTTCCCTAGAATAAACTATAATTCATTAAGATAAAAAGGAAAAGTTAAAAAAAAAATCAATATTTTTGTTCCATTGTAAGGCAAAGATGATTTCACATGAAACGAACCTTTTTTTGAACAGCATGAGGCCTGTTTTGTTTTGGAACAAATCAATGCTCAGAGACTACCTTTGTCTCTGCCAGCAATTTATTAATATAGGTTCACTGTGGGAATTTCGCAAGCCAATAACATAAAGGACAGTGTCTTTTAATAAACCAATACAGAAATAACATATTCCAAAACAATGATAGATGAATCACACTATTGTTCCAGGCAAGGGGAGAGGGAAGGAACAAAGTCCAAATATAGTTGAGTTGTACTTTTATACAAGGTGGTACTTCAGAGAGATGGCTTAGCCAGCTGAGAGCTGAGACCCAGCTGCCAGGCGAGAAGTGCAAGTCCCCTATTGCCGGAGCACATTGCTGGGAAACAACAGTGTCCATGTTGATGGGCAAGATGTTCTTGGGGCCACAAAACAGCTTTTGCCACTGCTGGTAAAAGAGTCACCCTTACTGTGGTAGGAGCAAATGCCCCAGGGTTTTCAGAGAGCTATTTAGGAGGACAAAGCATCACCTTGCCCACACCAAACACTCTGGGGTACTCCTCACAGACTCTTGGTATCTGTAGACTAAATGTTTCCTGGCAATAGTTGCTTCTCCATATATTTGTGTTGACAAGCCCAGCAGGGACCTGCAGTAGTTGGCCTAGAGTTCTGATCAGAGAGAACAGATGGGGTGATGACATCCTGACACACTTCATTCTTAAATCAAAACTACTTCTAAAAACAACTATTTTTGTCTAGGTCATAAACAACTGGATTACAACAACTTCACATAAGTAATAAACAAGTGGACTTGAAATCATATCAAACCAATACACAACAAGATCCTAAAAGAAAGTCCATCTTTGTTTCCTAGTTGAACTGCAAGAAAAATAGAAAAGGTACTGATTACAGTGGAAGAATGTACAGGTTGAAAATATAAAGAATAAATACTGGTACTGATTAATTAATTAAGTGTTACATTGTGCTTTCTGATCAAAATTCTTCAGAATATATCATTTCTTATTTTTAAATAACCAACTAGAAAATTATGCTTTATCTTTATTCAAATAAAATAAAGTCATGAACTTCTCAGAATTTATTGTTTTTCTTAATAATCTGCTTCCTGAATATAGTTCATTTTTAACTTGTACAAATATTTAAAGCAAATATGTATTTCATATTCTCATTTCAAAATGTGTTCCCATATTAGACACATGATTATTTTAAATTGCCTTTATTTCACCTTTCTGTTTTGACTTTTAAATTCCCTCACCACCTACAAACTCTTAGTTTTATTCTGCCTTTATCATTTCTCACATACATGCTGCCTCCTATTCTTTTTATCCACCTCGGCGTCCCTTTCCAAAGTCCTCTTACCTCTATTTTATTCTGCCTCACCCTGTCTTTGTGTTTAGAACATTTCAAATGTGCCCACCTAACATCTCATACTTAGGAAAACTAATCAAGGAACAGTACAGAGTCATTACAAAGAATTAAGAAAGTCAAACTACTGATACAGAAAATGCCTGCAGTATACAGACTTATAAAACAAAGTTGTGCTACACTTTGACAAATATAATCTGATGCATATTAAAAAGTGTATAGGAATGTGAAGTAATGTAAAGATACTTGTTCTGCATAAGTACAAAAAAATGTGAAGGTATAGCCACAAAAGTGTCATCCAATGGGTAAAAACACTTATGGCAAATGAAGGGAAGTTTCTATATAATTAATGAAAATAAATAATTAATTTAATCATTCAGTGATCATTTCTGATTATGTATGTATGTAGCATTTAAAGTAATGAGCATGGATTAACTTTTAAGCACTTTCTATAGAAGATTGTGAAGCCAAAATTTCAAAAACCAAATAAAGGGCATCTGATATGCCCTGAATGTCAGCTGATTCTCCTGGTTATTATTTTAACAACAAATCACTAAATGTAAATTCTCAAAATAATGCCTCTTATTATCTTCCAATAATTTCTTTATTTTCTTTGCTCTGCTTATCACTGGAACAGTAATTTTACATTTACATTGCTAATAGACATGCTTAATAAAAGTGACACTTAAAGTTATTTACTAATAGTGCATCCCTTGCTTCTATAAAGATTTTTAGGATATACTAAAGTTTGTTTTGCAAAGGCTTTACCTCATTTTTGACGTATTTAATTCCATTAAAACTCTAGCCCACTATATTTTAATATTTTGTTTGACATTTTTTCTACATATCATCTAGCTACAAATGTATTTATCCTTTCAACAAGTATTATTAGGTTTCTGCTATATATTTAGCATCATGCCAAATTTTAAAAAAGGAACTAGTGCTATATCCCTGATCTTTGTATTTTAGACAAAAATAAACAAGTGACCAAATATATAAACAAGATAAGGTTAAGTAGCGATAATACTATGAAGAAAATAAAATGATGTGTGAGAGGATACCTAGGGCAGTGGAGGTCCAAACATAGATTCAGTAGTCTAGTGGAGCCGGAGAAGTCTCAGTGAGATGATGTATTACAGGAATCAAATGGGTTAAAATCATCTAGTTATTGTTAATGTTGATCAGGAATTTGGAAGTAAAAAAGCTAGAAAGTCTTCGAGCTATTTTTTAAAAGCATAGCAATGTGCTTTGTCTTTTATAAAAATCATTTGGTTATTCTTTGGAAAATGAATTTTAGAAAGCAAGCATGGAAGTGAACCACAATTGGTGACCATGTTAATGAACAGATCACCAATGGGAAGACTAAAAACATAATATTGGCTCTTCCTATCCAAGAACTTGATATTACCTCTGCATTAGTAGAATTTCCATGTTTTTTATTTTATACTGAAAGGAATCAGGATATGCCACCCCAAAATAAGCTACTCTACGTAAGTATTAAACGTGCATATTTATATAACTATACAAATATAAAAGTATTTTGAACTGAAGGCATTAGAGTTGAAATCCCTTATCTGCCTAAAAGCAAAGCCTCCAAAAAAACAATTGTCATTAAGTACCTCCACTGAAGCAATTATAATCTCTTCTCAGAGAGAAGTCAGCACCACACCCAGGCAGATGTTGTCACAAATTATCTCCCACCTATTCTTCACAAAAAGTCATTTGCTTTTCCATTACTGTACTTCTCCCCCAACTCCTTTTTCTCCCCTACTGTTAGATATATACACCCTAAATTCTAACCATCCCTTTGAGTTACTGAATTTCTCCTATGTGAATGCACATGTACATGCTAATACAATTTGTATGAATTTCTCTTACCTTTTGTCTGTCAAATTTACAGGGCACCAGTTAGAGAACCAGAAGAAAAATAAAATACTTTTTTTCCTTCCCTACACATAAAAAAACAGATAATTTTAACTTCATCTTTGTGATGACCACACATCTACTATCTTTCTCCTTTATGATTGCATTTGGCTAGTACTTAATAGAATAGTGAATAGTAATTTTGATAAGACATAACTTTATCTTATTTATAATGTTAAGCAATAAAATGTTTCTCTTAGCCCCTATTAAACAGGATACTACTTTTGTGTTGATAAATGAATATTTATTCATGTTGACTGGTAAACAAATCTTTGTCTAGTTACTTTTTATTAGATTTTTTTTTCAAGAATGCAACTTAAATTTTATCAAAGTGTTTTTAATAATAGTGGGACTTTTGTTCTATTTCACTCATAAGAGGAATGCACATTTTCACACTTCTTGCCAAATCTCAAAACATTTGATAACAAAAATATTGGCAAATGTGATGGGACACTCTCATTTATTACTGGTAAAATGGCAGTAGGTACAACTACTGTAAAGAGCAATTTGCTGTGACTATTAATATTTTAAATGCTTTTATCCTTTTTCCTAATAATTCCCCTTCCAACATTTAAACCTACAAATACACTTTCACATGAGTAAAATAACATAGGTACAAACTATCCCACTGTAACTAGGTGGATAATCCAGGGCAAATACTTTTGAAACCAAAATCAGTCAAAGGAAGAAATAAAGTGTATTTCTTATAAGCAGTTGTCCTCTTCTGTTCCCCTCCGTCTCTTGCAACCAGGCTGCAAAAGAAGAGCCCCCCCACCCAACCTCTCCAGTCCAGATAAGCCCTTGCTAGCCCTTGTAATTACCTACTCATATGGTGATGGACTACTCCTCTCCACCCCCTGGAAATGCACTAAAGCCAGGTGAGAGATTCTGGAAATACTGCAATTATACCCACACCCATCATGCTGTCAGATAAGACATTTGAAACAACTTAAGTGCCCTTCAAGAGTGGTTGTGTTAAAACCAGTGGTACATCCAAACAATGAAATATTATGGTGGCTTTAAAAAGAGAAAGCCTGCTCTGTATGCACAGATGAAAGGCTATCTAAAATGCAGCAAGTGGAAAAAATGTTGAACAATTTATATAATGAGATACAGTTTGCATAAAATAAAGTATATACACACATATACTATATATGCCAATATTTGCAGGAAATATTTTTGGAAAAATATTGGCCAAAAATAGAAGCCCACTTGGAGGGAAACTAGGTAGCTGGGGGACAGGGTTTTTTAATAATTTATTTTCCTTGTAGGGGTTTTGTAAGTTTAAAGATGCAGAGTCTGCATACATATTCTATTCAAAAAATTAATGATTGATTAAGCAATGCATTATTTAACAACTGAAATAAATATCTCCAAATGCAATTAGGGTAAATTATGATGAGCACTAAGTGGAAGAAGCCAAGAAGCTGGCCAGTCTTCAGCCTTCTTTCATTTCTGGGTTAGCAGCTTTGTGATATTTTCTTCTAACATTGTTTTCTCATTTCAAATTAAAGCACCTATCAAAACCCTTTGCCTTTATGCTCTTGACAGTCTGTGATTAACATGTAGTGATACAATTAGAAAGGTGTGTATGCTTTTGCTTTGTCTTATTTTCTGTGAGGGATTTTGTAAGTGTGGCCCTCATCTTATTTTGATTTATTAAATATTGTTCCTGGAGACAGAGATATACGGCTGACCCCTTACTAGTTGTGTGACACTGGTCAAGTCTAAATTTTCTTAACTGCATTATGTGGATAATCATTCCTACCTTACTGGATCATTGGGAGGAATTAAAGTGATAATGTATACAAACGTTTAGCATGGCGTAAGCTTGTGCTGTTACATATACATGTTAATAACTGATTCCTGAGATTTTCTCTTTATCTCTCAGTAAAATGAATGCATCCATTTTCTTAATTGCAGCAATGACAGCTTAGGGTGTTAGATCTGAGAAATTTACACAAATGGGAATCCTGACTTTGCTAACCATTTTGTATAGTTCCTTCTCAGGTAGAATTCGGTATTTATATGCAAAGTACACCCTCATTTTATTTTGATAACCTATAGGAACTATGAATGTACATAATTCTAGGTTAACCTAAAAATTTGCAAGATTCATTTGAATAAAACAAAAAAGTGAGAAAGATGGTATGTCGTCTTGAAATTCACTGCCAATACCATATGTCACCTTCAGGTTATTCTTACTCAATTTAAGCTCATTTTCTCCCTCTCTCTGACATATATCTGGCATACACACAGTTTTATCCTTCTGTTATTTGCAGTATTTATACAACTTATTGTACACAACTTATTATAGTCAGGCATTAGAAGATTATGACAATTTAGTTGGAGAATTTACAATAAAACCCTAGACAAAAAAAGGCTGAATGGATATTATCAGAATGGATAAGTTTTAATTGCCTGGAATGAAATGGCAATTTTATGGCTATATCCTTATTTTTTGTATAAGTTTATGCTTATCATTATTATAAACAATGACCATAGTTACATTATCTGGAAATACTTTATAGTTTCATGAATATTCCCTTTCAGTGGAGGTATGTTAGTAATTTTATTTGTCCATTATTACTGTACTTATCCTACTATTGGGAGAAAAACAATATAATATGGTGTATACCTATCATTAACTTTTATGATCCTTTAAAAAAATTGCGTCCAGAGATGAGTATCAGATGATAGTATTATTTTATTCTTAGCAATACCTACAGATGAAAATTTTTTGGCAAAATGAGAATAAGACAGATTATAACATAAAGTGGTGATGTTTTATGACTATTGAAATATCCCAAATAGAGTTATTATTT
>JAVSCE010018375.1:0-68226 GCA_032199065.1 Smutsia gigantea
TAAAAATCTGTTGTAGCCAAGCACAGGGATCCTTTCTTTCACCTACACCTCTACCCCAACATGTCATCAAGGAGTGACTTCTGACCACTTAGTGTGTAGTTCTGTTACCTATAATGTTTTCTATAATCTCATTACCTTTCAGTTATGTTGAATGCATCTTAGAAATCAGCATCATTGTTCTGCCAATGGGCCCTTATCTTAAACAAAATCTGGTTTGGCTTTGCACTTGTTTATTAACTTCTAAAACCAGAATTAAGAGTATGATAATACTTTTGCCCCTAAATCCGGCATCCTTTTCTGCCAGCTTCCCTAGGGAAAGACTACCAAGCATGTGGTCCCAATGGAAGACGTTGTTATCTTTCATGGATTGAAGGTTTCAGGCTTTCTTGTCTCCAGCTCCTCTGCCCTGCCTTGGATTTTAGAGTGCATTAGAATGGGGAAGTGGTGTTTCTTCTATTGCAGTCATTAAAGAAAGTTTTGGCCTTCTTTCTTGTCTTGTGCTGAGACAGAGAAGTACATTTGTATGATGGGGATATTTTGCCTGTCAGGACCCTTTGTCTTGGGGAACAAAGAATTATAGGACAGGGTTCAGAGGGGAGAAAGCAAAGGACTCCTTGCTTAGGGCTAATTTCAGGCTCTAGTTGTGAGAGATGATAGCAAAGAGGTTCTTAAGTGGAGAGGGAGCTAAGGCTATCTGAAAGAAGCCCTATTCAAGAATAAAAATTAACAGATAATATGTTCTTTTTCTGAGCATCTTCAAGGTCCCAAGCACTGTCAGCGACTCCTTATATATTTGACTTACCACAGTCCTCAAATAACCCTATGAGATACATATTACTTCATTAATTTTATAGACAAAGAAACAGACTCAGAGAATTTATGATGGTTTGTCAAATCACACAGCTAGTTAACTGTAGAGCCTTACTCCAAGTCCCTGCAACTCAAAGGGTTATATTCTTCTCACATGGCATGCTTTTTCTATTCCTATGGAACTAGTCATTCCAGACTAAAATGATTAAAAGTTATTGAATGTACCTTAAAAGTTTCCAAAGTACAATCCTTTCTGTTTTTTAAATGAGTTGTTTGGTTTATATTCCCTGGAGTTTTGGGGTAGTATGTAAATGAATGAATTAAATAATTGATTAAACCCATTTTTCTATTAACATTATAACAGCACTTCCATTTATATGAAAATATGAATGTGTTTCAGAGAAGATTCCTTTGACATTATAATGACTACATTAAAATTTCAAATATAATGAAATTCTAATTGTTTTAGAGAAACAATTATAAAAGGCTATATATATGAATGCTCTGAAAGAACTATGGGATGTTCATGAAGTACTAAAGAGGAATTTTCAGAGAAGTTGATATGAAAAAAGCACATAATTTTCATTAAATTGGTCTGTAATTGCAAAATAATAACCATTTGAAGAGAATCTTTTGTTTTGATCATTATAGTGAACAGAACCAGAGATGGCAGGTTAAAACATACAGTGTGGCAATTTAGACAAAGAAGTGTAATTCAACAGGTTTATTTGAAGTTCCTGTGACCTTTAAGGGAGTAAGCCTGACATATTCTGTTAGTCCCCTCTTGATCCCTCTCTACCCTTTTGCACTCTATCTACCAACTCACCCCAGGCTGATCCAGCTGGATCACATCAACAGGCTCCGGGTTAACCTTTGATTTCTATCAGGGTCCAGCCACTCAGGGGTACCACCAGAAGGCGGAGGGAGAAATTTAAAGTTGTGCTATTTATTCCTTCACTCTCCTCCTTGAGGGCTCATACTGCTTGGCTATGTCCCTTGATTGAAAATCATAGTTGCTGTAAGGTGGCTCTCCCAACACAGCCAACACAGCCCCTCAGCTTCCAGGGTCTGGTAACCACCCCCTCACCTGTCCTCTTTCTGCCTCTAGATGGCATCTATCCTCTGAATACAACACTATCCATCCCGGTGTTTCTACACTGCTTTCACCTTTGAAAAAAGTCCCTCTTTAAACTCCCCTGTGCATTAGCTAGTTTGAGTGTGCCACCTAGCTTCCTCCTGGGGCCCTGTGCACCAGCCACTGAGTGTTTCGTTTACTTGTTTGCCTTGGTTTGAGTTTTGGTGTTTTTGCAAAAATCATGAAACTGTCTCAAGTACTAAATTTTAGGCAAGTCTTATCATCTCTCTGGGCTTTAATCATGTCATCTCTAAATTGGGAATGATAATTTCTACATCCCAAGTTGTTATGAGGATTAAGTAAAGTAAGTTGGATAAAGCATTCAGCACACTTATTGGCACATAGTAGATGCTCAGAAAATACTGGTTTCCTCGTCCTTTCTTTTCTGAATTACTTAGCACTGTGTTTGTCCAAGGAAAATGTATGGCTTGAGGGAACTGATGGAGCAGGCAGAGCTTTGGTAAACGTCACAGTAGTTTTTAGGTGCTGGAGATGTTTAAACCTGGTCTGGGAGCCTCTTGGCAAGAATGCTAAGCCTGGGGACCAAAATGAAAAGCCAGGATAGATGAATGGAGATTTTATTCCCCCATCATAATTCAAGGTGCAACTTTACCATTTTTAAAGAAAGAATTGATTTCCTGCATAGGATTCTCTAGACAGTGACCTGTTTCTTGACTGACTTACTCATCCTCACCTGAGCTCTCCACCATGCCATTAATAGTGCTTTAAAAGTAGCCTGGCTAAGTGAAATAAGCCAGACAAAGACAAGCATTGCACAGTATCACTTATATGTGGAATCCTTGAAAACAAATTAAAAAGTTGCAATCACAGAAACAGAGAGTAGAAAAGTGGTAGAGTAGAAATAAGGAGAAGTTGGTAAAGTTTTCAAGCATACGATGAATAAGATCTGAGGATCTGATGTATAACATGGTGATTATAGTTAATAATGCTGCAGTGTATTCTTGAAATTTGTTAAAAGAGTAGAACTAAGTGTTCTCATCAATGAATAAAAATAAAAAAATCAGTATGTGAGGTGATGGCTGTGTCAACTCAGTGGTGGGAATCCTTTCACAATATATACATAGATCAATCATCACATTGTATACTTTAAATATACTGCAATTTATTTGTCAGTTATACATAAGTAAAGCTGGGAAATGAAGTGGCTTTGCAACCTTGAGTCTGGCTGGCTCTAAACATAACTCACCTACCATTCCACCCAGCAGTATCCATATCCATTTTCATTTCATAAATATTTTTGCATCAATTATGTACCAGGCCTTTTGCTGGACCCTGGAAGAACAATGAGTCAAAAGATATTTATTGATCACTTACTGAGTGCTAGGCTGTGTCCTATATTCTGGGGATACACATGGACAAAACAAAATCTTTTCCCTGTGAAGCTTTCATACCAGTGGGGCAAGATATACACACTGTATTATAATATCAGGAACTGATAAGTGGTCTGAAGAAAATAAGTCAGGGAGAAGAAATAGGGAGTTACGGAAGGAGGAACATTTTAGATAGTGTGGGACATTTAAGCAAAGATCTGAATAAAATAAGGGAGTGGGCCATCTGATGATCTAAAGGAGAGCATTCCCGGCTAAGGGAACAGCATGAAGCAAGGTCCAGCGGTGAGAACAAGCAAGAAGGCCAGTGTAAAACTGAGCAGAGGGAGCAAGTGGTAAGAATGAAATCTGAGAACTAGGCAGAGTTGGGTCAGATACGGGAATTTTGTTAGCTCTGCTAAGGACTTTAGATTTTGCCCTAAATATTTAATGAGAAGCTCCTAAAAGCCTTTCAACAGGGGAAGTGATGTGAATCTAATTTGTATGTTTAAAATGTCACTTGGCTGCTGCCTAGAGGATAGATTAAAGGGGCCAGTGAAGGGAAAAGAGCAAGAGGGGAGGTCAGGAAAGAATTTGCTGCAATAGTCCAGAAGAGACATGAGGAGGGCCTTAGGTAGTTTGCTGAGGCAGTGGCCCAGCAGAAGGAGCTGGTTTAAGGGGGACTGGTATGGAGGCAACAGTGGTCTGGGGGAGAGCTGGTACGGCTTGGGTACAAGATGTGGAGTGCTGAAAAGGAGTTGGATTCAGGATACATTTCTCAGATGGTGTCAAAAGAACGTGCTTGGATTTTAAAAAAGTGTGAGAGATAGAGAAGAGCTAAGGATGACTTCTCAATGACTAAGGTTAGTGCAGTTGAAGGAAAAAAAATCAAGGATTCTATTTCAGACATGCTGGGTTTGTGATGCCCACTAGACATCCAAGTAAAGGTGTCTAGTAGGCAAAGAAACGTTATCTGATGCTCAGGGGAAAAGCAGAGCTTTTTCTTCGATAAGATATAAATTCCAGAGGTGCAGTATCTAAATGGACTTTAAAGCCTGAGGATCGGATCAGAGCATAGCATAGGGACGGAACACATTCTGGCCTTTAGGGAGCTCACAGGCTCCATTCTCCATGTGATTCTGTGAGACCCTGGTGAGACAGGACCTTTAGATCTGGGCGACCTGCTCAGGCTTAGAGTTATCAGGAATCCGATTCTAGTCCCACCACTAGTCAGCTGGGTGACCCTGGAGAAATTACTTAATTTCTTCAAACCTGTTTTCTCATTCATAAAAGGGACATGTTGATAATAAAAAATGGAATGTTACAGTGCTTGTTATATGGTAATCACTTAATAAATGTTAATTGTTGACATTAAAATAGCCATATTTTTTATTATTAATGTGAGGAACTCACTACTCTCCCTCCTCCTCTTCTTCTCTTTCTTCCTCCTCTTTGTCATGTTTGGGAATGAGTGATTTGGAAGAAAATGGTTGCTTCTTCAGCTCTTTACAGTACCTCATTGGATGCAGAGAGCAACTCTGTTTTTACAACTGACATTACCCTTAATTACTGTTTATTTATGTGGATTATGTCTTTATTGTATTTCATGTCTTAAAGTCTCATTTTTAAAGAAAGAAAATGACCTGAAAAAACAGTGGTTGGCCAAAGAATGAGTGATTTTTAACAATGTTAGTAAGAAGCCGTCATCCATGTGCTTGGCTAATTTTCACCCTTGTTTTCAAATCTGCTTGGAGGGCTCAACACAGTCTGAAAATGCTCTGGGTTTATATAGTAACACTGATTCAAAAAATATTAATGTTAAGTAGTTTTATAAATAGAATTGGATTTCGAGAACATGGAAAAAGCTTAGGGGTGTGGACTTACTAAGCTGTCCTAGAATATTTACAAGTAATTTAACATAAGGAATTTCCTGCCTTGATTTCTCTCTGAGATACTGGGGTCTTGGTTTATAAGCTTATCAGAAGGCGGCCTGCCCAGCCCCCAAGGTGGGCTGAGGTATTGTCAGTTTTCTAAAGAGTAAGTTAAAAATCTTACTTCTTAAACTTCTTGAGTGTTAAAATGCAATCATATCTTTAAGGTAGAATCCCTCCTGCCTTTTACTATGTTGTTTTCAGCTGGGTCTGCATGCTAAATTAGTTGCCCAGTTTGTAAAACCACCCCATCAGTTCCGAAAGAGGAAAGACGGCACATAGGCCTGGGCCTTTCAGCATTCTAAAGTGAATCTTACACATGCTTACAAATGATTAGCATAATAAAAACATGTGTTACTCTTCTTTATCTGGGGAACATTAACTGATCTCACTGAAGAATGACCCTAGAGCTTAATGTTTAACACCGAGTTTTGGTAGGGGGTTTCCTTGCATGTAGTTACATTGCTCTGACTGCAAATATCCTGCCTTGCTTTTTCCAGAAGCCCTCACCCTACTCTGTCTAAGCCTATGGTCCCTGTCTCAAGATGACTGAATTGTTTTCTAGATTAAAAACATTATCGTGGGAATGAATATAGAAGAGATACAAATACAGAAGTAACTCATACTGAAGAAAAACTAATATATTTGAACTTAGGTTTATTTCCATTCAACCTAAAAGCAACTAAGCAATTGCTGAATCAAGGGGCTAATGTATGTGTATTTTTTGTTTTGAAGGGACTTATATTTTATTTTTCTTATTTGCAGGTTGGGTCTTGATGCAAAAAAGGAAGAAGATCTTGCAGATTGGTATCCTCAGGTGAGTATGCATTCAGCTGATTTTTATGTTTTAAATTTCTCAAAGGTGACTTTATATTTAGATTCTAAAATCCAGATGCAAAGTAATTAACATATAATGCTTTTAATAATACATAGAAAAGTCACTTAACATGTAACAGTTTTCTAAGCATGCTCACATAAAGTAATGAATCAAGAAATAGTCCTATGAGATAATCACTTTTTTTTTTTTGGTGAGGTAAAGGAATTATCCCCAAAGTCACAAGGAAACTAAAACAGCAGAAACAAGTTGAAACTGAAGTCTTCTCTAGCGTTTACAGCTGTGGTGTTTCTCAGTATAGAAAAGGGCATTTTGCAGGCACATGAAGAGGATGTACCAGCTGTGGAAGCCTCTGTATTTGAAGCTTGGTTATCATATACTTCTTATAGTTTTGGTCAATTTAGGCTGTAAAGACTATGTTTTTCTTTTAAAAAGGTCTTCACAAAGTCAGAACTGATTGAATACTATGATGTAAGTGGCTGCTGTATTCTCCATCCCTGGGCATACTGCATTTGGGAATCCATCACGGCCTTCTTTGATGCTGAGATCAAGAAAGTTGGTGTTGAAAACTGCTATTTCCCCATGTTTGTGTGTCAAGGTGCATTAGAGAAAGAGAAGACTCATGTTGCTGACTTTGCCCCAGAGGTCAGTTAGCCTGCTTTATTTATTTTTGCAGTTTTTCTCTCAGAAACTCAAAAGTATACTTAAAGTTCACACTTGAATAGTAATTTAAAAGCAAGTCATAACAACCACTTTCAAGAA
The DNA here is from genome assembly GCA_032199065.1 of Smutsia gigantea. Taxonomy (NCBI): domain Eukaryota; kingdom Metazoa; phylum Chordata; class Mammalia; order Pholidota; family Manidae; genus Smutsia; species Smutsia gigantea. The sequence goes on from JAVSCE010018375.1 coordinate 6,802, forward strand.
ATGTAAAACCATTAAAATTATATTTCTATCTCCAGGGCAAGTTAGTCTGTTACATTAAATAATTAACTGGCTTTTACTTTCTGCTAAACATATAGAGGGACAGGAAGTATCTATCTTTTCTCACAGTGAAGAGCAGCAATTATTTTAACTTGCTTTAATTCATAGGATAAAAATTGAAGGTTTGCATTTGTGCTGCTCCTCAAAATGCTGTTAAAAAATGTATGAAAAATGATTTTATCTTCTAGGTTGCTTGGGTTACAAGATCAGGCAAAACAGAATTGGCAGAACCAATTGCCATACGTCCCACCAGTGAAACAGGTGAGGATGGGCCTTGGAGTGCAGGAGAAAGCTCATTGAAACATTAGAGCCAGTCTCTAGAGTTGAGTCTCAGCTTTTATTTTGTGATATTTATAATCCTTGTTGATGATGTAAGGTTTAATGAATGTTGGTAAAGATGAGTGTAAACTGAGGTTGTATAGAATTTTATTCTCTGTACAATATCCATTGCAGAGCTCTTTATCATGACGATAAAGATGGGTTTCTTTTTAAATACTTGCATCATATTTTATTTCATGCTAATAATTTTTCAGACCATTCCAAGGAGTTTTGTTCCTGGAGTAATTTTTATTGTTGGCATTGATTATAAAATTGCAGACACTAATGTTTTATGCCATATTTACTTACAAATTTTTAGTCATTTTTAATAATACACTTACATTCATATAGGGTTTTATAGGTTACTGAGTGATCTCATTTATATCTTGTATTATTCTTACAACAGTGTAGTGAGGAAAGTAGAGGCAGGTGTTATTATCTCCATTCTGCAGGTAAAAAGTGGTCTCTGTAAGGTTAGGTGATTTTCCTGACATTACACCTAGTAAATGGAACTGCCACTTGGAAATTTTGAGCCTTTGGGCTTGTCAGTGTCTTTCACAGCGATTATCCATCTTTAGAGTTACAGAGTGTTTGCTCTGTACTTGCTATTTCTAGTGATACGCTTGTGTAATATAATGATGCATTATTGAAGTGATGACACCAGCATTTTTTCACATGCCAGATTGGTAGAGTTTCTTTTACTAATTTTAGTTAATCATGAGTAGGCCATGACAAGACAGGCGCCGTCACTGAAATTAGCAGTTCATGGCAAGAACTTTCATACTGTGGGTAGATGCATTAGATAGAGCTAGCCTGAATTCTGGTTCCAAAGGGTAGCTGTGCTGGATTCAGCAAGTTATTTAACTTTTCTAAGTCCAGCTTCCACATTTTTGATACTTGAGGATATGATATTTTACTTTGTGCATTGAATGTGAGAATTGAACAGGATAATGAATGCAAAGGACTTAATGTAGAGCATGGTTTATATATATTTACTGTAAGATTTTCACTTAGAGTTTTTAAAAACAGCTGAAAAACAATCAAATTAAATGTTAAACGTAAACCTCATTGTAGAGAACATAAAACTTAGCCAAGTTTAGATAGATTTAATTCGTTGACTAACTCATTTTATGAAATACATAACACCATTCACTTACCGCCAACGCATGTACGCAAACAACGTTTTAATTCCCATTATGTTGGTGATTTAACTCTTACCAGCTTTCAAGGAGCAATAAAGCCTTCAGTGACTAATTCTGCCTGTATTTTCCTGTGTCATTTCAGTGATATATCCTGCATATGCAAAATGGGTGCAGTCACATAGAGACCTGCCCATCAGGCTGAATCAGTGGTGCCTTGTGGTGGTAGGTACAAACCCCCCTTCATATGTTATTTCATTATTATTCTTACTCACTTTCATAAAAAAGAACATTTTGTTTTTCCTTATTTTTATAGTCAAAGAATTGGGAGTATGGAAGCATTTTTGAAGTATTTTGAATCACAATTATAATTTCTGGATTACTTGCCACATAAAGTTGTCAGTAAAAATGGAAAGGCTCTTTGTAATGACCAAATTGTATTCTTGCTTCTTCCAGCGTTGGGAGTTCAAGCATCCTCAGCCTTTCCTTCGTACTCATGAATTCCTTTGGCAGGAACTGCACAGTGCATTTGCCACGTTTGAGAAAGCAGCTGCAGAGGTATAAAAAGTTGTTACTTGTATTATGCTCTTTGTCTAGGCTCTGCTTCGCTCTCCCACCCCCCCACCCCAGCCCCCCCGCCGTTAGTAGTAAGTAATATGGTGCTATTTACATAGTAATCATTCAGTAAGGATCTCTAGCTTGAAGTTTGATCTGCTCTCAAAATAACATAAAAAGATAATTTCCTAGCATAAATTATTTTGTTACTTAAAGTTTATGTCTCACCTATTAAAAGAAAAAAGTTATTCAAATGTTATTCCTCAAAGAAATTTTAGTAGAAAATGTGCTGTTTTAAATTTTCAGGTGGAAATGCTTTTTTTTGTACTTTACCATATAGAAGAAATTATAATCCCACAGGTAAAATACATTATTGATCAGATTTTCACCCTATCTACTCTATATAGTTCACAAACATTTATTTTTTCTTACATTCTAAGTTTATGTACATTTTTAAAAGTTATTCAGTTTCACACTGTTTTGTTGAATGTCTTTCTTAATATATTCACACTGGCTGCTTTAATCTTTCCATAAAAAAGGTTTTTATTGTTTGAAGTGCTTTTCCACCACAACTAGTTTTAAATAGTACAGTTTTATAACTCTGTAGCAACTAAATATACCATAAATTTGAACACTTTTACATTTAAAATTTGTTACAGGTCTTGCAGATACTTGATTTATATGCTCAGGTATATGAAGGGCTCCTGGCAACTCCTGTTGTAAGAGGAAGAAAGACTGAAAAGGAGGAATTTTCAGGAGGAGAATATACAACCACTGTAGAAGCGTTTATATCTGCTAGTGGAAGAGCTATCCGGGTATCAGAGTGCTGCGTAGGATTCACAGGTGACTGCACACATAGTCTATGGGCAGATCCAACAATTTCCATCTCTCATTAGAGAGGTACACTTAAAAAAACAGTAATTTCAGACAAATGTGTCTTGTTCCTATAAATCTCCAGGGTCAATTAAGTCGGGGTCTGTATCCTGAATTACCATAGCATGGATTCCTTTTTAACCTTTGTAGTAAAAATTACCCCGGTGAAAAGGGCTGCTCACAGCCCTTTTACAGTATTTTTTGACGAATACAAGTGTATTATGTCACTTGTTCTTTAAAAACTTTCTAATGTAAAAACATCAGGGAAGATAAAGCAGGTCTACCACCACTCACAGGTGTGGGATCTTATAGTAATGATTTTTAAAGGCATACTAGGTTATGGAAATTTAGCTTATATTTCTTTATTTTAGGGAGCAACATCACATCACCTAGGGCAGAATTTTTCTAAAATGAAATCATTTTTGAAGATCCAAAGACACCAGGAGAGAAGCAATTTGCCTATCGGAACTCCTGGGGCCCGACAACTCGAACCATTGGTGTCATGACCATGGGTCATGGGGACAACATGGGCTTAGTGTTACCACCCCGTATAGCCTGTGTTCAGGTAAGGACAGTATTTGTGTTTATCATTCCTTTTGTGAAATACAAGCCATACTTACTAAAGGAAATTTGAAAGTGTGAATTTCTGAGTATTATTTAGGTAGATTTTGCTGATATAGAAACAACAAAGTACAATCCAAATCTTAGTGTTGTATAACTATGTGTCATTTGCGTTCTGCTGTTAGTACTCTTTCAATTTTTTTTAGCTACCTTGTGTACAACATTTTTAGAAATCAATTTTTGATTTATAATAAGTTAAATGAAATGTAGGTCATGGGAAAATGCATTTAGCATGGACAGGCGCTATGCAGCTTGTTGCCAGACATTCTATGTAGATTAGAAATCACACAGGTTGATTTGTGGAAAGATTTATAGTCACTAGTATAGGTTTTGTCTCCTGGATGTTATATATTGGCATGACTTCTTTCCGGTCTTTGTATAAATTTGTGGTATTGTGCTGGGCTCTAGGTGGTGGTTACTCCCTGGGCATTACAAATACACTTTCTGAAGAGGACAGAGATGCTCTGTTTGCAAAATGCAATGATTATCGAAGGCGGTTACTCAGCGTTAATATTCGAGTTAGAGTTGATTTGCGAGATAACTATTCGCCAGTTTGGAAGTTCAACACTGGGAGCTCAAGGTAAATTTTTCAACGCCATCTTTTATTCTCACCCTTTTTGGGATTTATATAATTTTTTCTCTATATGCTTTTTCATTTTCTCTATTTTGATAGTAGTGAGTTTTTTCTTCTCAGTTATACTAGGTGTTGAGCATAGACACAGTTCAAAATCTTGTAATAGTGATATTTAAGTTAGTTCATATATTTTTTTATGTATTTGCTAAACTTAAAATTGTTTTTTGTGGAAGCTTACTTTTGTTATGTTAGAATAGAAGTGATCTTGAAGACCTTGTTTATGATTAGTAAACCTCATGGTTATTATACTGAAATATTTATACTAGCAATTCATACAATAAAAAGTTGTTTCAAAAACAAATCCATCAGAATAACAATGTATGAATCACCTATTGTCAATGTTACAGCTAATCTGTAAAACATCAGAAATTAATTTCATACTTTATTTTTCACACTGCATTGTTTCACAGTAATTTGTTGATTTTTGTACATTCAAAGCTAGGTTAAATTCTGGTTTAATGTCTTTAATGTAACTTTCATTTATTGCACATTGTCATTGATAGATTTGTATTCTTAATTCCATTTTTCAAACTTCTGGCCCTTGTTTCTGATATTATTGAGGGGCTTATGTAATCTGTTACTATCATCATTTGATGCCCAAAGTGTCTTCAATATGCCTAGTAGGATCCCTTAAAGCTGACTTTTGTGTTTTTTGAGCACTTCCTTGTTTTTTGGCGTGACTCATCTTGTGCTTTCCCTGCCGCAGCCCTGAAATTAGCCATATGTCCATGAAGCCCTGGTTCTGTTCAGTGGAGAAGGGTAATTAGTGCAGGATGTGCTCATTGCTTTTGAGATACCATGGCTTCCAAGCCTTCCCAGTAGATGGTTCTGTGGAGTTCCTTTGATTCCAATCAAAAACCATAGGACTCCTTCTAGTTTTCTCCTGTTCCGTATTTTAACTCCCTTCTCTGACTCCAGTTTGACTCCCTTCTGTAGCTCCAGTTATCCTTAACATATTTATTTCTTTGATCAGTCCCCACGTATACAGCTAACCTCTCAGTGCCATCGCCACCCACTCTGCTGGGTGATGCCCTCCTCGTTCTACATAGGCTCTGTCGCCCCATGCCAGGCCCTTCTCATGCAGAGACGCCCTCTCACCTGCCTCCGGCTTTGACACCCTGCTCTGGGCTGCTGCAGCTCGCTCTCTGCCAGGACACGGTACAGGCCTACTGGATTTAGTTGTCCTGTCTTTTTAGTTTCCTTTAATCAGTAGTGGTTCCTCAGCCTTTGTCATTCACAACATTGATGTTTTTGTCTTCATAGGTCAGTTATCTTACACAGAGTTCTTCAGTTTTGATGAGTTTACTCATTATTATTTGACTTCTCCATAACTTTTACCTTTTCCAACTGAGGATAGTCTCCCACTTACCATTTTCTGTATTGATTTTTATTATTTGTGTGCCTGCCTTATTTACCCTAAGAAACATGAAGTTCCTTGAGGACAGGATCTCTTTCTTTTTATTCATCTTTTAAATCTCATTGTATTTAATACTGTTTTTGACACATGCATGTATTGGATGAATAAAGGAAAACAATAAAATAGTGTAATATCTAGCATTCAGTAGTTTGTTCCATAGTGTTCAGTTAGTTTATATATATATATATAGTGTTCAGTCTTCTCCAGGGGGTGAAGGTTTTTTTTCTAGAGGAGCATTTAAAACTTCTTGTGGTTCTGATTGGGGGACTGCCGATCAGCTAAACTGTATGTAGGGGTCCTAACTGAAATTCAAAACCCCAGTTAATTTTAGAGGCTCATTCACTCAAAAAAAAATTGTTAAAAACCTACTGTTCATCAGTAAGTTCTAGGCCTGAAAATTAGGTCTCTAAAGCCTTAATCCCCCACGGAATTGTATCCATTCACGAGGATTGAACATTCACAAGTCTTAACCTTGCAGACAGTCCTTAGGGCTCCTTGTGAGAGTCAAAGGGTACAAGGGAGTGCTTCTCAAAGCGCAGTCCCGTGACGAGCATCACCTGCAAACTTGTTAGAAGTAAAAATCCCCAGACCTGCTGTCGTAAGAGACTCAGTGGGTGGAGCCCAGCCATCTGTGCTTTAACAAGCCCTTCAGTGATTCGGACACATGCTAGAGTATCCAGAGCGAGGGCTTTCCAGCCCCAAAGCCTACCATTATGCCGTGCGTGAGTGACGAGTGTGCCAAGGTGTCCTTACCAGCACCTTGAGATGGCTTTAGTTTCAAGAAGCTTCTCTGTTTATCCCCATGTGCCATATAGGTAGTTTTTTATATTGTGCTCTTCTGTGAGAAAAGGTAGGAACAGTGATCTAAACAACTACCATTTCTTCATTAAGCACTTTCTTAGAACAACTTATGCAGTACATTTTTTATTAGGCTTACAGTTTCTTTTTTTTTTCTTTTGCTATCATTAATCTACAATTACATGTGCTATAATATGGTAACTAAACTCTCTCCTTCATCAGGTCCCCCCCCACGTACCCCATTACTGTCACTGTCCATCTGCGTGGTGAGATGCTATGTAATCACTACTTGTCTTCTCTGAGTTGTACTTCCCTCCCCGTGGCCCCCCAATATTATGTCTTCTAATTGTAATGCCCGTTTGTCCCTCTTATCCCTCCCTTCCCACCCATCCTCCCCAGTCCCTTTCCCTTTGGTAACTGTTAGACCATTCTTAGGTTCTGTGAGTCTGTGGCTGCTTTGTTCTTTCAGTTTTTTTCTTTGCTTTTATGCTCTACAGATGAGTGAAATCATTTGATACTTGTCTTTCTCTGCCTGGCTTATTTCACTGAGCATAATACCCTCTAGCTCCGTCCATGTTGTACAAATGGTACGATCTGTTTCCTTCTTATGGCTGAATAATATTCATTGTGTGTATGTACCACATCTTCTTTATGCATTCATCTACTGATGAACACTTAGGTTGCTTCCATTTCTTGGCTATTGTAAATAGTGCTGCGATAAACACAGGGGTACATACGTCTTTTTCAAACTGGGCTGCTGCATTCTTACGGTAAATTCCTAGGAGTGGAATTCCTGGGTCAAATGGTATTTCTATTTTGAGTTTTTTGAGGAATCTCCATACTGCTTTCCACAATGGTTGAAATAATTTGCATTCCCACCAACAGTGTGGGAGGGTTCCCCTTTCTCCACATTCTCACCAACATTTGTTGTTGTTTGTGTTTTCAATGTTGGCCATCCTTACTGGTGTGAGGTTATATCTCATTGTGGTTTTAATTTGCTTTTCTTGATGATTAGTGATGTGGAACATCTTTTCATGTGCCTGTTGGCCAACTGAATTTCTTCTTTGGAGAAGTGTCTATTCATATCCTCTGCCCATTTCTTAATTGGATTATTTGCTTTTTTGTTTGTTGAGGTGCATGAGTTCTTTATGTATTTTGGATGTCAATCAACCCTTTATCGGATATGTCATTTATGAATGTATTCTCCCATATTGTAGGATGTCTTTTTGTTCTACTGATGGTATCCTTTGCTGTGCCGAAACTTTTTATTTTAATATAGTCCACTTGTTCGTTTTTGCTTTTGTTTCCCTTGCCCTGGGATATATGTTCATGACGAAGTCCCTCGTGTTTATGTCCAAGAGATTTTAAATGTCTGTTTTTTTCTAAGAGTTTTATGGTTTCATGACTTACATTCTGGTCTTTGATCCATTTTGAGTTGACTTTTGTGTATGGGGTTAGACAGTAGTCCAGTTTTATTCTCTTATATGTAGCTGTCCAGTTTTGCCAACACCAGCTGCTGAAGAGGTTGTCATCTCCCCATTGTATATCTAAGGCTCCTTTATCATATGTTAACTGACCATATATGTTTGAGTTAATGTCTGGATTTTCTATTTTTTTCCACTGTTCTGTGGGTCTGTTCTTGTGCCAGTACCAAATTATCTTGATTACTGTAGCTTTGTAGTACAGTTTGAAGTCTGGGAGCATAATTCCCGCTGTTTTATTCTTCCTTCTCAGGATTGCTTTGGCTATTCTGGGTCTTTTGTGTTTCCTTATAAAGTTTAGAACTATTTGTTCCAGTTCATTGAAGAATGCTGTTAGTATTTTGATAGGGATTGCATTCAGTCTGTAGATTGCTTTAGGTATTATAGCCATTTTGACAATATTTATTCTTCCTAGCCAAGAGCATGGGATTAATTTCCATTTGTTAGTGTCCTCTTTAATTTCTCTTAAGAGTGTCTTTGTAGTTTTCATGGTATACGTCTTTCACTTCCTTCCTTAGGTTTATTCCTAGGTGTTTTATTCTTTTTGATGCACTTGTGAATGGAATTGTTTTCCTGATTTCTCTTTCTGTTAGCTCATCGTTATTGTATAGGAAAGCAACAGATTTTTGTTTGTTAATTTTGTATCCAGCAACTTTGCTGAATTCATATATTAGTTCTAGTAGTTTTGGAGTGGAGTCTTTACGGTTTTCTACATTTGTCATCTGCAAATAGTGACAATTTGACTTCTTCTTTACCAGTCTGGATGCCTTGTATGTCATTGTTTTGGCTAATTGCCGTGGCTAGGACCTCCATTACTATGTTGAATAACAGTGGGGAGAGTGGGCATCGCTGTTTCGTTCTTGATCTTAGATGGAAAGCTTTCAGCTTCTCGTTGTTAAGTATGATGTTGGCTGTGGGTTTGTCATATATGGCCTTTATGATGTTGAGGTACTTGCCCTGTAAACCCATTTTGTTGACAGTTTTTATCATGAATGGATGTTGAATTTTGTCAAATGCTTTTTCAGCATCTGTGGAGATGATCATGTGGTTTTTGTCCTTCTTTTTATTGATGTGGTGGATGATGTTGATGGATTTTCGAATGCTGTACCATCCTTGCATCCTCTTGATGTGTTTTTGAAATTGGTTTACTAGTATTTTGTTGAGTATTTTTCCATCCATGTTTATCAGGGATATTGGTCTGTAAGTTTCTTTTTTGGTGAGGTCTTTGCCTGGTTTTGGTATTAGGGTGATGCTGGCTTCATAGAGTGAGTTTGGAAGTATTCCTTCCTCTTCTATTTTTTGGAAAACTATAAGGAGAATGAGTATTACTTGTTTATATGTCTGGTAAAATTCAGAGGTGAATCCATCTGGCTCAGGGGTTTTGTTTTTATGTTGTTTTTTGTTTACTGATTCAATTTCATTGTTGATAATTGGTCTGGTTAGGTTTTCTGTGTCTTCCTTGGTCAGTCTTGGAAGGTGGTATTTTTCTGGGAAGTTGTCCATATCTTCTAGGTTTTCCAGCTTGTTAGCACTTAGATTTTCATAGTATTCTCTTATAATTCTTTGTATTTCTGCGGGGTCCAGCGTGATTTTTCCTTTCTCATTACTGATTCTGTTTATGTGTGTAGATTCTCTTTTTCTCTTAGTAACTCTGGCTAGGGGTTTATCTATTTGGTTTATTTTTTCAAAGAACCAGCTTTTGGTTTCACTGATTTTTCCTATTGTTTATTCTTCTCAATTTTATTTATTTCTTCTCTGATCTTTATTATGTCCCTCCTTCTGGTGACTTTGGGCCTCACTTGTTCTTCTTTTTCCACTTTCAGTAATTGTTTCTTTAGACTATTCTTTTGGGATTCTTCTTCCTTCTTGAAATAGGCCTGGATTTGAATATACTTTCCTCTTAGAACTACCTTTGCTGCATTCCACTGAAGTTGTGGCTTTGTGTTGTTGTTGTCATTTGTCTCCATATATTGTTTGGTCTCTGTTGTAATTTGCTTGTGAATCCATTGATTATTTAGTAGCATGCTGTGAAGTCTCCATGTATTTGTGATCCTTTTTGTTTTCTTTGTACAATTTATTTCTAGTTTCATACCTTTGTGATCTGAGAAGTTGGTTGGTAAAATTTCAATCTTTCTGAATTTTCTGAGGTTCTTTTTGTGTCCTAGTATGTGGTCTATTCTGGAAAATGTTCCATGTGCACTTGAGAAGAATGTGTATCCTGCTGCTTTTGGGTGTAGAGTTCTGTAGATGTCTGTTAGGTCCATCTGTTGTAGTGTGGTGTTCAGTGCCTCTGTGACTTTACTTATTTTCTGTCTGGTTGATCTATCCTTTGGAATGAGTGGTGTGTTTAAGTCTCCTAAAATGAATGCATTGCTTTCTATTTCCTCCTTTAATTCTGTTAGTATTTGTTTCACAAAAACCGGCGCTCCTGTGTTGGGTGCATATATATTTATAATGGTTATATCCTCTTGTTCGACTGACCCCTTCATCATTACGTAATGTCCTTCTTTATCTCTTGCTACTTTCTTCGTTTTGAAGTCTATTTTCTTCGATACAAGTGTTGCAACACCTGCTTTTTTCTCCTTGTTGTTTGCATGAAATATCTTTTTCCATCCCTTCAGCTTTAGTCTGTTTATATCTTTCGATTTGAGTTGAGTCTCTTGTAAACAGCATATAGATGGGTCTTGCTTTTTTAACCATTCCATTACTCTGCGTCTTTTGATTTTTTGCATTCAGTCCATTTACATTTAGGGTGATTATAGATAAATATGTTCTTACTGCCATTGCTGGCTTTAGATTTGTGGTTACCAAAGGTTCAAGGGGAATTTCTTTACTATCCTATCCAACAATCTAACTCAACTCTCTTGTTACACTAATATAAACACAGTCTGATGATTCCTTATTTCTCTCCCTTCTTATTCTTCCTTCTCCATTCTTTATATACTAGGTGTTTTATTTTGTAGTCTTTTACATTTCCTTGGACTGTTTTTGTGGATAGTTGATTTTACTTTTTGCCTTTACTTAGTATTTGGATGGTCTGCTTTCTTTGCTATGATTTTATTTTCTCTGGTGACATTTTTTAAGCCTTAGGAGTGCTTCCATCTCAAGCAGTCCCTTTAAGATATCCTGTGGAGGTGGTCTGTGGGAGGCAAATTCCCTCAGCTTTTGCTTTTCTGGTAATTGTTTAATCCTTCCTTCAAATTTAAATGATAATCATGCTGGATACAGTATTCTTGGTTCAAGGCCCTTCTGTTTCATTACGTTAAATATATCATGCCATTCTCTTCTGGCCTGTGAGGTTTCTGTTGAGAAGTCTTATGATAGCCTGATGGTTTTTCTCTTGTAGGTGATCTTCTTTCTCTCTCTTGCTCCCTTTAATACTCTGTCCTTGTCTCTGATCTTTGACATTTTAATTAATATGTGTCTTGGTGTTGTCTTCCTTGGGCCCCTTGTGTTGGGGGATCTGTGGGCTTCCATGGTCTGAGAAATTATTTTCTTCCCCAGCGTGGGGAAGTTTTCAGCAATTATTTCTTCAAAGACACTTTCTATCCCTTTTTCTCTCTTCTTCTTCTGGTACTCCTATAATGCGAATATTGTTCCTTTTGGATTGGTCACACTGTTCTCTTAATCGTCCTTCATTCCTAGAGATCCTTTTATCTCTCTCTCTGCCTCAGCTTTTCTGTATTCCTGTTCTCTGATTTCTATTCCATTAACAGTCTCTTGCACCTCATCCATACTGCTCTTCAGCCCATCAATTGACTCTCTCATTTCTGTAATACCTCTCCTCATTTCCTCCCTTAGCTCTTGCATATTTCTCTGTAGATCCATCAGCATGGTTACGACTTTTATTCTGAATTCTTTTTCAGGAGAATGGGTAAGTCTATCCCGTCAGGCTCTCTCTCTCGGGTTTTCTGTGTGATCCTTGTCTGTACCATATTCCTCTGTCTTTTCATGGCTATAGAAATGGTCGCTGGTAGGTGCCACATGTGTCAGCTGGGAGAACAAAGTCCCTTCCTTCTTCTTGTTCTCCTTGCTCTTCTCCAGGGCCTGAGCTGGTTTCCCGCACCCCAGCAGGCAGTCTCTGGGATAATCCCCTGTGCTGCCTGTGTGCGGGATCGCCCTCAGCCTAGCCTCTAGCACTGTGGGGCTTTGCAGTCTTGCTCGGTGCTTTCTGGTCCCCTTGGTGCTTTCCATCCCTTGTTCTTGGTTCTCGGGTCCTCTCCCCGTAACTGCATGCCAGCCGGGAGTAGATTCTGTGAAGTTGCTGTGTGCGGGGCCCCTCCTCTGCTGTTTGGCTGCGGTGCTGGCAGGAGCAGAATGAATGGCAGGCTGCTGATCTCTGTGGGAAACTTCAGCACAGCTGCTTTGTGTGTCTGCCAGCCAGGGAGTCCGAGTACGCTGGGATGATTTTCTCCACTGTTGGGCCCTTGTCTCTTTAAGACTTTTAAAAAAGTGACCGCTTTTCTTTAGTCCCAGGGAGCCAGTTGAGGGGACCCGCTGGCTGTCTCCATCTCAGATTCCACCCTTCTGTTTGTCTAACCTCTGATACACCACCCGATGTGTGTCTGCGCTCCCGGTGCAGATCACCAGGGCTAGTTATTTAGCCGGCCTGTGCTTCCACTTCCTCCCACTCTGATTCTTTTCCTCCTGCTGGTGAGCTGGGGTCAGGGAGTGCTCGGTTCCCGCCGGATAGCGGCTTTGTGTTACCCATTTCATGAGGCGCTGAGTTCTCGCAGGTGTAACTGTAGCCTTGCTGTTGTACTGCATCTTCTGGTCTTCCTTTTAGGAATAGTTGTATTTTCACAAATATATATGGTTTTGGGAGGAGATTTCCGGTGCCCTGCTCACGCCGCCATCTTCCCAGAAGCTCGGTTTACACTTTCTTATTGGAATAGGCTTCTGCAGTATCTCAGGAATATTCCATGCTTTTTGTTGTTGTTTGCTTATGGCTTTTTTGTGTTTTTTTATGATTTATAGTTGATAAAACCATGAAATAAGTCTCCATATTCAGTTGGAGACAGGCACTTATTATTTTAACTGCCTTTTTTGTTTTCTAGGGAGTTCCAATTAGACTTGAAGTTGGCCCACGTGATAGGAAGAGCTGTCAGTTCGTTGCTGTCAGACGAGATACTGGAGAAAAGCTCACAGTAGCTGAAAATGAGGCTGAGACTAAACTTCAAGCTATTTTGGAAGACATCCATGTTAACCTTTTTTACAAGGTTAGTTCTTTAGAATTCTTATGTCTCATTTTGAAATCCTACTCAGCCTTTGTGATCTACACTGAGGAATTATTTGACTACCCCAACTGGAAGTAATTGTCCCTCTGAACTCACATGGGTCTTCTTCATTCACCTTTCTCTTCGTGTTTTTGACTTTTAATATGATTATTTTCTTAAGTGCTTTCTGTTCCCTGTTAGGTTTGTAGTGATGGACTGTCCCATGGACTGACCTGGTTTAACTTTAGATGCAGGCTTTTAGGACATACTCATTTGAGGGATTGTGGCATTGATTCTTACCTGTGGATACACATTAGCAGTACCCGGGAAGCTTTCAAACATAACAGCATCTGGTCCCTTCCCCAGAAATGTTTATTTAATTGGTCTAAAGTGGGCCCAGCATCTGTAGCATTAAAGCTCTGTAGGTGATCATGATGTGTAGCCAAGGCTAAAAACTCCTAATTGGGATTGTGGGTGAGGGTAGAGGGGAGGCTCAGGGCTGCCCTGACCTATGGAGAGAGGCCTTTTAGAATCACAGAGGCACTAGAAGATGGGTAGCATATGTGTGGCCCCTTATTTACTTCCTGCCTGCCTGAAGCAGAGAGCGAGGCCCACCACTGCTGGGGATAGAAGCTCCGTTTGGAAGACGGTTGGTTGTTCATCTTATTTGTTTATGTATTTATCTTCTGATACCCTGTGCCTTAATTCATTAGGCCTCCATAAATCTTGCATATAAGGAGTGACCTAATCTTAGCCTTGGCTTTGGTGCTTACTTACATGTTTTTAAGCAAGTGATTTTTCTTCTCTTAGCTTGCTTGCCCTAAAATGGGAATGATAAGTCTCTTGAGGGGTTACTTCAAAGATGTAATTTACCTCAAAGTGAATAATCCTTTTGAAGTTCATCTGAACTCAGAACAGGTAACTTTGTCAGAGAGGAGAGATTAGAGAGCTGCCTGTCCTGATGGCTGCCCTTCAGCTGGTACATTTAGTGCAGTGGTTCTTTCCCAGGGATTCTCTCCAGAGTCACCTGGAGCTTTGGCAACAGAAACACCTGGGCCGCACACCTGGATATTCTGATTCATTAGCCTTCACATGGGCTCTGGCGATCTGTTGTGTTGATATGTTCTTTATATGATTCAGATGCGCACTCCTGGTTGGAAAACCACAGCTTTAATGGCTAAAAAGCACCTTTTTCTTAACATTTTTATTCAGTAAATTCATTAATAAGAGAAGTTGCATAAAGTACATTTTCCCATTTTAAGGCCTAAGCCTGAGTAGTGGCATATTCCTTTCTCTGGGTTTCATTAACTGGAACTTAGTCACATGGGCTCATCTCATGACAAGAAAGTTGGAAGAAGGGGAAACAGATCCGGTGTCAGCTCGCTGTTGCGGGCACAGAGTTCACATGCTCTTAGCCCTGAGAATCAGCAAAGAAAAATGTGTCTTCTCTTCCTTCGTCACCACCATGAGTCTTCATACAATGTGTGACTTTGAACGTGGAAGAGAATTTTCATTTCTAAAACCTGAGGTTCTTACGGAATTACCTGGTATGTGAAAATAGCTTGAACAATGTGTATTTTTGTATTTTTCTTTCTCAGAACAGTTTCATGATTTGTGTTTGATTCTTAGAACAATCCTATATGGTAGTTAGCATTGCTTGAGTATTTTTCCAGTTTTGTCGAAAACCAAGACCGGAGAGGTTTAAAAAAACCGAGATTCTCATAAGTAGTAAGTGGTGTAGGCAGGACTAGAGTGTTGGTCAATAGAGGTTTAATGGCAATAACAAAATTATTACCAGGTGGTGCTTGGCAAATTCCCCATTCATTTAATGTTGACAGTAATGCAGTAATAATCAGTTAACTGAGATTTTTCTGAATGTCACTACTAGTGACAAAGATGAGATTCGAATTGAGTTCTCATTTCTAGGTTATGGTCCTATGAACTTTGTGATATTAGTAAGAAAAAGTATGTATTCTTTTCTAATTATTTTTTGATAGGGCTTCTGAAGACCTTAAGACTCACATGGTTGTGGCTTATACAATGGAAGATTTTCAGAAGGTTCTAGATTCTGGAAAGGTAGGAGACTTCTGAAAAGCTTTGAATATAAAAATAATTCAGTAAATGTTATTTGAAGACAGCTTATACATGGTATCAATCTCTTTTTCAAGGCGAGTCACACAACAGGATTATTTACTTAGCATTGTATACTCTTTTCCACTGGCTTTCCTAAAGCATTTTACACCGTTAAGTCATTTTGGATAATACTGTGAAATGATTATGCTTATGTAAAAGCTTTTTCTCAAGCCTGATGTGCTGGCTAAACAGCATTCATTCTGTGTGACCGTAATGTTTTCATTATTGAAAATTTTAATTTCGTTTTTTCAGCTTGGTGTGAATTCCTGAAGGGAGCATTGTTTCAGCTTTATAAATGTCATGTGCAGATTCCTAAAATGAGGTTATAAGTGTTCCTTTCAATGCTCTGACCGTGCAGACTTACCAGACCGTAGCTGACGGAACAACAAGGGGGAACGTCTTGCTCGTGTCCAGCTGTGTTTCTCACCGTGAGTGCTCTGGCTCCTGGGAACTGCACAGGTCCTTCTGATGAGGGAGTTCATAGTTCTCCCAGATCGCTTCAGCTTTATGTGTTCTGTGTATGTACATGGTCCTAGCCAACACTTCATTTTCAGAAAGAAGAGGTACTGATTTGCAAAATCATAATTACTAGAGTGAATCACTGGTGAGCTTTGGTATTCGGGTATACATATTTTACAGCCAGTGCTGTGTCCCCAGGTTATAAATGAGAAAATTTGAGAGGTGTTTTTTTCTGATACAAAGTGATTTTTGGACATTAAAATGATTCCCTTACCTATAATTGTTGAAATAGTGTGGCATAAAATGAGGTTTCCTTAATTGTTAATTATTATTGTAAATAAAGCTTAAGAATCTGTTCAGTATTTGTGACCTCCCCTGTAGCCTCCTGATAACCAGTTAGCTAGGCACAGTGGCTAGAGGCCAGGTTTGAAATGAGGGAGGGAAGTCCAGCTGGAGTTTGGACTCGGGTCTCCCCATCCTGTGTTCCTTCTTTTCAGGCACTATACTGTAGCCAGTTTATTTGGACATTTAAATGTGTTGCAAATATGTCCTGATGTTTTTCGATGTGTGGATTTTGGATGTGGGAAGACATTCTCCCATTTCTTGCACATCTAATTGAAAGTCCCCAGCTGATTTGCAAAGTTACCGTGGCCTGGTAAAGGCTGGGAGAGCTAGCCATTTTGTTTGTGAGTTTAATAGAGAACTCAGATGTTCCTTTTATAGCAGAGAAGGAATGATAAAAACTGAACATTTTTCCTTACTAGATTGCTCAGATTCCATTCTGTGGGGAAACTGACTGTGAAGACTGGATCCAGACCACCGCCAGGTAAGTATAAATAACAGATAAAACTTGTGAGGTATGGTGATGAAAAAGAATAGAAATATACAGCGTAAATGAATGGAATTCTTCGTCGTTTTTAATCTCGGGGATCGAGAAGGTGAGCCTGGTGCTCCATCCACGGGAGCTCAGAGCCTTTGCATCCCCTTCAGACCAGCCTGTGAGCTGCAGCCTGGGGCCGACGCGCCTGGGGCAGGAGCCTGCCAAGTGCTGTGCCTTGTTTGGTCGTAGTCACCGAGGGATAAAACAAAACCTATGTCCAACCCTATTCACTTTTTTAAGAACTGATATCAATATCTTCCCAGACATAGACTGTTTTATGATTTTTTAAAAATAGAAGTTCTAAAAGGAGGTTACATGAAACAAACACATATTCTTATGTCTAAATTATCAGTGGAAAAAAGACTTTTCTGTAAGCAATGCCATTAATAAATATCATGAACTAATACTGTTTTATGTACTTGTTTCTAAAGTTATGTACTATAACGAAATTTTTAATGAAGAGATGAAGATAATTGAAAGGTAGGTAACTATTTTGATCTAAGTATCCCTCATGTTGAGACCTTGAGTCACCAACTCTCTTGTTTCTTTTATACTGAAGTACTTGCTTTCCTCAACTATTACTGAATCTAAAATTGCCCTGAATCTTTGTTTAAAAACCAGACCCCAAGTGGACCAAAGGAAAAAAAACAACCACCTCTGCTCCTTGCGCTTCTCTCTCTCTCTCATTATTACGAGTCACTGCGGGATCTTCAGAAGACAAGTCATCATTTCTGAGAGACTGATCAGACCTCCTTTCTTCTACTTCTTGTTGTGCACTTTTCCTCGCCTCCTTCTGCCCCCACCTCAGCAGTTGTCACTGAGGTCACAAGTGCCACTGCACCCCAAAGTGGACTTCTGAGTCTCATTTTACCACATTACACTGCTTCATTTTTGCTGCTATAGAAATTTTCTTTTAACTAAAACTACTCCTATGAGTTGCCCTCCTACCTGTCTTGCTTTATTTCTTAGCTTTGTGTCTTTTGCTGGCTTTCTTCCTTAGCCTGCTTCTTAGGTATTAGGGTGCTCAAGTTCCATAGTGGGCCATTTCATGCTACCTAATCAGCCCCATCTAATCCCATGGTATCAGAGAGCGTGAGTGCCATGGCAGTGCCAATGCTGCCATCTCTCAGTCTGCGTTCCAGACCTCTGTTCCAGTCGCATACTGAATTTTCTGGAGTGTTCCAGCATTTCAGGTCATCCTATCCCAAAATCTTACTTTGCTTTCCACTCCCAAATCTTCACCTATGGTATTTCCTGCCTGAAAGAGTATCATTACCACAGTGTCCCCAGTAACCTAAAGCAGAGACCTGAGAGTCATGTAGGTATCCACTCCAAGAACACCATCTTCCATATTCATTTGGCCAGCAGAACTTACTGCCATTAGCTCTTGTCCCTTGGTTCTCCCCTTTCACAGATCTCACGACTGCGATCATGCCCGGTACCTCTGACGTTAATCACTACAATGGCCACAGCTTCATCTCCAGGCCCGGCGCCGCATTTCCACACGTGTTTTTTTTCCTAACATACAATTTATTAAGGTATTTTTATCCCCCTTTAAAATCCATTTTTGGCTCCCTGTCACTATCACGATAAAATTTAACCCCTTTAGCCTAGTCTGGTTCAGCGTAACTGTCCAGTCTCTTCTTCAGCCAATCAGGCAGAGTCCTTTGCAACCTAACCATTTGGAGTTTCCTGTAAGTAACATGCTGTTTTCCATCTCTCTCTCTGTCCATTTGTTTGGAATGCCTTTAATTCCTCATTTCTAGTCTATTTCATAAATCTCTATTTCAGGGCCTTTTTCCAATAACTTTATCACTTGATAGTGATAAATACACAAATAAATGGAAAAACCTTCACAGAGAACTTTAATGTTGAGCTGGGCTTTGAAGGATAAATAGATTTTTAATACACAGAACAGGAGTGACATTCCAGGCAGAAGGAACAGTATATGCAAAGCCATGAAAGTATGTGCTGTGTATGAGAACCCAGCAGAATTGTTTTGTCACATAAAAGCAAATAGAGCATGCTTTTCAGATGGATGTTTTAAGTATGTGTAGCCATATGTAATAAAAAAATTAGTGTGTAATCATTTATGTACTCAAAACATCCTTCTTGAAAGCATGCTATACTAAGTTATAGCTTAACAAAGATGAATGTCTGAGACAAATTTTTGTATTCAGAATCATCATTTAATGATCTATTGTAAATTACAGTAAATTATGGTATAATACTGATCTTTACTGCCATTCAGAATTTTTTTCTTGTTTTTCTACCCTTAGTACCTGTGTAAACTGCCTATTTCTTCTGTTTTAAAGTGGAAAGAAGTCTAATACCTAAATCATAAGGTTACTCTAGCTCATATAAAGTACTTAGAACAGACAAAGTAATCTTGAGAAAGAACAAAGGTGGAGGTATTGTGCTCCCTGATCTCAGACTCTACTACAGATCTACAGTAATCAAAACAATATGGTCCTGGCATAAGAGCAAATCCATAAGTCAGTGGAACAGAAGAGAGCCCAGAAATTCACCCATATCTATATGGTCAGTTAATGTCTGACAAAGAGGCAAGAATGTACAGTGGGAAGGTCTCCTCAGAAATGGTGTTGGTAAAACTGCACAGCTACATGCACAAGAAGAAAACTGGATTGCTGCACTTATACCATACACAATAATAAAGTCAAAATGGGTTAAAGACCAAAATAGAAAACTTAAAACCATAAAACTTCTAGAAGAAAGGCAAGTACACTCTTGAACAAAGGCATTAGTAATTTGTTTTCTGGACATGTAGCTCCAGGCAAAAGAAACAAAAGCAAAAATAAACAAGTGGGACTACATCAAACTATAAATTTTCTGCACAGCAAAGGAAACCCTCAAAAAAACAAAAAAAGGCAATCTATGTAGGAGAATATATTTGCTAATGATAGATTCAATAAGGGGCTAATATCCAAAATGTTTAAAGAACTCACACAACTCAACATGAAAAAACAATCTTATTTAAAAATGGACAGAGGACCTGAATAGACATTTTCCCAAAGGAGTCATACAAATGGCCAACGGGCACATGGAAAGATGCTCCACATCACTAATCATCAGGGAAATGCAAATCAAAAGCTCAGTGAGGTATCACCTCCCACCAGGCAGAATGGCTGATCTGTGAGACAAATAAGAAGTGGTGAGGAGGTGGAGAAAGGGGAATGTTTGTGCACTGCCGGTGGGAATGTAAATTGGTCTAGCCATTATGGAAAGCAATATGGAGGTTTCTCCAAAAACTAAGAAGTATTCTATGACCCACCAGTTCCACTTAAAACAAAATCACTAATTCTAAAGATATGCATTCCTACATTTATCACAGCACTTATTTATAATAGCCAACATACAGGAGCAATCTAAACATCCACTGATGAATGGATAAAGGTGTGGTACATACATACCATAATGGAATACTACTCAGCCATAAGAAATGAAATCTTCACTTTTAACAACTTGGATGGACTTTGATGGTATGCAGACAGACAAATACCATGTGATTGCATGCGGAATCTAAAAGACAAGTAGACTCAAGAGACACAGAGAACAGACCGGTGGTTGCCATAGAGAAGGGCATGGGGGGATGGGTAAAATAGGTGAAAGGGATAGAAATTAGAATGATAAATCTTGAGTTGTGTAATGGTTACATGAGTGCATATACTGTTAAAATTCATTGAGCTGTACAGTAAGATTTGTATATTTTATAGTATGTACCTCAATCATTAGCCCTTTAAAAAATAAAAAACATTTAATGTTAAAATTAAGTACTTAGAACATGCCTAGCCCATACTCAAGAAATAAATAATGGCTAACGGTAGTTACGACAGTGATGCACGGCCAACTGGAAGTTGCTCCCGAAACACAGCTCTAGTTGACAGCAATCACGTTAGCTTCTAAGTTCCTTCATGCAGACCAACATAAATGTTTTAAAGGACAGTTTTCTAAGCCATTCCATGACACAGCCTGAGAAGTAGAGCAGAGCTGTTAACCACACTTTCTCGGGTTGGCCCTGGCCATTTCGTAGGAGGTAGTCATATCCGATGCAAAGACGAATCCCCAGGTATTTTTTGAAGCTTCAGATGAGTAGAACTAACCGCAGCAAAGGTTGACGTTTGCTGCATAAAGGAATTCACTGTTTAAAGGAACTCTACAGTAAGTAAGTATGGTAAGAAAGGGATCCTTCACCCAAAATCTACATGTGGTACACTGGCTTTTGTCTTAAGGTTCAACTAAAATAACAACATTTTCAACCATCTCTTTAAGAAGTGATCACTATTTTACTGTGAGGTGACAAGCCATTAATTAGATACACGACTGACAGTCACAGAAGTGATTGTGCGCCTTGTGGGCATTGCAGCAAAAACCCGGTCAAGGTATATTTGCTGCCAGTTCGGCTCCCGGGGACTCCTAGTTCACATTACACGTCAGCAGTGTCCAGCTCGTCCATGAGAGGGTGTTTAAAATAGTTGTAATTATGCCGCTGGATCACAGGAAGCCTGGAAGAATTGGACGAGAACAGCGACTCACTTGGCCTGCTATTGGAGAGGCTTTGAGTCTTGAAATCATTGGCAGTAGAACACACCATAAAACAAGCAAAGAGAAGGTATTTTGACTGGAGCATCTGGGCATAAACTACTTATATCTGATAAATACTAGTCATCTGTCATAACTATGGCGTTCAGTAACATCAAAAGTTTGGGGAGGCAGCTACCATTACCTGTTAGTTTCTAGTGTGCCTTTGGCCCTTTACTTGTCACTTTTACAACATCTAGTAAATGTCAGCCACTATTTAAATAAACGGCCTGCTCTGTGCAAAGCCCCAGGGCAGACAGCAGTGAGCAATATAACCCAGCCCAGGAAGAGCCCTTTCGGCTTCCTCCGGGCGGGGGCTGTCTGAGCGTCTGGCAGCTCCACGTTTGCTGCGGCGCTGATGGTCAGCATCCTGCCTGACGCTGTCAGGAGGTATGTTAATCCCCAGAGGACAGAGAGGCCGCTGCTGGCTCTCAGCGCCGGAGTTATCGGGCTGGGCTTCAGCGCCTTAACGATGTCGCCTCGGACTGCGGTTCCTGCGCAGCACGCGGGCCCCGGGAGACGCGGCAACAGGTAAAGAGCATCCCGGC
Organism: Smutsia gigantea; assembly: GCA_032199065.1. Lineage (NCBI taxonomy): Eukaryota > Metazoa > Chordata > Mammalia > Pholidota > Manidae > Smutsia > Smutsia gigantea. The sequence continues at coordinate 28,530 of JAVSCE010018375.1, forward strand.
CGTCGTAGGGGGTCGGGCTGGGTTCCTGGTGGGTGCTGTCTGAGGGAACCTAGCCGTGCTACTGGGAGAGGCCCCACCCATTTGGTTGGCCTCTCCTCCCTGGGACGACTTACAAGAGGTCTTTCCCAAAAGAGTCGCCTCCCGTCTGAAGGTCTTTGCGATCTGGGTGGCAGTAGGCTGCTCTCCTCTTGGGGGTTCCTTTCATCTGTAGTCACAGGGGATGGAAAGGTGTTCAGACACGTCGGGGAGCAGAGGCGCTCACCAGAGCCACAGAGGGAGCGGTGCGAAAGGAAGTGCCGCGGGGCACCGACAGCAGGGCCCTTTAACGGGTGGCCAGGTGTGACATGGCTCTGGTGGAATTTAAAAATATTTCAGTGTCCCCATAAAATATGTTAAAAAATCCTGGACCACATAACCAGCTCACCTCAAGCAATATATAATTTAATATATATATATATTAAAAATTTCTTGCAGAAGAGAAAAGTCCAGTGTTGTTTTTAAGGAGTCCTACAGCACGAACAGACCGGGTTTAAACAGACCACTGGTCTACCATGGGCAGCTGTCCAGTTACTCCCTGTAGCCTCTTTGCTGACCTGTAACGTGGAGGGAGTGAGGACAAAACTAAATGCAATCCCACGTGTTTAGCACTTGCTAGGCACTGGGGAAAGAGTACTATTCCTTTTAAATCATCCTCCAAGCCTTGGAATCATGTGATAGCCCGGAACCACTGCATTCCAACCGCTCATCTAAACTTGAAGAAATGTCAGCATTCTCCTTGCTGACGCTGCTCAGCTTTCTCCCCCTGGGAGGGGCGGCCTGTAACTAAGCCTGCGGGGCCTCCGTCCACATTTGTGTTTTTAGTTTTATCCCTCCTGTCTTTGCTCCCATTGTAAATTACGTCAGCTGGGTCCAGTCCTTGACGCTCTCTTTGTCTAAATGTTCCAATCTGTAGAAAGTATGTTATGAGAGCACCTTTGATATGTGATAAATGTAAAAGGAAACAAACAAGAAATTAGAGTCTATATCCTTATTTGAATCAATTTAGGACCTCGTCTTCCTTAAAAGACAATAATTATTTAACCTGAGACCCTTATGCCTTGTTTATATGTCATCATGTAAGAATTACTACTTGAGGTTCCAGATCACAGAAATTCACATATTTGACATAAAGACAAATATATATATTTTTTATTGCTAAATATAGATTTTCGGAAAGGAAGCTGATTTCAAAAAAGTAGTATTGACAATGGAAATGTCTTCATTACTAAACTAACCATTGTATTTTTAGTTCTAAATTTGTCTTTACTCTTGACTTATGCTATTCACCTGCGTGCATCAAAAGCAATTTAGGCAAAGGGTCTGATTCTTTGACCAATATGAAAATTCGTAGACAACCATAGTTCTACTTTTATAAACTGAGTTGTTAGCAGATAGGTCTTAGCTGAGGTTTCGTTTTAGGAGTGTGCTCTCTGGTGTTCCTGCACATGCTAAGATAACAAGAGGCTTAAGACAAATATTTCACTCTGGCCATATGGGTTTCTATTGCTTTATTTAGCTCCAGAGTATCTGTGCCCCATTGCAGTGTTTGATGTTCTATAGCATTCTACTTGAAATAACAGTACAGTGATAGGTACTATACACATACAGCTAATGCTTTAAGGTCCATGTTCTATGCTAACTATATTTTCTTGGTAGCTTTTGGTACTGCTGAATTCTTCTGCAAGACATTTGAGGCTAAGTCCTCCAAGCAATTGTAGGATAGCTACTTAGCTTCTAAGCATTTATGTCTTGGGTTATGTGTTTATTACTTTTACTAAAACATAACATTTTGATATCCTTACCACCACCTACAGAAGTTTAAAATAATCTTTTGGCTTAGATCAATCTCAGAAACAGACATTAACCCAATTTCAGTTGTCTTCCATTTCCAGAACAAATGTGATTCACCTGTATATGTTAACTTATACTAGGAGGTATAAAATAGGAGGGGAGAATGATTTCTGACTTCAAGACATTCAGCCTAAACTTAGGATAAAGTATTTATATATTTCTAGAACTTTAGCTTGTAGCACTCTGAAGTGCCTATAAGCCAAAGAACTGTGGTTATTCCTGGTTTAGTCAGAATCAGGGAGCCTGTCATGGCTTTTATGGAATCTGTGGCCAGGGAGATTTTTACTAAGCAAGCTTTCATCTCTTGGTTCTGTGGATCTCTTAATTGTCCTGCAGTATCTGTCTAGTGCAGGAATTGATACCATTACATTTGATGTTGGAGATCACAGGAAGGTAAAAATTAAGACCACTAACGTTAAATATTATCAAAAGACTGTACATAGAATTGAGTCTACACATCCCTGGGACTCACGTAAGATATGTTGGAGAATCAGACATATGTAGCCAGAAATTGAAAAGAGAAAAAAAACAGGAAGACAAGAATGTTTAGAAGATTTAGCTGAGATGAGGAAGCCTGGAAGCTTTCGATCAATGTCTACCCCGTGTGAGTCTACCCCTGACATGAAAAAGTGATGGGATGGTGGAGCAGGGATTTTTGGCTAAAGTGAAAGGCAACATGAGAAAAGTAAAAATTGCAGACATGAAGGATAATCAAGCAAAACAGGTGAGCGTCCACAATTGGGCTGGCTGCATCTGTGCGTGTTCTGGAGGAAGAGAGCTGTGACTGTGTTTGGGGCAAAGGAAAGGGGGGGGAACCACATGGAGATTCAGATCCTAGGAAATATGTGACACCAACTATCTTATTTCTCTAGACTTAGGCACTTAATTTGCTGTATTTACATTTTTTTCCTACTCCTTGTTTAGTTTCTTTGATTTTTCTTGACTTTCACAATACTTTCTATTTTTTACTTTATTTTTTATTGTTGTTTGGAACTGAAGTTTCTTTGAAATATAAGCAGTAGAATTCTCTATGCCCTTGGCTTGTACTTGAGGAGATACCTTGCTGTACATTGGCCTTTATTTGAAAGCAAAGGTAATTTTGTGCAGCTCCATCACTATTTTTACAAAATGCCTTTCCTTTGAATTTGTTTAAAGTATTTTTGCCTCGATCCCAGAGTATGCTTGCTGTCTCCCTCACACAGACACACACGCACCCCACCTTTCTGGCACTGTGTCCCCCAGCCCACTCTCCATAGGCAGTAAAGCCCAGCACACAGCAGCCCCTTGCGGGGGTGTTAACACACTGCGGATTGGTTTCTCTCCCAGCTTTTCTAGTTAAGACTCAGTATTTTAGCCTCCTGGGAGCTTTTCACACAGACAGCCCTGAAGAAAGTGAAGGCAACCTGGGTTTCCTTTCCTTGTAGAGCAAATGTTATCCAAGGACATAAAAGTGGGCAGGTCTCTGAGAGTTTTAGTAGAGGCAAGGGGGGACTTGCTGCCTGTCTCCCAGTAGCTAATGCGATGGAGTAAGTAAGGGGTCAGAAGCCCATACAAGAGAAGGCACCTGTTCCACTGGGAAGAGCAGATTTCCCAGGCAGGGGTTCCTTGGTTTTTTCTAGTTCAGAGGCCGAATGGGAATGAATGGGAGTTTGCCATAATTATATAATTTTTAGAAGCATGATGGTTAATTCCCAGAAGGTGTGTCTTTGCCGTTCATCCGTATCTGACACTCACCCTTGTTTTCCAGGCATTGCCGTGGGCTTGACCAATGAACTTCCCATGAGGGTTCAGGGGTAGCAGATGCACACATGTCACAGATCACAATGTCTCTGCTGTGGGAGACGCTCAGTCTTCTCCCTTACGTCTGTCCCCGTGTGTTTGCGAGAGCTTGCCCAGCCCCTCACTGCCCTTGTTGCCCAGGGGTGGCATTCTGGGTCAGTTACAGGAAGCGTTTAAGAAAGCTTAATGGAAGATTGAAAGACAGGTGCTATTCCACATTTTGAAATCAAATTCAATTGAAGACAAAAAAGATGAGGGTAAAGAGACCAGCACTTTGTTCTCAGTCACTTTCTGCTCAGATTCAGGAGGCTGCTCTGACTGATATCTGCGTTAAATGTTAATGAAAACCCAGTGTTTGTTGACATCTGTGAGTTGCCAGGCAGTGTGAAAGTGTACAGAGAATAATTTCAGCACCGTATCACATACATTAGGGGAATTGTGTATTATATGAAGTAATAATAATGTATTGTATCCATTTGAAGAATTATAGGTATTGTGATAGTGAAAAATTGTTTGGCAATAATCACAAAATAGCATGGCAAAAAGTGCAAGTTAATATACCATACATTGAATCGTAATTCTGGTAGTTGAGTGGCCTCCAGAAAGTTACTTGAATTTTCTAAACTTCAGTTCCTTAATCTGTAAAGTAGGTAATATCTAGCTCATCAGGATGTTTTGAGGATAGAATTATACTGTGTGTGTAAATTGTTCACCACAGTGCTTCGTGGTGGTAGTTGGTAGTGACTGTCCAAGGGCTGACGGGACAAGGAATAAATGAAATATTAGCAAGAGTCTCTCTGTGGGCAACTTCCTTGCTTTATTCCACATTTACACACTGGCATCCCACCTTACCCCTGGTGAGCACACATGATTGTTTGCCGTTATTCACACATATGATCAGTACAGATCCATCAGCCCTCCTGGAAAGAAAGCCACATAAAACAGATGTCTGATTGATGATGGGCTTAGTAGCATCTGGGGTGAACCAGAAGGGACACAGACCAGTCCTGGAAAAGCCATGTTCTGGAACTTCCACCCCATTCCCTGGATCTAATACCAGAGAAGATACTTAACCACTTTGAACTTCATGTCAGGCATCATTACACCTATTTAAAGAATTTATAGGCTTTTCTTTTGAATAATACCATCACAATGCACTGTTTTTCAAAGGATTCTTGTAAATGTTACCTTCCTCATCTTTCAGTGCTCAAGACAGCACTTTGGAAAAGGGCATTATTCCTCTTTTCAATGGCTAAAAATTATGTATTTTAAACTGTTGCAGTGGTATTAACATCTCACTATGTCACTCGTTAAAATAATGCACATGTACCTCTTATATTCAAGTTATAAATGAAGAACATGAGGCACCAAATGTTTTATAGTTAACCCAAAGCTGATGTGGAACTCAGGACTTTCCATTTCCCTACCTCTATTTTGCCAAAACATGATTTACTTTTGCAACGTTTCCTTACAGTTCTTTCTAGTGAGTAATAACATTCCCATTTTCCTTACTGATGGGCTTAATTTTGCAGGAAGGTGGGAGTGAAAGTAAGCTTATTATTTTGGTCTTCTTACGACCACATGCACACAAGTTGTAAAGAATATATTTGTTATTTCTCCCACCTTTCTTGCTCTTTTGGTGGAGAGCATAGTCGCTGTGGTTTTTATAAAACATTGTGTATAACCACATCTGATGACATACCCTGGATTTGCCGTCATTTTTTATGAGAGACAATAATAGTTAGAGATTCCTTTTTCTTAGAAGAATGTCTTCCAACATCCATGTCCTGGTATTTATTGTCTGTATCTAAGCCGGTATCTGGAGAGAATTTTGAGGGAAGTAACTTTTGATGGAGTGTGTGATCTGCTCTTCACCTCCCACAACTCTAAAATTGTATCAGCCCAATAGGAGAAAGAAAGATGGTCCTTAGCTCAGGCCAGTGAGAACTAGAGATGGGTTCCTTCCAGGAGAGCAGCAGAGAAGTCAGGGTGATGAACTGCCTGGATGAGCCACCTGTTTTCTGCAGAATTCTTTATCTGAAGAAACTGCCTTGAGATTTTGCAGGAGAGAAAAGAGGGGAACCAGCAATTAGCTCTATAACTGGTGACCAGAGTCAATTGATGACATTGTTAGGATTTTATGAGGGCAGTAAATAACCTCCACTTATGATTCTAGAACTGATTGAGAACTAACGGATCAAAGATGGTCAGAGAGTGATAGAAATGGTAGCCCAAGTTTTGATAAAAGCTGGATTGGAAAATGTACTTTGGATGCCAAATAGGCTTTCTAATGCTTATCTCAGCAGCAAACATACCCCTCTTCTTACAGGCAGAGCTCAACATCTGGAGGTGCAGGGGTGGACCAGGAACAGAGAGCGTGTACATCCTCGGGGGGCAGGCAGTTCAAAGGGGGAAGCCCATGAGGGGCTGAGCCATGCTGCTTGCGTCCCTCCAAGGAAACCCACCAAGGAGAGAAGACATAGGCCTCCACACTCCAGGCTTATGTAGAGGCTGGAGAAGGAATGAAGGGGTCAGATGGTGGCTATGCTCGTGGTGTCCTCATGGGAACACGACACAAGAGGACGGAGACACCCACCCGACACCCTCCAGCTTTGTGCTCTCTCCACTCACGGCTCTCCTTGAAGGAGTAGATGTGCAGTTAGCAGGACAGTATTACTGCACTTTCATGAGACTTCCACTCCCATTACCAACTACTGTTCCCTTTGGGTGTTCTCCTTGGGCGCACTGCTGCCAATTTTGAAACCCCCTAATGACTAAGATGGGTCAGAACAGTAAGTATATTAGCTGGGGTGTAAAAATCCTTTAGGGGAAATTTTGAGCAGACATGTTCCCTACCCAAATTTATATTTCATGATATAATCAGGCAAAGAAGAGGAAAGTGCTGTTACCTGGCACAGTGTTTGACTAGAGAACATAGGACGATGGATCTAGATCCCAAGACTTGAGAAGGTTAAGTACTGGGAAATGGGTTAAAGTTTAGGAAAGAAGAATCAGATGGCTTCCAGGCAAATGTTTGGCATGAGAGAGGTCCGTAAACAGTAAAGGGAATGATCTGTTGTTGGAAATGGAAGTGTTTTGGAGACCCAACTAAACAGTAGGAATCATGAAAGAAAAACCAGCCATGCAGCCACAGGGCTGGAGCGCAGAGGTGGGCTCCCAGCTGTAGGTTGTCTGCAGAGAACTAGTATGAAGCAGTCAGGGTTCCAGCTTAAGGGAAGTGAACAGAAGTCAAGAAAAGATGAGTACCAGTGAGGAGGAGCTTAACATTGAAATCAAGAGGCAAATCTGATACAAGTTCTAATTGTTATAATATTATCACTTGACTATTTAGAATCCTGAACTAAATTATGTATGCGGATTTGCATATTACCATTTTTTGCTTGAGTTCATAGGGGGTCAGAATCTGATTTCAAAGGGAGCTCTATGTAACTGAGAGTGTCATCTTCTTACGGCATTTTTGTTGATTCCTTAGATAAATACCACCTTCTCTAGTCTTTATACTACCCAATCTCTTTTATAAGATTGTGTTAATGGTCTTTTGCCTTAGAAAGCATTTCTTGATGCATCACATACCTAATAATCTGATTTATGGCTCCTGTGATAGGTCTTGTCCCAGACAAATGTAAGACTAATTTCTATGGAACGAATGGCATTGAGACCTAAGATGGTTATCAAGTAGCAACGTACATGTATTGGGAGGTAGAGACTGTTTGTACGGGATACTAGCATTTGCACATAAGATAAAGAAATGACCTAGGAATTCTCACCAGCAAAGGACACCATCAGCTTTTACAAGTCAGCACAGAATGTCAGTATTTGAATCTGCGCAGACCAAATGTGGCCTAAAAATTCTCTGGATATAACCTCATCTGTTCTTGTTTGTTGTTTTCTCCTTAGTGCTTAATCTTATAAAAAGTTCAACTGATTCTTACACTAATGAGAGACACGTGTAAATGCAAACAAATATTATTTCATCACATTGAAATTAAGCAGAAATTCAGGAACATTGAAGACAAAGGAAGCCCTGGCATTACAGAATTTTGTCTTTCTGAGACTCATAAAATCCACTGTAATGGGGAAGTATAAAAAACGGACAGATTAAGAAGAAAATAGGTGCTATTCTGGTCCTCTCTGTGTGGTTCCATTTTACAGGCTAAAATACAGTCTTCAGATTCAGAATATCAAATATCTTCATTTTCAAACATAAGAGTTTAAACACATTCCAGTGTTCATGAGAAATTATTTCTTAATCATCTTGGATTTTGTCTATACTATCATGGCACTTATTTAGTGTAATTAGCTGCCCACATTTAGAAGACATTAGAATTCTCAGAAATATGGAAGCCAAATTGAGTCAGTAACATTTTACTTCAGTTACCTTGTTAAAATAAAACTTTTTCAAGAAAATAAATGTTTCCTTTCAAAGGAAACACTTTATTTTATAATCAGAACAAAACAAAATAATAAAGATATGTAGAACCCAAGTGATGAAAAAATAGAGACCCTGGCACCCTTCAATAGTAACTAGTTGCATACAACGTAGGCCCATGGCCTCCTCTTTTCCAACTATGCTAATGCCTTGTATCTCCCGAGGTTGAGATTTTTTTCAGGTCCTCTAATAAATGTAATCAACAAACCAACACACACAGACACACACACACACACACACACACACACACACACACACAGAACTATCTCCCCACCCTCCATATTGCCTGTCTCATTCATCCCACAATACTTCCTTCCACACTTCCTGCTACACGAAGATTTTCTATGATTTGGGAGAAGCTGCTTCTCAGTTGACAAATTCAGAATTTATGAAGCCAACATTGTTGTAGCCAACATAGTTGTAGGCAGCTGGGTGGCTTCGGCCCTGTGGGTCCACATACTGCTGCATGTGTGGGGCACAGAATGCCACTTGTTCTGGGGTTAGGGCCTGAAACATAAAAAGATAGAGATATTGTAGTAGGCATTCAAAATAGACGGTTTCTTGGAGCTTCCAATGTGCCCTAAAACCAGGGAATGCAGAGGCTATATAAGTCAGTCCTCTCATATACTTTTGTCATTAACCCTTAATTTCTAATGAATAAGAACAATTCACCTCTTCAGCTCAGCTCTTCCCTGAAGAATCTCATCTTAGTTTGACTGTACAATTCATCCCACTCCCTAATTTTGGTTCATTAAATAAATGGGATTAACTGCCTTAAGTGATGACTTGAAGGTTTGGAATCGACCTTGATAGTCACGAGAGAACAAATGTGGGTTTTGAGGTGGGTCAAGACAAAATGAAGTGGTGACTGAAGCAAATGATACAAAAAAAAACCAGGACGTGTGTGTTGGGGGGTGGTAGTTGCCTATATTAGGCAACCGGACCAGAAATGAGCAAATTTTGGGTTATGATGAGAGCATAATGACAGTGGACACAACCAGAATCTGACCTGCTTCATGTCCTCTTTGATAATATAGGCCCTGCCTTCTTCCATGGCAAGCAAAGCAGCCTCTATTTTATCTGTGGACCTGGTGTTCTCGGACTCCTTGATCAGGAATGAGGTGTAGTCCTGTGAACCATAGCCCGTCCTGTGGGAGAAACGGATCAGGAACGGTGCTCTCTGAAGACAGAGAGGAAGGCAGTTCCCTTTGTCACCCTACTCAGTGTCTCAGAGATAGAGGGAAGCTGGATTCTCCAAACGCCTCTTCCAGCTCAGCTCCGTGAAACTGTGAGCTGTGATCTCTAATTTGAATGCCTTCCATGGGCCCTTATAGCTAAATAAACACTGTTTCCTAAGTCCCAGGCTCTGTTTCTACATGGGTCACTCAGCCTGACTCTACATTGCTTGAGAATTTTCCATTAGCACCATTCCTAGGTACTTAAATGATTGAAAACAATGAAAAGAAGAATGCTCCATTAAACAAAAATTACATGACACTGAAATTTCATTGTTCATAAATATTATATGAACATAGTCATACTCATTAATTTATGAATTATCAATAGCTGCTTTCTCTCCAAAACAGCAGCATTTACCACAGAGGCAGTAAGGGTATGGCTTACAACGTCTAAAATATTTATTGTCAGGCCTTTCACAGGAAAAGTTTGCGAATCTCTGATCTAGATAATAACACTGCCCTTATTATTGAAACCTAAAGTGGTTAAGATTAAATGAATTTATTTAGAAAAAAATGAATTCTGCTCTTCTGCTCTATACCTTGAATACTGTTGCATTCTAGATACTTTAGAGGGAATTTTACAAAAGGAATTGCTTTCTGAAGATATTACGTAAGATTCAACTGTGAGAATTGGATGATGTGTATACTTGGGGGGATGGGAGCACAGTTTCCTGTTTCATAATAGACTCCCATATAAAAAGAAATAGTCATTCTGTGGGGCAGTCAAGAGAGAGAATGCTGACTCTGGATATGGTGTATGTACTGTCTCTGAAGAACTCTGTTTTCCAGTACCCCAACTCTAGCCCTTGGAGTTGAATTCCCAACACCTAGTACCACCGACCCCCTTCTCCAGCCCTGGCCCCAGGTGCTCAGTACCTGGCTTGGATCTGTTGCTCCAGGACGTGTTGCACGACCATCCCAAGCTGGTAGAGCTGGTCCCACTGCTGGGCCAGCCCGATAGTGTGGCTGATGTCTAGGACCTGAGCCTCTTCTAACCTGTCACCCAGGTCCTCAAGCTGGGTCAGCTGATGCAACATTGCCTGAATCTCTTCCTGCTTCCTCTAGAAAAAGACAAAAGAAGGGCAGTGCCACAGGGTATGAGCTCCAGACTGAGGGACACTAGAGAAGATACAAAGCTGAGGAGTTTGGGATTTCCCTGATTATGCCTTTTCAATTATTTTCATGAATCTTTCCGTCCTCTGTGAAAAATGAACTATTCAGGAAAAACACTTTACTTCTCTTTTCTTCGTTTATAAAATGATATGAAGTTTAAGTGGTATGACTTCTGTCATTCTGGTAATCTGCAAAACAGATAAATCTAAAAGTTTGTGGTTATATAATATAGATAGAGAGGAACAGAATTTCCAGGATCCATGTATGATCAGCTCCCAGTGATCCATGTCATGACTTTTTGCACTATTGACAGCAGTTGAGCTCTTAGGCCTGCTTAAGTTTCCCAGCGTTCACTCTTGGGCCTCTTTCATCGCTTGGGCAGACCTTCATGGGATGCTTCCGCCATTCAGGCACAGTATATGCCAAATTTCTGCATCTGAGCCTTGCTTTATCAAAAGGGGAATATTTTTCCCTAAAGAGGGCAGAAGTGAATTGGTTCTGATGATGAGAACGGGTGAAGGTATTAGATACATTAAAAATGACAATGGCTTGTGGCCCTCCAAAGATCAATCCTACTTGACATCTTACTGTTTAGTATTTAAGTTCTCTCATTAGGGAGAAATTAAATTTAATTATTCATTTTCTTCTTTGGGGAGACAATAATGAAAATAAGGTTAAAAAACACTGTTCCCGCTTCTTTCTTCACTTGATTGTTAAGCAATCATCTAGATCCAATTATATTACCTTACCACATCAAATAATACCAGAAATTTGTTGATGTTCCAGGTTGTAGGCTAGGGGCTTTTGCATTTGTTCCAATACTTAAATCATTGCAATAACTCTATAATATAGGTATTATTAACTCCATTGTAGAGACACAAAAATTGAACTACAGAAATTTAAGAAAACCAATGTCTACATCCATGACGTGGTGGTCAATGGTTAGAATGCAAATTGTTGGCAGGTTTGGGACCAGAGTGTTAAGTTAGTGACATTCAGACCAGACAGTTTACCCAAAAGTACCAGTAGGGTTGTCTTTCTGAGGCTTATCTTGCACTCCTTAAATTCTGGCAATATCTTCAGCTAATGAACACACATTACTTACTTTATTTGCTTCCAGTTGGGATTCCAGAGATCCTGTTTCTTGGAGCAAAGATCTGGTTAAGAGCCAGAGGAAAATGTTACTCATAATATCAGAGGTCAATAGTTCACACAGACCAACCCAAAGCCCCGACACTTCCCTACTTCTGTTACATGGCCTCTCTGAAATAAGTTTTCACACACCAAATTTTCATGAAACCACACCCCCCTGTCTATTGGCAGCCTCACAGACAGATGAGAAGGGAAGTGAGGCGTGTTGTCACTTTTCTTGGCCTATGAGAAGGCTTCCATACCTTCCTCATAGTTCATATTCTGAACTGTCCCCTTAACCTAATGCAGTCAAGACTCCAAGACTCGGGTGTAGGGCCAGAACGATATACACCATGCCTCTCCGCACCCCACATTTTAAGTTAAGCACCCTTAGATTGACATGGAATGAGGATGACTCAGTACTAAGTCCTCCTTCACTAATTATTCCAGGATAATATAACAAAACAAATGAGATAATACAAAATACTTACCCATCCAGAAAATAAGCCCTGGACATGGAGATCCAGCACAGGAATTGGAAGAGAGAAAAGGGAAATCTTATGTAAACACAGATTATTTCAGTAATCTTTCTTCAGTCTGATGAAATATTCAGACTTCTGTAGCCAAAAAATATGAACCTGTTCCACTCACTGTTCCAATGTCCCTCCCTCTTTGAGAAGCTCAGACCACTCTGGGTGGCAACCTGCCTTACAGTATGGAGCTCAGGTGTCAGGTGATATACTTGGGGCTGGTCACACTCTGGTGGGGCGTGGTGGACCAGGGCCAGGGGCCAAGGGACATGACCTGTGTTCCCTCTGCCTTCTGTCAGATTTCTTTGTAGCCATAATACAGGATTTCTTGTCTTTCAGTGTCTGATTTACCCTTGTCAGTGAGTTTGTAGGAGCAGTACATATCGAGGCTTCTCTCAACCACCACTTTAATTCTCAAAGCTCCATAATTCTGACCCACATATTAGATACACTCAACCAACTGCGACCATTTATTACAACATACTACATTCTCTGAGTCTCCTCTTTTCCAGGTCATTTGCCCCAGAAGATGTGATAAATGTTTCTTTCATGTATAGAGCATTTTACATTTAATGAAAGCAAGTAGCATGTATTATCTCGCCTGATTCTCACCACAGCTTTAGCAGTCAGGCAACATAATAGCTTCCTACTAGGTGCTCACAGTAGGCTCTGCTTCTGGTTGTGCCAATAAACACATACATGACCTTGAGCAAGTCAGTTTATCTGCTGAGCTTCTTCCCACACGTAGAAATAGGGGTAATAAGATCTGCTCTGTACACTTTCAAGGTTGCTCTGAAACATAAGGGAACTAATGGATATAGTAATACTTTGTAAAGTCCGGAATGGTATGCAAACATGAGTGACTGTTATTACTTCTGCACTGTACTTATAGGCAACAGGAAAAAAATGACAGTATCCAGGAGAAAACACAGCAAGGTATACAATGAGCAGCGGGATAAAATTCTCACTTTTTGCAAGGATCGATTCAGAAAGCAGTCAATTCTAAGTATTAAACACTGACAGAACGTGGTGCCTTTAGAAGCATATAAATGCTGTGGAAGTCCCTCTTCCTCCCCCAACAGGTCTTTCATCCCCATGGTGAATAGTGTATGTGGCATAGGCATCATGGGTGTGGAGATAGCACAACAAACCTGGTCTCCAGGATCCATTTAAGAAAGTGACTCCCTCTGTGTTCAAACTCCTGGAGCATATGAAAGTTCTTGACCTGTCTTTCTCCTTCCTTTTTTAGCTCCTGCTCCCGTTGCTAAAATCCAAAAGCACAGATAGTGTGGTGAACATTGAAGAACGTTCTTTGCAGTAATATACTAGTTCCAAATTAGTGGTACATCTTCTCTCTCCCAAGTCTAATCTACCTCCCAAAGTGCCTATGTGCTTATATTTCTTCCAGCCCACTTCTCATCACCAAAAGGTGGAGCAAGCTCATGTCACATCCCATAAATACTTACAGGTGCCTGTAAACCCAAGGCCAGTAACAAATACATTAGTAATAAAGACAAATCATCTATCAATTTTTTTCTAGGCAAAACTTGGTGTAAATGAATGTAAAAGCAGACTGGAAGGGAAAGGCAGCACCAGGAGTTGCTGTCTAAAATTGGTGAAATGTTTCTCTGTTAAACTTTCAAAATATATTTCCTGGTCTCTCTGATGAACATCATCACAGACAGACAAAAATGAAACGCAAACACATAAAAATGATCATTCAGGGTCGTTTTCAATGATAAGATTTTAGGATTTCTTATAGTGAACTCTATGCTCCAATTCTACCTGGCACATAGTAAACATGCAAAAAGAGGTGCCAAAAATGCATAGATAAGTGACTGAGTAAACAAATCATTCATGGGAGAGGCATCTACCCCTTCCTTTATCCACTTCTTTTTCTTCTCTGATCTCTCAGACCATGTCTCTCTGATTTGGAGGTGTAAATCAAAGGAGGAATACCTTACATGGGGGAATAGATAGACTGGGAACACACAAGCCTCGTGAACTTCCCATGACCCATTTTTAGAGCTTTCTCCTGGAGTTAGTGTCTGCTTCCCTGAATCATTGCTCAACACCTAAAAGCATGAACTGTGTAAACAATGGGAGATGGGGCTCTACCTACTGTGACCATAGTTCCGAATGTTCCTTAGATCCAGCTCACGACAGCTATGCCAGTGTAATTAGTCATAGCGTCCCCTTCTTTCTCAAACATACTCAACTTGTATAACAAATTAAGTGGTCATGCCATCACCAAAGGAGGCCTCTGCTGTGCCCTGAGTTACCTTGATGATGTCATGCAGGTGCTTCCAGATCCTATCTAGCACTTCTATTGTTAGCCAGGTATAAGGGCTTGAGGGCACATTTAAGGCCTTAATCTGCTGATCCAGTTCTACCAAATGGCGGAAGTTAGATTGGGCCCATGCCACGGAGGCCAAGAAAGCGTGGTGGTCCTCTTGCAGCTGCCAGATCTTGTCCAGGGAGGCACAGCGTACAGGCTCTGACAGGAACTTCTGGGCATTCTTACACCAGTTGTTGAAAGATGAAGCCTTGTGTGCAAATTCTGTGAATAGGTCCTCGGCCTACAGAGAAAAAAAAAAAGGTAAGATACCTTCATTTCTCCCAGTAAAGCCCGTCAGCAAAAGAGAAGACTGAAGATTAAAAAAACAAAAAATGACTGTCTTCAAGTATCTTTAGAGTCAGCATTCTACGAGGCCAGAACTACAACCAGCGAGGAGCATGGGATCATATGGATGGGCATGAGTTCGAGGTACAAGCCCTGATCCTACATTTCCTCACTGTGTGAAATTAGTCAAATCTTCCATCATCTATGAATGAGGAGGTTGAATGACTTCTATACTATTCTATTCTATTCATGATTACCTATACTGAATTCTATGCTCAAATTCTATCTGGCAAAGAGTAAGCATGCAAAAATAGGTGTTAAATAAATGCATGAGTAAATGATTGAATAAACAAGCCATTTGTAGGAAAGGCTATCCTATTTTCTGTGCACTTCTTTCTCTCCTTCGACCCTTTCAGAAAATGCCCCTCCAATGTCTCTTTGTCTATCCTGAGTTATTTTCCTACCTTCCTTCTAAAACTTGGGGAGGGCTCATCTCACACCTGGATCCCCTTTTTGAACCCATTTCCTATACTATGATTTATATACTTATTGCAGCATTATTCTTTGGAGTTATCCATACTCTCTGAATGCCTCTGAATTGTCTGAATGGTGAGCAAGAGAAATTGTATGGATTTTCCCAAATACTATGATCAAAAATGGTTTCAGGTTTAAAGTGGATCACAGGTTTTGGGTTAGCTGATTACACTTCCAAAGAGATTTATCTTAAGCAAATATGGGGGTTAAAGAGGAAAAAGCTGATCCAATAGGAAGGGTGGTTGCAAAGGTATCACACTATTGCATTTTACCTGCACTCACATCAGCCAATTATAGGCTAAATAGCTAGGAAAGAAGAAAGAACTTACAAATTATTTGATGATAGTTTTATAAAAATATGATCAACTGAATATTTTACAAAGATTTTTGTAATCAGAAATAAAATAACAAAACTCTGCCATTCAAAAATCAAGCAACCAGAATGTAAAGTAGCTTTCTATGTAGAATGCATATATATGTGTAAAGTTGCTCATTAATTGATTTAATTTTTCACTTAAGTTTTATTTCTGTAGGTCCCACATCTTTCAATAGAGTAGACATTATCTAAGCATTTAGACTGATTGGTTTTCATTTGACTGTTTGTTTCCTAATTCCCCTGACCCCCCGCCTTAACGTGCAGCCAGTACCATAAACACCGCTCATGGTCTGGGAGTGCTCAGGAATTTCACTGACTGTCCTGACTTCATTTTATCATTGATATGTTTTTTTATGATCAGCCTCCAATACCTTAGCAGATACCTCCAATACCTCCAACACTACCACTAGAAAGAACATTTTAATCATTGTATTTGTATAGAATTTAGTGGTTTATCCTGCATTTTCAGTTCCATCATCTCTTTTAACAGTAGTAACACAGACACCAAGAAAATGGTGGCAATATCATCCTATTTCATAAAAGGAAGAATCCAGGTTAAGAGGTGGTAAGCGACGTACACCAGGTCCCCACCTAGGAAAGGCAGACACAAGATGAGAACACACGTGTTCCTTGTCCAGTGCTCCTTTTATCTGAGTCACAGAAAAGCACGGGACAGCCTTGACTCCTGCCTGACAGTATTAGCTCTTCCAAACACTAAAACCTTCGAGCCTCTTGTCCTACCTACCTGGGCTATTATGGGGGCCTGGCTGCCACCTAACAGCACCTGAATCACTGATAAGTCAGCTGTTTAAAACACTTCCTATTAAGCTAAAAAACGGAATTACTTTTTGTTCAGTAAGAATGTCTTCCTGATCCTTTTCAATGTACTCGCTGAAATGCCTGCAGATTCTCCAAACAGGGTTTCAAGAGTCTATCTCTGGATTCCATGGCTAATATGCAGATAATTGAGGACGGACTGGGGCTCATCATCTTTTTCCCTTTACCTTCAGCAGTGGCTTCTGCTTCTCCAGCAACGTCCATCTGTGCACTTGGGAGGCATCCCAGAGCTGCCCAAAGCGCTGCAGCAGCGCAGCGTGGCGCTCCTCAATGGCGTCGGCGTCCCAGTGCTGAGCGGCCACCAGCTGGTCCTTCAGGTCACTGATCTCGGCCAGCCTCTCTTGCTGGAAAGTCTCTAGACTGGCCTCCAGCGTGTCCTGGGAAAGACCCATGGAGCAGCCATGAGCAGAGGACCATGCAGACGGCAAGGGCTCATTCACCCCTGCGGTCCCCCAGGTCTTTATGGTGGACAAGAGAAGGACTGGGAAAGAGAGTGGTGACCAAACAGGACTGAGAGACTGAAGGGGACATTTGTGATTGGAATTATGAGGACGTTCCAGTGGTGATGTGCTTTAGAATTAGATTGTAGGTTAAGTATACATTAATATTAAGGGAATACGGAGCATGACATAATATTTCAAATTTCTTAATGAAAACTAACTCCTTCCTACAGCTCACACCCTTTCTAAGACTCTTTTATGTTGCCTACCAGATTGTGTGTTCTAATTAGTAACAGGGCACTACCAGAGTCTGTAGGAGTGTGCAAACTAACAAAAGACCTCTTAAAGGTGTCAGTTATGCAAATGATGTTTTGTGAATATGTTTGTCCCAAAATCACGAAATTGGGAAAATTCCACTTCCAGCTTTAAAAGCTTGGTTTGCATTTTAACCACTGGGTAAAAGTACAAAAAAAAAAACCCAGTGTTGACAAGAGATCAGAATGCAACTCAGGTAACTACAACTCAAGGGATCAAAATTCTAGAAAGAAGGAAATAGTCTTAAAGTCAGAGTAATACTCTGTGTCTCTTTTCCCTTTGAAGGGTAAGCTGCGTAGGGTAAGAGGTTGAGGAGATAATAGCTGTTCAGAGCTTTTGGCGACCTCAGGAGGTGAAACAAAGACCAGAGTTTCGGGGAGACGGGGCAGCCAGCACCTGAGAAGCCATGAACAGGGAACTGCAGATCAACAGGTTCATTATTCTACCTGTATTTTCCCCTCAAGACATGTATAGATTCTTAACCTGTAGAGGACACAGGTCCTAGAAGCCAAGCAGTAAACAGTAGCTAAGGGCCTAAAATGCTAAGTAGAATTTTCGGGAGTCTCACGGTGCTGGGTTCAGGGCACACCAAGTAGGAGCAGCCCCAGTGAGGGGTTCAGTTGACACTCTCCAAAAGGCCCTTGGAAGAAGAGCAAAAGGCAGAACAATGTCTTGAATCATTTCAGTCCCCAGACAAAAATCAAGGGTTGGAGAGGGGATGGAGTGTTAAAGCTTTAAATCAAAACTCATGAGTTCATTACATCAAATGGAGTCATGATTCCCATAAAATGATCGAATTAAATGAATAAAGCCAAACCCTGCTATCTGATATCTACAGGAGACACATCTGTAATATAAAGCACTCTCCACTTCCATGTTCACTGCAACATTATTCACAATAGCCAAGATATGGAAACAATCTGAGCGGCCATCAACAAATATAGAAAGAAGATGATCATACACACACACACACACACACACACACACACACATGGAATATTATTCAACCATGAGAAAGAAGGAAATGCTGCCATTTGTGACCACTTGGATGAGCCTTGATGGCATTATGCTAAGTGAATAAGTCAGAGAAGGTAAGACAAGTACTGTTTTATATCACCTAAAAGAGCTGAACTTAGATGAACAGGATCATGGTGGTTACCATGGACTGGGGAGTGGGAAAAACAAACAGGAAGGTACTGGTCAAACCAGTTAACAGACTGAGTTCTGGGGATCTAATGCACAGCATTTTGACTATAGGTAATACTGTATTATTTTGACAGTAAATCTAAGAGCAAATCTTAAATGTTCTCATCACAAAAATGAAATGGCAATTATGTGATGGGATGGAGGTGTTAGCTAATGCTATGGTGATAGCGCTATTATTTTGCAATATTAAATGTATCAAATCAACAATAAAATATAAAGACATAAACAAAATATCAGAGGATGGAAATATTAAACACTTCAAATACTAAAGAGAAAATTGGTATAGTATACTAGTATATGTAAAAGAAGACTATATCAAATGATATTAGAGAGTGAACACTTAATTAAAATCATGTTTATCAAGATGATTTCATAAATCTAAATGTCAACAATTTTTAACAAAACTTCAAAATATATAAAACAAAGTGTTTACACAACGATTAACAATTAAAATCTGATAGGTAATATAAACTACTATAAAATGCGTGTCCTTTTCAATTGTACAAAGCCTATTCACCAAAATGGGCCATTTCTTGTGTATAAATCAACCTTCTAATATAATACAAGGTATATTTTTCAAATAAAGTGTAATTAAATTCAGTACAAACGTCAAAAATGGTAAAGAGAAAAATCCCCAAATGTTTGGAAATGAAGCAACAAACTATGGAATAACCAATGAGTTAAATAGGAAATCACATTAGGAATGACAGAAAAATTTTAACTGTATGATAAAAATTACATGAAATTTATGAGATGCAACTAATGCTTTGCCTAGAGGGAAACGTATGTCCTTAAGTCACTCTATTAGAAAAAAGAGTAGCTAAATATTTGATAATCTAAATATGTGTCTCAAGAACTTTTAAAAAATCAATTAATCCTAAGGAAATTAAAAGAAAATGATAAAGATAAAAAGAAGACATTAACAGAATGCAATATGCAGATTCAACAGAGAAAAATCAAAATACCAAGTCAGTTCTCTAATGAAAATGATGAACAACTAGCAGCAAGACTGGTGGGGATGCAGGGAGGGAGGGAGAGGGAGAGGAAGAAAACCCAGCAAATTATCAGCATCAGGAAGGAAAAAAGGAACACTACCACAGGTCCTACAGACAATAAAACGACAACCTTTAAGAATGAAGTAATCCTATGTGTTCAGTTTCTGTGTGATGTGGGTCTGCGACTTCACTGGCATCTATCAACAGGGCAGCCCTTCTCTTACCTGCTTTGCCAGGAGATTGAGGAAGGCAGCAAGGTCTGAACCACTGCCATCGATCTTCAGGCTTGCTTCCTTCTCAGCTAAAGAGCAAAGATTATCAGTTAGAGGGGACATGTAATTAGCCTCCTATCAGCTTTGGGGAAGGGGAAAGGAATATTTACTGAAGGTCGCAGTGAGCCTCCTGACTCTCAAAATGTGTGATTCATTGGAATCAGAGCATTTGGAGCCAATGGATTGCTTCTCTAGACTTAGGCAGGATAGAACTGATTGAAACAGAGCTAGGACAAAGAACTTCTGAGTGTTTCATAGAACAAGGAAAATTGTGTATTAGATATAAATTATAAGTAACCAAATACAGTTTACTTCCTAGAATGTTTTGCCATGGCTTTACCTTTGTTAATATCATGCAAGAAATCATCAATTCCCCAAAGATGTGTTCTCTGGAATTATGTCATTCCATCAGCATGTTTCTTTGGCTGTGTGTGTGTATGTGTGTGTGTGTGTGTGTGTGTGTGTGTGCACATATGTGAGTATAATTGTGTCCAGAAAGGTTAGGAGTGGGGATGCAAGAAGCATCTCTCTTCCCAAGATGAGTGAGAAGCCCAGGAACCATTCTGTAAATGGTATTTATTAGGATTTGTCAAACCCAAGGACCCTGCCCCTCACTTGTCATACCTATCCAGGCCTCCACCACATCAGCCTTCCAGTTGAAGTGCTGAAATGCAAGGTCATTATCCAATTGCACCTTCCAGTCAGCTATCGCCTGGGCAAGAGAAGGGATCTTTGCATTCAAAATATCAATCTTGGCAGAAATCGCCTTCTGGTGACTTGTCACCTGCAACACCAAGGTTCAAGGAAGAAGCAGAGAGATAAATATACTGGTGAGGCCAGGGGTAGAAATGTAAATTATTCAGTATGATGAAAAAGCTTTCACCTCCCTCATTCCAAATAAACAACTACTCTCTTGTAGGCCAAGTGTAATTATTCTATTATCCATCCATGTCCAGGATGGTTATTTCCATCCCAGCATTTGAAAGATCTTCTCATGTTTGTGCAAAAAAAGCATGACGTTCTTAATTGGAGTCGTCTCTGTTTAGGGTTCTTTGTACAACACTTAGGTTCATGAGTGTTTGTAAAAACAAGCAATTGAACAAAACAGTCATTCTCAAATTTCAAAGAGCTTTCAGTGTGGTCCTCCTCCCTAGAGGCTTACTTAGAAATCTTTTCACATTCTTACAGTACCTATAACCAAAGCAAGTGACCGTTTTTAATAAATGTTTATCCCATGTTCTGCATACAATAAGACAGTACCAACACAAGATTTAAGGAAACCTGAAATTTATACCTGGAAGATTTGAGAAAAGAATTTCCAGGAAATAGCAATTGAATAATTATTTGTTGAGAAAAACAAGAAAGCTAGGAGGAGATTATTAAAGTCTTACGTATGATTTCAGCAGTGCTCGTGATTCTATACTTGGGCCAACCCCCTTTTTCTTTTGTTTTGCTATCATTAATTAACAATTACATGAACAACATGATGGTTACAAGGCTTCCCATATTATTAAGTCCCCCCCCACATATCCCATTACAGAGTAGTAAAAGGCTATAGAGTCACTACTTGCCTTCTCTGTGTTGTACTGCCTTCCCTGTGTCCCCCCCGTCCTACATTATATGTGCTAATCGTAATAACCCTGGGCCACCCCCTTTGGAAAATGAAAGCTTGACCCAGACTCCTTGAAGTCACACACCTCACTCAGGATGTCTCCTCCTTGAGCACACAAGTTTTGCACTCGGGTCCTGTGGACGGCAAAGTCCTTGTCCAGTGCTTCATACGTCTTTAGCAAGTTCTGTATAAAAGAGCCAGTGAGAACCAAGCATTCAAGGCTGAACAGTCTTTCCCGCCCACCACCCGACTGCCTTTGAAGCCATTCATCGGAGCTGATCCCACTGAATGGGTGGAGTTGGTGAGTGGCCACTTCTTCCCGCACAGCTACGCTAAATTCCTCTCCCAAAACTCCTCACTTGCCAAAAGGGGCCATCTTACCAGGAAAAAAAAAGGCAAAGAAATATAAGCGCCACGCTTTTTAACTCACTAGGCAAAGTCAGGCTGCTCTGGGCTTGGGAATGAGGGCGCTGATCAAGGTGCCGTGTACGGGGCCCTCCGTGTATGTTTGTATGATTCTATGAAGCACGGTCGGGAGCAGGAAACATATGAAGTTTCCACGACATCCTCCACTAGGCACTGACCCTAAAGGGAGGCCAGGAGAGCCCTGAGCCCCTGGGAATATTACTCCAAAGCCCTTGTGTCTCTAACTGCTCCTGGAGCCCTGTCTGCCGCTGGCAGGATGGAGAAGGGGTCATGGGGGAAGCGTGCGGGGGCTGCTTCTCCCCGTCCCGCTGTGTTTTCCTGAGTGTTTCCACACTCGCCCTCGTCACCTTTATGCGTCTCTTGTCATAACGGCACCCAACCATTTTTTTTCTTCCTACACCACCTACTATCCTGGGCTAAAGGAAGAAGCAGATTCTGTGTGAGTGATATCTTTTTAACTATCACATTAAAGTTTTTCTTATTGTTTTTTGAAACAATATTCCAACGAAGTAAGACATTAGTATTTTGACGAATCTCTTGAAAATCTATCCCTATAAGAAAAGGCCTTTCGTGGTGACTAACCCACAGAAAGTTCAGAAATCATGGGATTAAGATGTGAGTCCTGCCTTCACACCTGAGCAGTTCCATAATCTTGGGGAAGTCACTGACATCCTTGCCCCTTGATTTTTCATATTTAAAACTGGCAAAAGTATCCATATTTCCACCATCTTCTTAGACACCAGGAAAAAGATCGTAATTTCACAGGGGAAAATGGTGACCACTTAAGAAAAGATTCAAATTAAAGAGAAGAAGATTGATCCATCCGGCCTGTCACTCACCTGCGTGGCAGCCAATGTGTCTCCAGAATCCCCTCGGATGACCACAGCTTCCTTTTCGCTTATCCACGCTTCCTCCTCCTCAGCGTTCTGCATGAATTCCAGATATTCCTCCAGTCGAAGCCCTCTGCAACAATGAGGACGGTAAGCCCCAGTGAGGATGAGAAGAACCTGGTAAGTTGGGCCTGGGTAGCAGGGGATCACGGTCTCACGAGGCAGTCGCAGTCCCACTGCACCACACAGTCTGGCCAGCAGAGCCACATAAACACACATCAAGAGCAGAACTCCTGTGAAAGGGGGAGAGCCTTGCCCCAGAAGGTCAGTTTTGTGGCATCAGCCTCCCTCAGGAATCTTTGCTGGGGGAAGGAGACCTTGTCCAAACAAAAGTGCTGAGATTTCAGGATTGGAAAATAATGGAGGCAAAGCAGTGTCCCTTTCTACTATGAGCACCAATGTTCTTCTTAGTAAAGGCACCACAAAATGCGAGAAGGTCCTTTTTATACCGTGGGAAGACATGTCTTCCTACTGCCAACAGGTCTGGAATTATAGGCAGAAATGTATCTATTTAGCTGTGTGGCTGTATGGTCTAATTTGCTACTTGTCTATCAGAGAGAAATAAATTCCTTCATTCTTTCATTACTGGGTACTACAAGAAGTGCAAAAGGGTGAGATATACAAAGACAGACATGTGGGGAATAACCTGGTATGAAGGATAACATATGTAGCGCAGAAATGCTAAGAGCTGCAAGTAGGTGGAGGTGTAGAGGTACATTCAGGTCACAGTAGCAAATGTTCCTGGGACAAATGGGGGAAAGCTTCATGGAACATGTGGCATCTGAGCAGGGAGTTAGAAGATAAAAACAGATGGGTAGTTGGGGGAATGGTCAACACCATGTCCAATACCTGCATCCCAGGAAGAGAAATGTGCATCTTATCCCCACCTCACCGAGCCTTGTCCAACTCTTTGAGCCTCTCCCAGTGATCAGCAAACTGAGCCAGCCACTTCTGGATCTTGATAATAGGGGGCCTAGTAACCATAATGTTCTTGGAATGCTGTAGTCTAGAAATTTTTCCTAGTTCTTTTTCTACTATGGTATAATGGCAACACAGTAATAGCAAAGAGGCAGAAAGCAGATGCACCTCTCAGTATGGCTTTCACAGAAGCAGAGGACAGGGTGCGCGGAATCCCTCAGACTTATCAAGTCACCTACTGTAACTGGTTGCAGGTCACTACAACTGATGAATGAAAAAAGGAACTTACATGTACCACAGGTAGAAAGACAATATTAAAACACATTCTTTGTGAGTGGAGAATGAATGAAAATAAGTTAAATCAGCACATTTTGATTTTTCCTTCAAATGCACTTGCCACATGTCACCATTGAAATAACAACCCTTGAATCTTCAGTTACCTGGGGCATATGTGATCTTGGCCTTCCTCCTCCTCAAGATCGATTTGATTTCCTAGAAATAAATTCACACGGGGCCGGTCAGAATGAGACAATCCCAAATCACACATTATTATTCCAGAGTCCAGTAGTAACACAGGGACACAAATATCCTCAGTGTGAGAACAGACGTAGTGGAAGAACATATCACATCTCAGTTCCTGTATTGTGATAAGGGCCTTGGTTTTCTGGCCTGAGGACTGAGCAAAATTTACCTTAGCGAAACCCTCAGTCAAAATGAGTTTTTGATGGGAGGGTGAAACACTGGCATTCATGGGGTGGGAGAATGCCAAGGCACAACTTTGCTCCAGGGAAGCATACAATTAGGCAATGGTAGAGATGCTCATGACTTGTTTCCAAAGACTGCACAGGAAAACAAGCCAAACTGAAGGAGACAGGGAATGGGACTAAGAACAGAGAACCCCGGGTTGTATCTTTTACAGAGACATAGACAGCAGTGTCAATATTTTCGGCAAGTGGAGAGTCTTAAGGAACATGGTTTGGGTTGAATCTTCCAGCACTAAAGCTGAAAAGAGACATGTCACCGAACGTAGAAGGTCTGCCAGACATCCGTGTGCTCATGCTGCAGGTGTGAGCTGTTTCTCATGTGGGCCTTGGATCCAGACCCCTGACAGTGGGGCCTCCAAGTGGGCTTCTGTGTGTTTTCATGGGGAATCACCTGCATACAGAGTGTTGCAGTCTAAACACGTTTTCCACCACGAAGTTCTAGTGCATCAAGTACCTTAGTGAACCCCACGCAGGCTTTCATTTCTCTGAAGGGCATTCATAAATCTCCCACATTCCCTCATACGCCTACCATCAACAGGCTATTTGATATATTTTACACATGAGGAGACAGATGCTGATGAAATGGCCAGTCACGTGCATAGGGACAGGAAACACAGGACTCAGCTTGGAGCCTGGGAACTTCCACACCCAGTCCAGGACTGTTTTCTCCTTAACAAGCTGCTGCTTGTCACACCCTTCTTTCCTTTCTTTACTCTGAGTGCCCGCTTCCTCCTGCCCCAAAGGCCAGGGCCCATCAGGGGGGAAGCAGACAGTTGGAACACTATGACCTCCACCCTGGCAGTTCTCTTCTCTGTCCCCACCCAGCCAAGTCTGGAGCTTTCACATCCCAGGTTTGACATGGAACCCAGGACAGCTGATCAAACATGACTAGTGGGGGAGTGGAGTCCCTCGGGTCCTGGGACCAGGGGGAAGCTCAGTGTGGTCGGGGCCTGTGCTGCCTCACCTGGGCCGAGCTCGCGGGCAAGGCGCTCTGCCAGCCTTCGTCCTTTCACCAGCTGGTCTCGGAAGCCCTGCCCCTGGTAGTAGTCAGGGTCATCGTGGCTGAGGAGGTCCGTGAAGTACTCATTGAGGAGGACAGAGATGACTCTCCCTTCCTGCAACTGCCTCCTCAATTGGGTCAGCTGCTGCTCCTGATCTTCACTCCCAATACTGCATTCCCTAAGGGGGACAGGAGAGACACGGTAGCACTTAGGAGGGATGAATGTGAAGATTCTACAGGTTTTCAGAACGATTTCTGTGAGATCACCCCAGTGAGCCACTGGAGCAGGAATCTGACACAGGTTTGGTGACCAGCTTGTGGCAAAGAGCAGAAGGTAAAACAAAGACTTCCTCTGCATGAGAGATGCTCCTGGAAGGTACTTGGACATCCCATTCATCTATTTCTTCTTCCTATGACTTCCAAAACCTGCTTCAATGAGTTTTCAATATAAAATATATAAAAGACTCATTCAACTCTACACCAAAAACAAGTAAATAAAAAAGTCAATTAAAAATGGGCAGAGGACCCAAACAAACCATTTTCCCAGGAAGACATACGAATGGGTAAGAGGCACATGAAAATGATGCTCCACATCGCTAATCAGCAGGGAAATGCAAACAAAACCACCATGACTTGTCCCGTCACACCAGGCAGAACAGCCACTATCCAAAGGGCAAGAAATCAGAAGTGTTGGCGAGGATGTGCAGCAGAGGGAGCCCGCCTCCACTGCTGGTGGGAATGCACATTGCTGCAGCTACTGCGGGAAGCACTAGATGGAGGCGCCTCAGAAAGCTAAAAATAGAAATAGCATACGGCCCGGTAATTCCATTTCTAGGAATTTATGCAAGAAAACAGAATCCCTGATATGAAAGGATATATGCACTCCTATGCTTACTGCAGCATTATATACAATAGGCAAGATATGTAAGCAACCAAAGTGTCTGTCCACCAACAGATGAATGGGTAAAGCAGATGGGGTACATATACACAATGGAACACTATTTTGCCAAAAGGGGGAGAAATCCTGCCATTTGCAACAGCATGGATGGAACTAGAGGGTATTCTGCTAAGTGAAATAAGCCAGGCAGAGAAAGACAAATATCATATCATTTCCCTTATTTGTGGAACATAACAACAAAAGAAAACAAAATGAGCAAAAGAACAGTAGACTCATGGACACTGAAGTGACTGGAGGTTACCATGGGGGAAGGGTTAGGAATGCATGGCATGGGGGTAAGGAGATGGTGATAAAGGGGCACAATAATGAAAGAAGCTGGTCACAGAGATGGTAGTACGTTGTGCAGAATATAGCCAATGGTTCTGTAACATCTTTCTATGTTGACAGGAATCGCACTAGTTGTGATGAGGACTTAATAGTATGGCTAACTGTTGAACCACTCTGCTGTATATCTCAAACCAATATAAGATTGTTTATCAACTAAACTTCAATTTAAAAAATTAGTCATTGGAAAGAAAGTGGAGGATTGAGAATATAGTTAATATTCCTGTACCATCTTTCTGTGCTGACTGTACTTACTACTACTACTGTGGAAACTACACGAGTTTGGGTGAGCATTTAATAATGTCCCTTACTCTCAAATCACTATGCTGTATCCCTTAAAGCAACATAATGTTATATGTCAGGGGTACTTGAATAAAAGACATGTTCCTTCAGTTCCTCACTTCGGCTATGCCCAGTTCCATGTAAAAATACACATAGTGTGTCATGCAGTGAATGGACAGAGAGCCAGACACAGAAATGTGGACATGTGCAACCGGTATTCATGGGAAGAACACAAGGCAGGGTTCAAGAACACACCAATTTTTCTTAAAGAAAGGAGATGCAATCAGGATGACTGTGATTATAGGCAAATGATGTGGTAATTGAATGACATTGTAAAGGTACTAAATGCCACTTGAATTTGGCTTATGTTGTGTGAATTTCAACTGAATTTCTTTTTTACAGTTTTTTATTGAGGTACAGTTGATACACAATCTTATATTGGTTTCAAGTATATAACACAGTAATTCAACAGTTACACAGGTTCTTAAATCCTCACCCCAACTAGTGAAGTTACTATGTGTCAACACAGAAAGATGGCACAGAACCCCTGACTATATTTCCCATGCTGCACGTCCATCCCTATGTCCAACTTGTAATATGACTGAGGTTCTGTGTGTCTATATCCCCCAATCCCACCCTACCCACCCACCCCAACCTCTCCGCTGTCGTAACCTCCAGTCACATCTTAGTGTCTCTGAGTCCACGGCCACTTTCAAAAGAGAGCATGAGGTTCTGAATAGGTGGGAGTTGTCCCTTACCAATGGTTTTTCTCTGTTTTATAAATGCTAGTGCACACGTGCCTGCCATGGAAATTTCTGTCTATCTCTTGGCCGGAAGTGTCTCCATGCCCCACCTGAGATGCCTCTCCCTTCCCACTGGTGTCCCCACACACAGCGCTCCTCACCTGAGTTTCTCAGGTAGGCTTGGCTTCTCTTCTGGCTTCTCCTGCTCAAGGGAAAGCTTCTCCCGCAGCACAGACTCGATGGTGTCTTTGCAGCCATCACAATCTGAGACATAGACATGCCTGTGTCAGTGGGAAACTTGACCTGCTGCTGTGCTCACTGCCATCCAGATGGGACAACGTCCACCCCAAGGCAAAGGAAGCCCGCTACCAGGCTCTCCACTGGGATTGCCACATCGTAGCCCTCAGCCTCCCAACTACATGGCCTTGGGTGACTCCCCTTGCAGAGAGGAGGAAAGAGAAGCTGCAAGGCACAGAGAGAACTACCAAGATAATGACATTGTATTTGGCAAGTTGGGAAACCACATGCCCTGAGAATGGCCCTGAGTCATGGGCCACTTTGTAGCCTCCCTAGGAAAACACTCAGCAGGGCCAAGAAGCAGTGATTTCCTCCATGCGTGGGAAGGCCCCGAGGACTATGCTGACTGCTGGTACCCTCATGCTCAGAAATTCAATGCAAATACCTCCAGGATGAAAACAATTTCACCTTGGTACAGTTCTGTCAAATGTAATGCATAAGGCCATAAAGCCGTGAGGAAATGTGCAGAGACACTAATGAAGTTCCTGTTTACAAACTGGAGTAGAAGGAACTAAAGAATAATGTTTCCTCTGCTCCAGGAATTTCTGTAAGAGCCTTACAGATGTAACTCATGAAACTGCAACAAGTCAAAGAGCTAGGTAGGTACTACTGCAGTACTGTTTGAACTGAGGAGGAAACTGAGGCACAGAAAGACTGCAGGGTGGATGTGAGTCTGGGAAGGCAGGCCCAGAGTTCAGATCGTCACCACTGCACCATGGGACCTGGGTGCCAAGGATGTGGGTCACTCCTTTCTTCTTCTTCACCTTTCAAACTTGTTTCCCTCAGTTGTGTGATGCTTGCAAGAAAAAAATGTAAATAACAGAGAAATAAGCAGTTGGTCCTTTCCCAAAACCTCATCTCTTCCTTTTCTGAAATAGCAGGCTTTTATGTTTACTTTTCTGCGTCAGTCATTTGTCCTAACTCCCACTGCCTTATTGAAAAAGAATTGTAGGAAATGACACCAATTCAGGCTAAAGGTGTCAAGATTCCTCCTAATGACACTATTGGGCAAGGGGCACCCTCCTCACGGTTCCTTTGTCATGAAGTCCCCTCTAAATGAACAGGCAACTGAGCTGCCAACTGCCAGGCTGAGGATGGGGGAAGAGTCTGGCCCACACCCTGGCTGGGGGCTTACTGTGGATGGTGGTCTCCCCAACTTAGCCTCATCCTCACTTTGGCTACACGTCTCATAGTCCAGCCCTCGACCTGCTGGCTAGGCTGCATCATGGAAAGCTCACCAGCTCAGGGAGGGACAGAGGGGGTGGTGCAGTTCCTCAGATTTCCCCAGAAAGACCCCCAACCTCACCACAGGATGTCCCTAGGCCCTGGTAGACTCAGGAAGACGAACCTATAACCAGGAAGCCCGGCTTCCTGCTCACCTGGGTTGTCCCTGTCTTGATGGCATCATTCATGGGGACCAGTTTCTGTGAGGAGCAAACTCATCTTAACATTCCTTAAAGCAGGTATTGTCACCTGCTTCATGCGTGTGTCCTGTCACCACATCTCCCAAGGTACCTGGCATAGTGTTTTGCAGACAGGACTTAGAGAAGCTTGGAGGAGAGATCCTGAGAGAAATGGGCATCTCTGTGGCTGTACCAGGGGTCAACTGGGATTTTACCTACTCCCTCCCTATACCTCCCTGCACACCTGGAAATGTTGCTAAACTCTGTCCTCAGTTTTCCCAGCCATGGACACCTGAGAGTACAACAACCCGTACTTTGCCTGGACTGTGGTAAGAATGAAATTTATTTTGATCTGGGAACAGAAGACAAAGTCTGGAAAGGCTTACTTTCCCAGAGGGAAGACCGTCATCATTCGTCACCATGGCGGCCAAGGACTTACTGTTTTTCTGCATCTGGTTGGCCAGGGAGTAGGCAGTAGCTTCGGAGACTAGGAATTTCTCTCTCAGGTCTCGGAAGTCCTGCTTGCACTGTGCCAGCTGGGAGCGAAGATCTTGTATGATGTCTGGATTATTTTCTGCCCTTGGTTGAGATGAGGGCTTAAGAGATACTGCCATGGTGACGTGTGGCAGAAGATGTAGGGCCAGGGGCTGGGGAGAAGCAACCCAAACACATCAGGCATTAAAAACAAGTGAAATCAAATAGGTTTCTTCAGGCCTAAGGGGTGACCAAAACTGGTGTTTTTAACTTACTGTGGGAACAAGTCGATCAGCACCCCAGGCAGGACACGGGAGAGTCGGTAACCGCAAAAAATCAAGGTCCAAGATGCCAGAGCTCAGAGCCAAGGGCACTGCCAGTAGCTCAGACTCAGACAAGAGTGACTGAGGTAGGACCCAGCATCCAGGTAACAGTCTGGGTTCCACTAACAGAATTGGAAGGTTGGGGGTTGCCACGGAACCCTGTTAGCCAATGCCTGGTGGCCTAGGCCGTGCTCATGCACAAGCTGGGCTGGTCTCTGCCAAATGTCACGAGAGGGGGGCCACCCCTCAGCAGCCACTCTCAAGAGTTGTCTGCCCTCATGGTGCTGCCACCAACTGCCATCTCTTTTCAAAAACACCTAAGCATAGCTGTCTTTCCTCATTCTTGTGTGAGTACAAACACATCAAGACAGAGATGGGCTCCCAACAAACTTTCTTTTTTTAATCACTGTCATCATGCCACACCTTTTCTTTAAACTAGAACAGATCTTAAGGCTTCTCCACAAGTGAAAGATGTCAAACTTTCCTTGACACCTTTAGCCTGATGTTCTCCTCTGGGTCTATTCTACCTCTTTCGATTCCCACTGAGAGAAAAGGGCAGGACACAAAGCAGAGTGCAGTACTAAGGGGATGAAGAATCAATTTCATGAAGTGCTTTCTGTCCTGATGGTCAACGTTCTTCTTGCTGCGTCCCTCTGTAGGGTCAGCTTCTGATCCCTCACTGGGGCTGCATACTGGCTTTTCCTTAACCTTAAGCTGAGCTTGACATCCCAACCCTTTAACCCTCAAGGCACGGATTGCTTTTGGTCTTATTTTCAATGCCACTATGCGGTATATACTACATCTCATATTGTCACTTATGGATTTCCTTCTACTCCCACAGGAATTCTTTCCAACATGTCAAATAATTCAACCAGTTTAGGTACATATTCTTGAGCACAGTAAAGACCATCTATTTGGAAAGACTGGTAAACCTGATGTTAACTGTATGTTCATTCAGGTCCCCCACATAATGAACAGAACTGGGCTCAGGAGCAGTTATTATGGAACAGTGCTTGATGCCTCTCTGAGTTGTCCTTGTGCCGTTGGCCTGTGGTTGTGTTCCTCCAAGGGAACGTGGTCAGTCTGGGCTACGGACGGCAGACGATACACAGTGCATGTGTGCAGTGCTGGTAAGTGGAGAAGAGGGCCACAGGCATGCAGGGGAAAGTGTGGCCCTGAACCAAAGGAGATGAACATGTATGTTCACACAAAGCTGTAGGTGAGTGGCTGAGGCAAATTTATTTATGATGGTCAAAAAGTCTAAGTAACCAAGGTGTCCTTCCCTAAATGACTGAAGAACCAAACTTTGGCACATCTATACAATGGAAGAGTGTTCAATGTTAAAATGAGATGAGCTACCTAGCCATAAAAGATACAGAGGGACATTAACCATGTCAAGACAGTTAAATGTATAAAGAAGTTAGTCTGAAAAGTATACATACTGTATGGTACCAATGTAGCACCTTCTGGAAAAGACAAAACTATAGAGGCAGTAAAAAATCAGTGGTTGCCATGGGTTTTCTAGGAGGAAAGGAGGGATGAATTGGTGAAGCGCCAGAACGTCGAGGGCAGGAAACTATTGTGTATGACATCGTAGTGGTGGATCTGTGACATGAAGCATTTGTCAAAGCCTATGGAACTGTATGACACAGAGAATAAACTCTAATGTAAGCCAGGGGCTTTTGGTAAGAATACTGTATTTTTCAGTATTGGCTCATCAATTGTAACAAATGAGCACACAATGCGAAACACTAATACCTAGCAGGGGATATCGTGTGAGACAGAACAGGGATCTGTGAGACTCTGTACCCTCTGCTTAATGTGTCTCTAAACATAAAATTGTTCTAAAAAATAATGTCTACGAATTCAAAGAAAACTAAGGAAGCAACACCCTCAGATCAACTATTGGGGGCACCCAGAAATCCTGTGGCTAACACTGAGCATGGAGGTGTACCCACCTGGAGCCTGGCCAGTCGATCCTTTTGATGCCTGCGCCATTAGCCTCTGGCCCGGGCATTTCCTCTGGAATCCACATGTCCAATCAAGAAGGTGAAGGTGGCCTCAGTGCTCCGGGGGCCGCAGAGAGGCCAGAGGCACCTGGGTAGGATGGGGGGAAACCATCCAGCAGGACAGAACTCTGAATACTCAGGACACACCTGTCCCACACGAAGCAAAGGGGAGCGAGGGCAGCAGCTGGTGAGGACCAGAGGCGGCGGCTGCCTGAAAGATAAGAGCAGCTCATGAGCCTTGGGTGCATTTTGAGAACGAGAAGCCCAAAAATGAGTCTAAGTGAAGACTAGATGAGCTACAGCGGGCTTGAAACCCCAACTGTGCCATCAACAGGCATAGGCGCTGATTATATGACAGTGACATGGGATTATGAAATCTGACACTGCTGCAGGGGGGTGAGGATGTGCTCCCCAACCCCTCCATCCTCTGCTGACACACACATTCACACTGATGCTAGAGACACGAGTCAGTGGCACTCGGCCCAAAGCTGGACTCAGGGCCTTCCCTGCTGGCTCCCGGCCTTGCCTGGCCGGGCAGCTGCCCCACATTAGGTGACCAGCCCCTGGATGCCCTGGGGAAGGACACGAACGGCTGTGTCCCCATCGCGCTGCCCACTGGCAGTGCCCCCAGAGGAGGGCTCCCAGGGACAGGGCCCTGGGGTTTGCTCACCATGCAGCACCTCCCCACCAGAAGGGCCTTGCACCTAGTAGGTGCTCAGCAAAGGCTCAGTGAAGGAAGGCATTTGCCACGGGGTGCTGGGAGAGGCTAAAAGTTTCACTGTGGACAGTGAGATTTTAGTCCTGGAGGAATCCCGGATGGGAGGATGGGAAGGGCTTCCCAAACCGGCCCTTGTTTAAAACGTTTATACTAGCAGCTGAATCGGGAGATATAGACGTCCTGGTCTTCGAAATATCTAGAGGGAACCACCTGGAGTTCCCCGCCAGGGCCACGCAGAGGCCTGTGTGGTGGACGCTGGGGCGCAGGACAGCGCTGAACCCAGAACGCTGAAGAGGAGAAAGAAGGTGACGGCGGTGACAGCCTGGTGAGAGAGAAAACCAGAGTAGAGTTCTCAGGAGGAGGAGAAAGAGGGCAGGGAGCGGGGAAGGAGAGGGAAATTGAAGGAGAAAAGGACAGCAGGAGAAGAAACAGGAAAAGAAGGAAGAGGAGGGGCAGGAAGGAAAGAGGGGAAGGAGGAGGCAGAGGACGAAAAGGAGAGGCGGCGGCCCAGACAAACGCTGTCTCCTGCTTCCGCCGACCTCCGCGCCCCCGGGAGCGCTCCCGGTGCGAGGGCGGGGACCCGGTTCCTAACAGACAGGAGACCGCCTGTCCCTCCTGGGGGCCCGCAGTGCCGCGTGGGCTCGCCCTCCGACGGGGAGCTCTCGTGGGGCGAGCGCCGCTGGGCGCCCCGCAGCAAGGCGGCTGGGCGTTCGGGGCGATGAGGCTGCCCCCTGGGCCTCCTACCGGGAGCGGGCCGGCGGCAGCGCCGAGGCTCCCCACGTGGCCTGGGCTACAGGGGGGGACAGCCTGTCGGAGGCGCCTGTGTGCAAAGGGCCCCACCCGTACCGGGGCGCTGGGCGTGGCTTTGCTTGGACCCGCCCTGGTGGAGTCCCCGGGAAGCGCCGGGCCCGCGGGGGCCCCTAGGAGGCGCTGTGGGCCCTCCCGTCCGGAAGCCTGCCGAGGACTAGGTCTCCGCGGATTCCCTTCCCTAGACGTGGGGGAGCAGAGGGAGCCTGGGGAGCCGACCCTCCTGTGGGGGCACCCCCAGCACAGGCCTGGCTGTGGACACTCAGCCACTCGGCTGGGGCCGCCGCCTTCCGCCTCCGCACCAGGACTTCCAACGTGACCCCGACGGGAGAGAACCCTGCTCCCCAGCGCCGTCCCGACCGGGGTCGCCATTCCCGCGCCGGCCGGCGGGGGGCGGGAGGGGGCAGGACGGCGCGGGCGCAGCGGGCCGCCCGGGGAAGGGGGGGGGGCGGCGGCGAGGGGCGGTGGAAGGGGGAAGGCGAGGCGGGGTCCCGCGGGTCCCCCTCCTGGTCGGAGGGGCCTGGGGGCTCCAGGTGGGCGGGCAGAGGACAACCAAACGCCAAGAAAAGGAAGGGAACGGTTTGGGGCTCTTGTCGGGTTTGTGACAGGAACTTTACCTCAAGGCGGGAAACTGGGGATCCCGCCCGAGCAGGGGGGACGCGGGAGGCCCCCGGGGCGCTTTCCTGCCGCGGGTCCCACATGGATCCTCTCTCAGTCGCGCCCCACAGACGCGGAGCCGGCGGGGAGGACGTGAGCCAGGGCGGCCCCTGGCGTCGCGGAGGAGCCGGACTGGGACCCGCCCGGGGGAAGCGCCGGCAGGAGGCCAGGCGGCGGGGACGCGGGGCGCCAGCACCTCCCTCGGGCTCCTCCCGGGCCGCGGCGGACGCTCGGGCCTCGGCACCAGCCCCCCGAGGGCGGACGGGGCGGGCCTCCCCTCTGCTCCAGGCCCAGGCCGCCCTTTCCTGCGCAGCCCCGAGAGCGCCGGCGCCTCAGACGGCAGGGACCCGGCGGGCGGCCCCGCGGCCCGCTTCCCAGTCCTTCCCGCCCCGCCGCCACGGGCGCCTCGCAGCCGCGGTGCCCACGCTCTGCCGCCGTCTCCTCAGGACTCGGGACCCAGACACCGGCGTCTCAGAGGCCGCCGTGCTCGGGGACAAAGTGGGCAGGGCGCGGGGCCCGACCAGGCCACCCCCTGTCTAGTCGCCCTGGGCCTCGGCCTCGGGGTGGAGGCGGCGGTGCGACCCGTAAATCCCCTCCCCCTCACTCCGCGAGGTATCTTCACTGCGCAGGCGCCGGGGGCTGCGCAGACCGGCCTCCCTGGGTACCTGGTGGCGCCAGGAGCTGCCAGGCGGCTGCGTTGGTTCTGGGGCCCAGAGTCGGACACCTAAATTGGAAGTGCGGGCTTTTACGTTTAAATGGACTCTTTTATTAACAATTTTAATTTGTTACGTTCCAATTCATTACGATTTTATCCGAATAAAATTTCTATCTCCTAAGGCTCCATTGGACGCTAAAGTGCTGTCACATCAACCTCCAGACTTCACTCCAGGAAGCTTCATCCTTTGCCCCAAATTCAGGAAACAAGAGGAGCCCTGCCCTCTGCCTTCTGATCTGTCAAGGACTAAACGGGAGGGGTGCTCACCCTCTCCTTTGGGCTCTTGGGCCAGATTCTATGAAACAGTTTTGAACAGAAAAGTTGCAAAGTTGTTCTGGAAACTCCTGCGGCCGTCCTCCATCTCCTGTGGATCAGTGCGCTTTGCCCTGTGAGCAGAGCCGCTGGCTCATCCAGCCCACAAGGCAGGGCTACAGTTCCAGGAGGCTCTCCATAGGCGGTCAGTCAGAGGCTGGGACGTCCAAGTCGTTCACCAAGCTCTGCCCCGCAGGGGTTTTCCGCTCCCACTCAGTGCCCCAGGGAGGCCTTTATCTGGGCTCCCCTGGTGCCTGTGTACTGCGGCACAGCTCTGTCCCAGAGACACCGACAGCCAAGTCAGCGCTGCCGTGAGGAGGAGGAGGAGAAATGCTCAGGTATGGGCTCAGAAGTGCAACCTGTGCGATATGGTAAGGCCCCGCCAGGCCATCATCAAAAGGGGCAGGCGAGGCCAGATTCACCCATGCAGATGGACCTTGATGACTGAGTGGAACATCTGATTTGCACACGGCTCTGTCCCGTGGGTGGGTTCTGATGATAAGTGTGAACAATGTGCATAGGCAGTGATTCAGCAGCAGGGCCACAGGAGGTCCGCTCCTCCCCATCCTCTCCTTACAAGGAGAGAGTCTGTAGGAATGGCACAGACATGACTAAATTACAACTTGATTTGCTGCTGAGGGATTTTCCCAGGTGCTACACTAATTATATTGAGCAGTACTTCAGAAGCTTTAGAAAAAATTTTTCCCTTTTCTCCTGCAAATGCAAAGAATATTGAAAGCATAGGTTTACTAAAGCCTAGTATTTGGGAAAAGAGGGATAAATCAACATGATGAAATTTAGCAGTGAGAATTGAAAACAATCCTGGACCTCGACGCGAAGTAGCATTTGATAATAGGGACACCTGGATATGACAGTTCTTTCACCATACACAGTGATTACTGTAAGAGGACTGTACCCTTAGTTCATTGTCTTGCCAATGGGTTTCAGCCCAGGGCAAGTTCGCTTTGGATTCAATGTGACCAAAGAAATTGACAGCAAAACGTTCTTGGGGTGAAAGGGTTATACCCAACTTTATTTCCAGGTGGCAGGTCAGTCACTAAAATCCCATTCACTCAGAGCAAGTCTGCATGCAGCAAGCCGGTCTCTGCCTCTGGACCCCTCTGCACAGTTGTCCTCTGAGCCTCTCTGCCTGCACAGCGTCCCACACAGCCATCCTCTGGACCTCTGTCCTTGGTGCTGCCACCACTCCAGCCTCTGCTCTGCTCTCCTGCAGCCTTGTAGCCCTGCCACAGTGTCACACAGAGCACTGGGCGGAGCTCTTTACATAGATTCAATAGCAATGTACTGCCCACACCAGTGGAGTGAGCTAGCAGGCGGGAGCCAGGTGAGAATCCCGGCCACAGGAACTTTCATTTTATCCACAATCCTGCTTTGTTCTCTGAGCTTCCAGGATCTATGGTTTGGTGTCTAAGTTTGGTTTGGGAAAATTCTCAGTCATTATTGTTTCAAATATTTTTTCTGTTTCTTCCACTTTTTTTCTTCCAGCATTCCCATTATTTTGTGTGTGTTATCCCTCCAGTAGTTGTCTCACAGTTTCTGGATAATCCGTTCTATTTTTTTCAGTCTTTGTCTCTTCTCGTTTTGGAGTTCTCTGTTGAGAGATCCCCAGGCTCAGAGATTCTGCTCTCAGGTGTGTTCAGTCTGCTAGTAAGCCCATCCGAGGCAGTCCTCATGTCTGTTACAGTGTTTCTTGTACTTCTTTGCAATTCTAGCATGTCTTTTTGTTTTTTTCTCTCTGCTTACATGGCCCATCCATTCTTTCATGCTGTCCACTTTATCCATCAAGCACCTTAGCATATCAATCAGAGTTGTTTTAAATTCCTGGTCTGATAATACCAGCAGACCTGCCATGCCTGGTTCTGATTCTTGCTCTGTCCCCTTAAACTGTGCTTTTTACCTTTTGGTCGGCCTTGTGATTTTGTCGTGGTGACTGAGCATGATGCCAGGTAAAGGAAACTGCTGTACATGGGCCTTAATGACGTGGTGGTGAGCGGTGGGGGGAAGGAACACACTCCGTGGTCCTATGATTAAGTATCACTTTTGGTGACCTTATGCCTTGTACTGTGAGCTTCAGAAGTGTTTCTCATGTATTTTTCTTCTTCTTGAATGGATAGGATGGCTAATGTGGGCTCAGATTGGCTCTGTCCCTTCTCTAGGTCAGTCAGGCTCTGATAATCCCCCAGTAAGTTAGGCTCTGGATAATGAGTGTTCCCTGAGGGAGGCCTGGGTAAGAACAGGGGGTGCTGGTGTATCTCAGTGGCTCCTTTCCTCTCCTCCATGCTGGAGCCGTCGGGGACTTTTCTCTGATACACACTCTGTGAATCTGGCCAAGCTCCTGGACGTAAATGTCACAGAATTGTGGGGAATCTCCTAAGACTGTGCCCCGCTGGAGTTTTTAAGTCTCAGAGTTGCTCCCACTGAGCCGCCAGCACTTTGTTCATGACAGGCATGGTTTCCTGCCCCAGCACTGGTTCCCATGACAATTTCTGTTCGTGGTTCTCACTCTGGGAAGCCACTGTTCCCCGTGCCTGATTTCTGTCACTCCAGACGTGGGCACAGTGCTTTGCCTTGTGTCCTCATCCCCCTCCTGGGTCTGCTGCTGGGCAGTTGCGTCTGGGCGGGTCTCTCCCTGCACAGCTCAGCCTGGACGGAGGCGGGTTCTTGACTCTGAACAAGAAAGAATTCTGGAGCAGGTCAGATGAGCATAGGTGAGGAAGGAAATCATTAAAGTGAGAGTAGCAGGGAATGGCGGCTGCCTTGCAGGCCGCAGAGAGGCAACTGAAGCAGGACAGAGAGAGTGAAGACCTGTGCTAAAGTCTAGAAAATAGAATGAAATAACAGAATAACAAAGATGCTTAATACTGGAAGTGTGCAGAGACAGAACGCAGTAAGTTGAGCAGAGAGAATTTTTTATTTAAGGCAAAATGTACACACTCAAAGAAAGGGGAGTGCAGGCATCCTCAGAGAGGAGGTGCACTTAAAGGCTTAGGACTCTGCCTTCTAAGGCTTTCAGGAATGGGGCAAAGGCGAGGGGGGGTTGTTGTTGGGCATAGGCTTGACTTGTGGTCTCATAATGTCTCTCTCCGGTGAGAGACATTATGTTACTATCCATAGTCAGTCCTCTAGATAATTCTGTAAGATAACCTTAACACAAGGAATTTATTGATCTGGTTCCTCTGCAAGACAGTAGTTTCTCTCAAGCAGTGGGAATGTATCAGTTAAGATAGCTTGCCCTGCCTAAAGATAGGTTGTTGGTTGGTTACCAAAGAATATGTTAATCATCTTACTTCTCAACTCTCTGCTTTTAAAAATGGAGTCTTAGCCTTCAGATGGAGTCTTTCCTGTTCTGACGATGCTACTTACATCGCAGCATCTTTAGGAAAATCAGTCATGATTCTTGTCCCACATCTCTGCCCTGTCTCAGATCCAAGAAGAGTTGGTTTTTCAGGCTGTTCACCTTTCACACATTGTTAGGATGGAGTGGCAGCTTCCAGGCTCCTTACGTGTGGAACTAGAAACCAGTCTCTCTTTTTATATGATATTAAGCTGAGAATATAAATTCCTTCATTTACAAACAGAAATAAAAACCATATTACAATGAAATGTCACCAGTCTTTTGAATATAGTAAGATTGAGGAACTTAAACTGCCTAATATACATCTTCCAAAGAGAGGCATTTTACAAATACTTGTTGAATGGTTAAATAAATGTATGATCTCTCATTTAGCATGACCGCTTATTATTAAATATAAAGAAATCCAGTTCACTTGCACTGTTTATAACAGTTTGAATTATCTACTCATTCTGTCTCCTACTATACTGGAATGGTAGCAATGATTTTACTGTTAGAATAGATTCCAGAATGGGATAATCGAAATAGCACTTTTCCCTCCCCTAGGTAATTAAGAGCCTTAATTTTTTAAAATTAAGAATGTTTAATTAAGTAGTAGGTATTCAGCTGTTTAAGGTCTTTTTTTAAATCCATGGTAAAACTAACAGAGTGCTGCACATAGTAAAAACTCAGAGAATATTTTTTGAATTTATCTAGACTTTCAAAAGGACCTCCCTTAATTAAACTTAGCACAGAAAACTATACAAATTTGTTTTATTTCAGGAAATCAAGGAAGGCCCAATCACCATGAATCATTTTCACAAGGAGACCAATAATACCTGAAATGCTGCTTTGGAAAATCATTTATTTACTCACCAAATCCAGATGAAATACTTTATTACAAATAAGTTACTCTGCTATGTCCTAGGAAGGCAGAGTCTACAAGTCTGCAGTCTGATGCAGTCAGGCATGCAAATAATTATC
>JAVSCE010018376.1:0-156872 GCA_032199065.1 Smutsia gigantea
TAGTATAAATAAAACACATTATATATAATGACATTTTTACAGATGGAATGAAATTATTTTCTACCAGTTTCTTTAATGCAATATTTCATTATACCCATCCTTTCTTTATTTGCTTCCTTTCTTACTTCTGTCCATCTGTCTGTCCTTTGAAAGCAGCAGAACTCATTACAGTTGGCAAACGTTATTGAAATTGTACTATTTCTGATATATTTCACAAAACAAACGAATTATTGAATATTTACCTGAGTGCTTCTGACACTAAACTGTAATTGAAATTTAATCCATGTGCAATGTTATATTTGTGTCAGTGTACAGCGCAGTGTTTTGACAGTCACATGCTTTACTAAATACTCACCAAGGTAAATGCAGACACTATCTGTAGATAATATCATACAAATTTCCACAATATTATTGAAAATATTCTCTGTGCTGTGCTTTATCCCTGTGGATATTTTATTTTAAAATTGTAAGCCTACCCCTCTTTATACTCTTCACCCACTTTGACCACCCTCCCATCCCTCTGCCCCATGCAGTATTTAAAGGAGGAATTCTGCTGTTACTTCTGGGATGATTGTATTCATTCCTCAGTTCACACAGGTGTGCATTATGCTTGAGAGGCAAAGAAATGTATTGTCATGATGTGCAAGTCATGAAATTTAGGAAAGAAAATAACTGTATAACCAAAAACTGCTGGTATATCATTATTTAATCAGCAGGTGTTTACTGAGTGAATTAAAATGACTGACACAAAAATTCCATCTAGTCAGTTCACATG
Organism: Smutsia gigantea; assembly: GCA_032199065.1. Classification (NCBI taxonomy): domain Eukaryota; kingdom Metazoa; phylum Chordata; class Mammalia; order Pholidota; family Manidae; genus Smutsia; species Smutsia gigantea. The sequence continues at coordinate 776 of JAVSCE010018376.1, forward strand.
TTAGCTTACAAATTCTCAAAAGTCAAGGTTCTACAAAGCTGTACAATTTTAGTTCTCTACACCTTTATATGTTCATATGTGTTTATGTGTTAATTTCATTTTCTGAAAATATTTTAGTAAATTTGTGATATTTTAAAAGGTACTTTCTACTACAAGAAAAATAATATCATAAGACGTTAAATATTAAGTTCTACATGAAATGCTCATTTTCCTTTGAACCCACACTTACAAATTTGACTCCTGGATGTACAAAAATTATTAGAAATAAGTCAAAACATTCTCATAAACACATAGCTAGATCTATAACGGGTCACATAATCCATATGCATCCTTTTGAAGAATATGTTTCCCTAAATTTTGTACTTTGTTTTTTCAATTTAAACCAAATTCATGGTCTTGACATAAAGTGTGCACAGTTTGTTCATTTGGGAAGACAACTTGTATTCATATTAACAATACATTTCATTCAAATCAAACATGAAATATTAGGTATTTGCCATCTTATCAGAAAGATAAGAGTGATGACATTCTTGATAATATATTGAATAAAGTCTATAAATCTCTTTATTAACCCAAGTGATAGATAGCACATATAATAGAGAATCAGAGAAATTCTTATGAAGAGCAATCACTCACTTGTTTTTGAGATTAACTGGTGTAACTGTAAGCATCTGTGTATATGAGAAATACATGTTAAAATCAGTTGCTTTTCCTTTTTTTCATAAACTGTTCAAAATAATGAGAAGCAGAGCATAGAATAAATTGCTGACTATGCTTCTCCTGGAATTATCCAGAAAAAAACCTTTTGCACAGTTTACATAACGTTCCCCCTGTATATAGTTAACACTAAATAGAACATATATGAAAATTTTTCTTTTCTTTTTTACAAAAAGTCAATTTTACTTTATATTTCAGAAAACATGGGTTATAACTGTAATTATGCACAATCCTTTTTTCATATAATTTATTTTGGTATCATTAATCTACAATTACATGTGCAATATTATGGTTATTAAACTACCTCCTTCATCAGGTCCCCCCAGCAACCCAATAACAGTCACTGTCCATCAGCGTTGTGAGATGCTGTAGAATCACTACTTGTCTTCTCTGAGTTGTACAGCCCTCCCCGTGCCCCCCCCAACATTACAGCTGCTAATCGTAATGCCCCTTTTTCCCCCTTATCCCTCCCTTCCCACCCATCCTCCACAGTCCTTTTCCCTTTGGTAACTATTAGTCCGTTCTTGGGTTCTGTGAGTGTGCTGCTGTTTTGTTCCTTCAGTTTTTTTCTTTGTTCTTATACTCCACATGTAAGTGATATCATTTGATACTTTTCTTTTTCGGCTTGGCTTATTTCACTGAGCATAATACCCTCTAGTTACATCCATGTTGTTGCAAATGGTAGGATTTGTTTTCTTCTTATGGTTGAATAATACTCCATTATGTATATGTACCACCTCTTCTTTATCCATTCATCTACTGATGGACATTTAGGTTGCTTCCATTTCATGGCTATTGTAAATTGTGCTGCGAAAAACATAGGGGTGCATCTGTCTTTTTCAAATTGGGCTGTTGCATTCTTAGGGTAAATTCCTAGGAGTGGGATTCCTGGATCAAATGGTATTTCTATTTTGAGTTTTTGGAGGTACCTCCATATTGCTTTCCACAATGGTCGAACTAATTTGCATTCTCACCAGCAGTGTAGGAGGGTTCCCTTCTCTCCACATCCTCAGCAACATTTGTTGTTGTTTGTGTTTTGGATGTTGGCCATCCTCACTGGTGTGAAGTGATATCTCATTGTGGTTTGAATCTGCATTACTCTGATGATTAGCAATGTGGAGCATCTTTTCATGTGCCTGTTGGCCATCTGGATTTCTTCTTTGGACAAGTGTCTATTCACGTCCTCTGCCCATTTCTTAATTGGATTATTTGCTTTTTGTTTGTTGAGGTGCATGAGTTCTTTATATATTTGGATGTCAACCCCTTATCAGATATGCCATTTATGAATGTATTCTCCCATACTGTAGGATATCTTTTTATTTTACTGATGGTGTCCTTTGCTGTACAGAAGTTTTTCAGCTTGACATAGTCCCACTTGTTCATTTTTGCTTTTGTTTCCCTTGCCCAGGGAGACATGTTCATGAAGAAGCTGCTCTTGTTTATGTCCAAGAGATTTTTGCCTATGCTTTTTTCTAAGAGTTTTATGGTTTTATGACTTACACTGAGGTCTTGGATCCATTTTGAAATTACTTTTTTGTATGGGATTAGACAGGAGTCCAGTTTCATTCTCTTACAAGTAGCTGTCCAGTTTTCCAACACCAGCTGCTGAAGAGGCTGTGATCTCCCCATTGTATATCCAAGGCTCCTTTATCAAATATTAATTGACTGTATATGTTTGGGTTAATGTTTGGATTTTCTATCCTGTTCCACTGTTCTGTGGTCTGTTTTTGTGCCAATACCAAATTGTCTTGATTACTGTGGCTTTGTAGCAGAGCTTGAAGTCAGGGAGAGTAATTTTCCCTGTTTTATTCCTCCTTCTCAGGATCGCTTATGCTATTCACGGTCTTTTGTTGTTACATATGAATTTTGAATTATTTGATCCAGTTCACTGAAGAAAGCTGTTAGTATTTTGATAGGGATTGCGTTGAATCTGTAGATTGCTTTAGGTATTATAGCCATTTTGAAAATATTTATTCTACCTACTCAAGAGCATGGGATGAATTTCCATTTATTAGTGTCCTCTTTAATTTCTCTTAGGGGTGTCTTGTAGTTTTCAGAGTATAGCTCCTTCACTTCCTTCGTTAGCTTTATTCCTCGGTATTTTATTCTTTTTGATGCAATTGTGAATGGAATTGATTTTCTGATTTCTCTTTCTGTTAGTTCATCATTAGTGTATATAGGAAAGCAACAGATTTCTGTGTGTTAATTTTGCATCCTGCAACTTTGCTGAATTCAGATATTTGTACTAGTAGCTTTGGAGTGGAGTCTTTAGGGTTTTTTATGTACAATATCATGTCATCTGCAAATAGTGACAATTTGACTTTTTCTTTACCAATCTGGATGCCTTGTATTCCTTTGTTTTCCCTGAATGCTGTGGCCAGGACCACCAGTACTATGTTGAGTAACAGTGGAGAGAGTTGGCATCCCTGTCTTGTTCCCGATATTAGAAGAAAAGCTTTCAACTTCTCGCTGTTAGGTATGATGTTAGCTGTAGGTTTGTCATATATGGCCTTTATGATGGTGAGGTATTTGCCCTCTATACCCATTTTGTTGAGAGTTTTAATCATGAATGGATGCTGAATTTTGTCAAATGCTTTTTTAGCATCTATGGAGATGATCATGTGGTTTTTGTCCTTATTTTGTTGATGTGGTGGATGATGTTGATGGATTTTCGAATGTTGTACCATCCTTGCATCCCTGGGATGAATCCCACTTGATCATGGTGTATGATCCTCTTGATGTATTTTTGAATTCAGTTTGCTAATAATTTGTTGATTATTTTTGCCTCTATGTTCATCAGGCATATTGGTCTATAATTTTCTTTTTTGGTGAGGTCTTTGCCCGGTTTTGGTATTAGAGTGATGCTGGCTTCATAGAATGAGTTTGGAAGTATTCCCTCCTCTTCTATTTTTTGGAAAACTTTAAGGCGAATGGGTGTTATTTCTTCTCTAAATGTCTGGTAGAATTCCGAGGTGAATCCATCTGGTCCATGGGTTTTGTTCTTGGGTAGTTTTTTGATTACCAATTCAATTTCGTTGCTGGTAATTGGTCTGTTTAGTTTTTCTGTTTCTTGTTTGGTCACTCTTGGAAGGTTGTATTTTCTAAGAAGTTGTCCATTTCTTCTAGGTTTTCCAGATTGTTAGCATATAGACTCTCATAGTATTCTCTTATAATTCTTTGTATTTCTGTGGGGTCCGTCGTTATTTTCCCTTTCTCATTTCTGATTCTGTTTATGTGTGTAGATTCTCTTTTTCTCTTAATGAGTCTGGCTAGGGGTTTATCTATTTTGTTTATTTTTTCAAAGAACCAGCTCTTGGTTTCATTGATTTTTTCTATTGTTTTATTCTTCTAAGTTTTATTTATTTCTTCTCTGATCTTTATTATGTCCCTCCTTCTGGTGACTTTGAGCCTCTTTTGTTCTTCTTTTTCCAATTTCAGTAATTGTGTCTTTAGACTATTTGGGAGTGTTCTTCCTTCTTTAAATAGGACTGGATTGCAATATACTTTCCTCTTAGAACTGCCTTTGCTGCATCCCACAGACATTGTGGCTTTGTGTTGTTGTTGTCATTATAGTCTCCATATATTCTTTGATTTCTGTTTTGATTTGGTCATTAACCCATTGATCAATTAGGAGAATGTTGTTAAGTCTCCATGTATTTGTGAGCCTTTTGTTTTCTTTCTAAAATTTATTTCTCGTTTTATACCTTTGTGATATGAGAAGTTGGTTGGTAGAATTTCAATATTTTTGAGTTTCCTAAAGTTCTTTTTGTGGCCTATTATGTGGTCTATTGTGGAAAATATTCCATGTGCACTTCAGAAGAATGCCTATCCTGTTGCTTTTGGGTGTAGGGTTCTGTAGATGTCTGTTAGGTCCATCTGTTCTAGTTTGTTGTTCAGTGCCTCTGTGTCTTTACTAATTTTCTGTCTGGTTAATCTGTCCTTTGGAGTAAGTGGTATGTTGAAGTCTCCTAAAAAGAATGTATTGCTTTCTTTTTCCTCCTTTAATTCTGTTAGTATTTGTTTCACATATGCTTCACTCCTCTGTTGGGTGCATATATATTTATAATGGTTATATCCTCTTGTTGGACTGACCACTTTATCATTATGTAATGTCCTTCTTTATCTCTTGCTACCTTCTTTGTTCTGAAATCTATTTTGTCTGATACAAGTAATGTAACACCTGCTTTTTTCTCCTTGTTGTTTGCATGAAATATCTTTTTTATCCCTTCACTTTTAGTCTGTGTATATCTTTGGGCTTGAAGTGGGTCTCTTGTAAGCAGCATATAGATGGGTCTTGCTTTTTTATCCATTCTATTCCTGTGTGTCTTTTGATTAGTGCATTCAGGCCATTTACATTTAGGGTGATTATCGATAGATCTGTGCTTATGGTCATTGCCGGCTTTAGATTCGTGGCTACCAAAGGTTCAGTGGTTCCTTCTTTACTATTTAACAGTCTAACTTAACTTTCCTTTTAAGTTATTGTAAACACAGTCTTTTGATTCTTTATTTCTCTCCCTTCTTATTTTTCCTCCTGCATTCTTTATATACTAGGTGTTTTATTCTGTCTTTAATCAGTATTTGGATGGTCTGCTTTCTTTGCTATGATTTTATTTTCTCTGGTGACATCTTTTTAGCCTTAGGAGTGCTTCCCTCTAGTGCAGTCCCTTTAAGATATCCTGTAGATGTGGTTTATGAGAGGCAAACTCTCTCAACTTTTGCTTGTCGGGAAATTGTTTAATCCCCCTATCATATTTAACTGATAATCGTGCTGGATACAATATTCTTCGTTCAAGGTCCTTCTGTTTCATTATGTTAAATATATCATGTCATTTTTTTCTGGCCTGTAATGTTTCTGTTGAGAAGTCTGATGGTAGTCTGATGGGTTTTCCTTTGTAGGTGATCTTTTTTCTCTCTCTAGCTGCCTTTAGTGCTCTGTCCTTATCTTTGATCTTTGCAATTTTAATTATTATATGCCTTGCTGTTTTCTTCCTTGGGTCCTTTGTGTTGGGAGGTCTGTGTGCTTCCGTGGAATGTGAGACTATTTCCTTCCCCAGAATGGGGAGTTTTCAGCAATTATTTCTTCAAAGACACTTTCTATCCCTTTTTCTTTCTCTTCTTCCTCTGGTATTCGTATAATGCAAACATTGTTCGTTTGGTTTGGTCACACAGTTCTCTTAATCTTCCATTCTTAGGAATCTTTTTATCTCTCTCTGCCTCAGCTTCTCTGTATTCCTGTTTTCTGATTCTGTTCCATTAACAGTCTCTTGCATCTCATCCTGTCTGCTGCTAAGCCCATTGATCGCTTGTCTCATTTCTGCATTGTCTTTCCTCACTTCCCTCACTTCCTTCCTCAGCTCTTGCATATTTCTCTGTAGGTTCATCAGTATGGTTATGACTTTTATTCTGAATTCTTTTTCAGGAAGATTGTTCATTTCCGTCCCTTCAGTCTGTCTCTCTGGTGTCTGGGTCTGGGTAAGCTTTGTTTTTACCATATTCCTCTATCTTTTCAATGCCATAGAAGTGGTCGCTGGTAGGTGCCACATATGTCAGCTGGGCTCTTTAAATCTTAAAAAAAAAAGAAAAGAAAGAAAGAATGAAAATAAAATAGAAGATAAAAAACACCAACAACAACAAACAAACAAAGAAACAAAAATGCCTGCCAGGAGTAGATTCTGTGAGGATGCTGTAGGTGGCACTGTTGCTCCACAATTCTGCAGCCGTGGCTGCACCTCTCTGCAGGGCCCTTTGTAGCTCTGCCTGGGGCAGGAACAAATGGGAGGCTGTTGGTCTCTCTGGGAAGTCTCAGTTCAGCTACTTTGTCCCAGTCGCCAGCCAAGGGGTCCAAAATTCCCCAGGAATCCCAGCCTGCTGGGCTGAATGTGCTGGGATGATCCTGCTCCTCCGTTGGGCCGCTGTCCCTTTACGCTTTTCTTTTGTCCTGGGGAGCCGGCTGCGAGGACCTGGTGCCTTCCCCGGCTCAGATCCTACACCCTCTGTCTCTCCAATCTCCGATACACCATGCGATGTGTGTCAGTACTCCCGGTGCAGATCACCAGGACTGGTTATTTCGTGGGATTGTACTTCCACTCCCTCCCAGCTCTAAATCCTCTCCTCCTGCCAATGCGCTGTGGTGGGGGAGTGCTCGGGTCCTGCCTGGACATGGCTCTGTATCTTACCCTCCTTGCAGGATGCCAATTTCTCTCAGGTGTAGATGCTGGCTCGGTGCAGTCCTGTACCTTCTGGTCTCTCTTTTAGGAATAGTTGTTTGTGCTGTATTTCCGTAAATATATACGGTTTTGGGAGGAGATTCCCGCCACCCTGCTCATGCCGCCATCCTCTCGGAACTTAAAAATCAAACATAATGTAACCTTAAGAATTTGCATCTCATTAGGCAGATGAATGAGGATTCAAGATAGTGGCATGAGAGGTGAGACAGAGAAATCCTCCCAAAACCACACATAGTGAAAAATTATAGTTAATACAACTAACCCTAAAACAACAACAGGATAGAAGGCTTCAGCAGACTGCATACAGACTTCACAAACAGAGCAGACCTCGTAAAACAGTGTACGTATGAAAGCCTTGAACCGGCTGGATGCAAGCCCTTCCTCCATCCCAGCTTACTGGCGGGAGGAAGAGAAACAGAGCAGGGAGGGTGTGGAAGCCTGGGACTACTGAACACCTAGCCCTGGAGATCTGCTTAGCGAGCAGAAATCTACACTGTGTGGTGCTCTGGAGGATGGGGTGTTGGGATAGTCAGAGTGCTTGAGAAACTGATTCTGGACATTTGTGGAAGATGGGATCCACACCCGGCCACTCTGGGACTAAGGAAAGGTGGGCAATCTGACAGGCTCCCTAGCAGAAAGAGGGCTGCTGAAGGGGAGGGTTTCACATGGAGCATGCTGTGTGGAAGAAGGGATAGGTTGTCTGGTCATGTTCTGCCCTTCACATTGGGAACTTTGGGGAGCTTCAGGCACTCCATACCCCTGGCAGGCTACCCAGCTTCAAGTCCCCACACTATGACATGCAGCCTGGCGAGCCTTCCTACTGGCCTGCAGGAACCTGCTCACAAATTGGCAGTCAGTGTGCTAGTGTCAGGCAAGTCAGAGGAAGACCCCACCTACAACAGCTAGAGATGCAGAGCAAAGAGGCTTACACCTGTGTGCTCGGCACACTGGCTATCATACAGGAGACAAGCAGGGCAGACGGGATTCAGGAAACAGCTCTTTCCTCCCCCCAGACACCAGTTCTGCTCCACTCTGACCCCCTATAACACTCTAGGGACTGAGAAGCTCCAGAGACTAGACATTCTGGGCAACAGAGGGCACCACACAGAAATATGAAACGTCTAAAAAACATGGTTCTGACCAAAATATCACAAACCCCAGAAAAAGAGCCAAATGAAACTGAACTCACGAATCTTCCTGAAAGAGAGTTCAAAATAAAAATCATAAACATACTCATGGAGGTACAGAAAAATATTCAAGAACTCAGGAATGAATTTAAGATGGAGATGGTAACATTAAAAAATACCGTATCTGAAATGAAACATACAATGGAGGGTTTTAAAGCAGATTAGAATTAGTAGAAGAGATGGTAAATGGAATAGAAACTAGAAAAGAGGAATACAAAGAAGCTGAGGCACAGAGAGAAAAAATAATTTCTAAGAATGAAAGAATATTGAGAAAACTGTGTGACCAATCCAAATGGAACAATATTTGCCTAATAGGGGTATCAGAAGAAGAAGGAGAGAAAAGATATAGAAAGTGTCACTGAGGATGTAATTGCTGAAAACTTCCCCAGTATATGGGGAAGGAGATAGTCTCTCAAGCCATGGAGATGCACAGATCTCCCAACACAGGGGACCCAAGGAAGAAAACATCAAGACATATAATAATTAAAATATAAAAGATCAAGGATAAAGACTGACTTTCAAAAGCAGCTAGAGAGAGAAAAAATATCACATACAAAGGAAAACCCATCAGGCTATCATCAGATTTCTCAACAGAAACCTGACAGGCCAGAAGGGAGTGGCATAATATATTTAATGCAATGAAGCAGAAGGGCCTTGTACCAGGAATACTTTACCCAGCCAGGTTATCATTTAAATTTTAAGAAGGGATTAAACAATTTACAGATAAGTAAAACTGAGAGAATTTACCTCCCACAAACCACCTCTACAGTGCATTTTGTGGGGACTCCTATAGATGGACGTATTTTTAAGGCTAAATAGTGGTCACCTAAGGGATAGACAAAGAGTAAAGAATATGATACCTAATGTATAAAGAAAGGAGGAGGAAGAAAAAGAAGGAGAAAAAAAGAACCTTTAGACTATGTTTGTAATAGCATATTAAGTGAGTTAAGTTAGACTATTAGATAGTAAGGAAGCTAATCTTGAACCTTTGGTAACCACGAATCTAAAGCCTGCAATGTCAATAAGTACATGTCTGTCAATAATCACCCTAAATGTAAATGGTCTGAACATAGCAATCAAAGACATGGAGTCACTGAATGTATAAAAAAACAAGACCCTTCTATATGCTGCCTACAAGAGACTCACTTCAAACCCAAAGACATACACAGACTGAAAGTAAAGGGATGGAAAAAGATACTTCATGCAACTAATAGGAAGAAAAAAGCAGGTGTTGCAGTACTTGTATCAGAAAATTAGACTTCAATAGAAAGAAAGTCACAAGAGACAAAAAAGGACATTACATGATGATAAAGGGGTCTATCCAACAAAAGGATATAACTATTATAAATATCTATTCACCCAACAAAGGATCACCTACATATGTGTAACAAATACTAACAGAATTAAACGGGGAAATAGAATGCAATGCATTCATTTTAGGAGAATTCAACACACCACTCACTCCAAAGGACGGATCAACCAGACAGAAAATAAATAAAGAGACAGAGGCAATGAACAACATATTAGAACAGATGGACCTAATGGGCATCTACCGAACACTCCATCCAAAAGCAAGAGGATACATTCTTCTCACAAGTGCACATGAAACATTTTCAAGAATAGATCATATACTAGGCCAAAATAAGAACCTCAGTAAATTCAGAAAGACTGAAATTGTACCAACCAGCTTCTCAGACCACAAATGCATAAAATTAGAAATAAATTACTCAAAGAAAACAAAAAACCACACAAACACATGGAGGCTTAATAATATGCTCTTAAATAATCAATGGATCAATGGCCAAATAAAAACAGAGATCAAGAAATATATGGAGACAAATAAAAACAATAATTTAACACCACAAAATCTGTGGGATGCAGCAAAGGCCATGCTAAGAGGGAAATATATTGCAATACAGGCCTACCTCAGGAAAGAAAAACAATACCAAGAGTCTAAACTCACAATAAACAAAACTAGAAAAGGAAGAACAAAGGAGGCCTAAAGTCAGTAGAAGGAGGGACATAATAAGGATTAGAACAGAAATAAATAAAATTTAGAAGAATAAAACAACAGAAAGAATCAATGAAAGCAGGAGCTGGTTCTTTGAGAAAATAAACAAAATAGATAAATGCCTAGCTGCAAGTAACAAGAAAAAAAGTGTCTACACACATAAACAGAATCAGAAATGAGAAAGGAAAAATCACTACGGACACCACAGAAATACAAAGAATTGTAAGAGACTAGAATAAAAAATGATATACCAACAAACTGGATCACCTAGAAGAAATTGACTACTTTCTAGAAAAATAGAGCCTTCCTAGGCTGACCCAGGAAGAAACAGAAAATCTGAATAAAACAATTACCAGCAAAAATATTGAATTGGTAATCAAAAAACTACCTAAGAAGAAAGCTCCTTTACCAGATGGTTTCACTGCTGAGTTTTATCAAACATTTAGTGAAGACCTAATACCCATCCTCCTTAAAGTTTTCCAAAAAGTAGAAGAGGAGGGAATACTCCAACACTCACCCTACGAGGCCAACATCACTCTAATTCCAAAACCAGGCAAAGATAACACAAAAAAGGAGTATTACAGACCAATATCCCTGATGAACATAGATGCAAAAAAACTCAACAAAATATTAGTAAACCAAATTCAAAAATACATCAAAAAGATTATCCATCATTATCAAGTGGAATTCATCCTAGGGATGCAAGGATGTACAACATTTGAAAATCCATCAACATCGTCCACCACATCAACAAAAAGAAGGACAAAACCACATAATCATCTCCATAGATGCTGAAAAAGCATTTGACAAAATTCAACATGCATTCATGATAAAAACTCTCAACAAAATGTGTATAGAGGGCATGTATCTCAACATCATAAAGGCCACATATGACAAACCCACAGCCAACATTATACTTAACAGAGAGAAGCTGAAAGCTTTTCCTTTAAGATCGGGAACAAGACAAGGATGCCCACTCTACCCACTTTTATTCCACATAGTTCTAGAGGATTAGACAAAACAAAGCACAGCCACAGGAATCAGACAAAACAGAGAAATAAAAGGCATCCAGATTGGCAATAAAGAATTCAAACTGTCCCTGTTTGCAGATGACTTGATATTGTACATAAAAAAAAACCCTATAGAATCCACCCCAAAACTACTTGATCTAATATTTGAATTCAGAAAAGTTGTGGGATACAAAATTAATACACAGAAATCTGTGGCATTCCTATACACTAAAGATGAACTTGCAGAAAGAGAAATCAGGAATACAATTCCATTCACAATTGCATCAAAAGGAATAAAATACCAAGGAATAAACCTAACGAAGAAAGTGAAAGACCTATACTCTGAAAACTACAAGACACTCATGAAAGAAATTAAAGAAGATACCAATAAATGGAAGCACTTCCCATGCTCATGGATAGGAAGAATTAATATTGTCAAAATGGCCCTCCTGCCTAAAGCAATCTACAGATTCAATGCAATCCCTATCAAAATACCAACAGCATTCTTCAATGAACTAGAGAAAATAGTTCTAAAATTTATATGGAACAACAAACGACCCCGAATCGCCAAGGCTATCCTGAGAAGAAACAGTAAAGTGCGGGAAATTATGCTCCTTGACTTCAAGCTCTACTACAAAGCCACAGTAATCAAGACAATTTGGTACTGGCACAAGAACAGACCCACAGACCAATGAAACAGACTAGAGAGCCCAGACATAAACCCAAGCATATATGGTCAATTAATATACGAAAAAGGAGCCATGGATATACAATGGGGAAATGACAGCCTATTCAACAGCTGGTATTGGCAAAACTGGGCAGCTACATGTAAGAGAATGAAACTGGATTATTGTGTAACCCCATACATAAAAGTAAACTCAAAATGGATCAAAGACCTGAATGTAAGTCATGAAACCATAAAACTTTTAGAAAAAAACTTAGGCAAAAATCTCTTGGACATAAACAAGAGCAACTCCTTCATGAACATGTCTCCCTGGGCAAGGGAAACAAAAGCATAAATGAACAAGTGGGACTATATCAAATTAAGAAGCTTCTGTACACCAAGGGACACCATCAGTAGAACAAAAAGACATCATACAGTATGGGAGGGTATTTTCATAAATGACATATCCAAAAAGGGGTTGACATCCAAGTTGTATAAAGTGCTCAAGCACCTCAAGAAACAGAAAGCAAATAGGCCAGTTAAAAAATGGGCAGAGGAGCTGAACAGACACTTCTCCAAAGAAGAAATTCAGATGGCCAACAGGCACATGAAAAGATGCTCCACATCGCTAATCATCAGAGAAATGCAAATTAAAACCACAATGAGATGTTACCTCACACCAGTAAGGATGGCCACCATCCAAAATGCAAACAACAACAAATGTTTGTGAGGATGTGGAAAAAGGGGAACCCTCCTACACTGTTGGTGGGAATGTAAACTAGTTTAACCATTGTGGAAAGCAGTAGGGAGGTTCCTCAAAAGACTCAAAATAGAAATACCATTTGACCCAGGAATTCCACTTCTAGGAATTTACCCTAAGAATGCAGAATCCCAGTTTGAAAAAGACATATGCACCCCTATGTTTATCGCAGCACTATTTACAATAGCCAAGAAATGGAAGCAACCTAAGTGTCCATCAGTAGATGAATGGATAAAGCGGATATGGTACATATACACAATGGAATATTATTCAGCCATAAGAAGAAAACAAATCATACCATTTGCAACCACATGGATGGAGCTAGAGGGTATTATGCTCAGTGAAATAAGCCAGGTGAGAAAGACAAGTATCAAATGATTTCACTCATCTGTGGAGTATAAGAACTAAGCAAAAACTGAAGGAACAAAACAGCAGCAGACTTGCAGAACCCAAGAACGGACTAACAGTTACCAAAGGGAAAGTGACTGGGGAAGATGGGTGGGAAGGGAGGTATATGGGGGAAAATGGGCTATTACAATTAGCACACATAATGTAGTTGGGTTGGGGGACACGGGGAAGGTAGTACAACACAGGGAAGAGAAATAGTGATTCTGTGGCATCTTACTATGCTGATGGAAAGTGACTGTAATGGGGTATGTGGTAGGGACTTGATAATAGGGGGAGTTTAGTAACCATAATGTTGCTTATGTAATTGTCCATTAATAATACCAAAATAAAAAGAAACTAAATTAAAAAAAGATGAGTGATACTTTTCTTGATAACATATTGAAGAGGAAGAAGTTTTATAATATTGTTATTAACCCAAGAGACTGAAAGCACATATACTAAAGATTCCAAGAAATTTTTAGGAAGCACAATAGCTCACCTGCTCTGTGAGATTAATTGGTGTAAAATAAGAATATGAGTATATGAAAAACACAAGTTGAAATCAAGTTTTCTTGCTTTTATTTTTGGTCATAAACAGCCAAACATATAATGAGAACTGGAGGAAGGGATGTAGGGCTAAGATTATCTTTATCTTGGAAATTATCCAGAAATAAGCTTTCTTATTATGTATATAACTTACCCTGTGTCTATGTTTAAAATGAAACAAACCACATATGAAGCTCTCTCTTCTATATCACATATTTTACGTCACGGATCTACTATGTGGCAAAAGAGAAAATTAGTTATTTAAGCAAAAATAATCACTGAGAAATATCAGGTCTTAAGATGATTAAAATTTTATAATTACTTCAGTATGTCAATATCAAGGAAAATTACATGTAAAATTTCTTTATTAAAAGGAGGATATGTCTTATTGAGACTATATAGATAAAGAAGAAGTGAGTAGCCTTCCTTTTTAACTAAGTGGATTGAAAACTAAGAATTTAAAGCCTTCAAAAATGTCCTTCTCCATCTCCTATCTCTATCTGCTTTGGCATATTCTTATTGCCCATTGGTGTCATGGGCCATTCTTGTAGGGAACATACATTCAGATCATCCAGTCAGAAAAATTCATTTGACACAGCAGAATTCTGCATACACAGAATCTGGAAACACTTACAGGGGGATGTAAAATTACTAGCAATGAAATTAAACAATTGAAAGCATTATTTACACATACACTCTATACTATTTGAAATTACACATCGTTCATCATACCTGTTTAGCATTCAATTTTAACTAATTTATCAAATGTATACATATTTACACCATATTAATATCTTTACAAATATCAAATTATTTTAACTAAACAGTCCAAAATTCACTTTACATTTTCAGTGTGAGAGTACTCATTACCAATAAAAACTTTAAACAGTGAGAATGAAAAATGATCTTGCCAAAAAAAGGAAGCATCAAAATGAAGAGAAAAATTCTCACTGTTATATAGTATGAATATTGTAACTTATTCTATAGTTGAAATGATATCCTTTTTTCTCTTAGGTAAAATATTATATTAAGTACTCTACAGGGAATATTCTTGTCTTCATAAATATAAATTGCTACCAACCTAATAATGGGCACTTAATAATAATAGGCACTTACTAATTTTATGTTTACTCAATTTACTATAACCTGAAAAAAAGCTAAATTATAGAAGAGTGAAATTTTGTTGTAACTGTTTAGGATAAGAATAAACAAAATGGGTCAAGAATTGAATTGCAAGACAAGGGTAAAGAGTAAAATAATATTATGAATTCTGTTCTATAATCAGTAAAGTAGCTCAATATCCACTTGTATAAATTTGCATTTTTCATGCTAAATAAATAAGCTGTAGTACAATCTGTGTGCATTATTCACATGTAAAATTGTTAAGACTGTCCAAATGAAAAGGTTTCTTTTGTTTTTGTAAGATTTCAGGCTCAAGTTGAGTGCAATTTCAAACTCTTTTCAACCTATAATTCCTAAATTGTTTTCTCTCAGAATAATGGTTTAATGTAAAACTAATTTAGATCTAATAATTTTAAAAATATACATCTGAAAATTAAAAATATATGTGCATTCAGTGAGTTCAGGTGAAAGATACATAGATATTCATTATGACATTCTCATTTTTCTGTAACTGTATCACTTTTCAAGGTAAAATCAAACGTGAACATAAAAAGTGACATTGAGAAAAATAAGTCTCATGATCCAGGTACTTGTTCCTACTCAATCTCATTACAGCTGTGAAATTCTTAACTTTACCCTGTGTTTCATTTGGTAACACAGTTTCCATTTATCCAGGGGAATTCAGCCATATGGGCATCTATGACATTTTTCATGTTTTTAAACTGCTGATTCATTAGAAGATTTCTAGTCTTTTAAGGATTCAAATGGTTTTTATCTATAAAATCGATTTTACATTAATCTGCTTTTTATGGTCCCCTCACTTTCCAGGTCTTTGGTCTGTAGACGTGGATATCCTGTGATAAAATTATCAGGAAAAGCCTATATACTCCCTCCCACATCCTCTCACACCCTCTTTTCCTCTGAAAATTTTCTTGATTACTGTATTATTTGGAAATCATGATAACCTTGAATCAAAAAACGCCCCTAAAAAAGTGTTGATTAAGCAAATTTAGTTATTCTATCTCTTCCACATGAAAGAAATGGTGAGATTCTATCTTCACACATTACCATGCACCTGGGGCCTTATTTCTTTCCCTTCAGCATTCTAGGCAAGTGGCTCTAATTCTCAGGAATCACAGCCCACATGGCAGCTCCATCCGTCCCTGCACCTATTCTCTGCAACTCCAACCATGTGCACTCAGAGGCTGGCAGCCCGGGTCACTGTGTCAGGATCCAGGCGCCTGGGAAGAGGGAGGGGAATTGTCTTGCCAATGGGTTTCAGCCCCAGGCAAGTTCGCAATGGATTCAATGTGACCAAAGAAAATGACAGCAAACGTTGTTTGGGGTGAAAGGGTTTGTTACCCCGCTTGTTCCCCTGGTGGTCGGTCAAGCACTGACCTCTCCGCCTCTGCCCAGAGCACTGTGCAGAGCTCTATATAGCGCAACAATAGCTTATTGCCTACAGGTGTGGAAGCAGTAGCCTAGCAACAGGCCAGTTACATCATCACGTGGTTTAAGTTCAGTGAGGATCCTGGCCATAGGAGCCCCAGCTTCCCTACAGAATGTGAGCTGTTGAGCCCCTTGGAAGAGAGTTTTGTGAAAGCAGTTTGAAAATTTTCCATTTAATCCTTATTTGAGGGGTTGCATAATTTGGGAACACTCAGAAGGCAGTGGGGCCTGGAAATATTATTCCTATTTGAGAGAGATCTTTGAATAGCAAACAGTGTCAAGAATTGCATATATTAGGAGTTCTTATTAGTTTATGTATATGTAAAAAAGTAACAAGAGATTATATATGTCTTCTATAAATGTTGGTATGAAGGCTGAAGTATTCGACTAATGTTGGGCTTATATAACACAATAAAACCACCTTTAGTCTAACTTTTCATTTATAATTTGGTAAATTATGAGTTGCCTCCTAATATTTACTCTGTTCTTAATGATTTATATGGGGTGGAGAGATGGAACCCCCCATCTAGTTATCATCAGCAAACAATACTTACTGTTTAATGGGTAAATTTTCCAGTTTCCCTCTTATTTGGCTGGATCAATCTGATGAAGTTCAAGTGTATGAGATGTAGACAAATATGATGTGTGCATATTCTATGTTATAATTATAAACAAGGTAGGTAACTGACCTCTACATTCCTATTTTGAGTTTGTTAAATATTTACATATTGTCAAATTAATGAGCTTCATTTGTCTACAATTTAATATTTTAATATTCAGAAATAGTGCCTAAATTTTGATTATCCATCCACACTTTGGTAAGTAGACCAGCTCTCCAGATGACTCCCTTGAAGAATGGAGCATTATGGTTATAATGCCTGTAGAAAAATAATTATTATTTACATGATTTAAATTATTCTTGAAATGAAAATACATTAAAAAGGCCAAATAATTATTGCTCATTGAATTCTCCTCACTGGTTTAATGATTATTTTAATTAACATTACCATAAAATCAGCAACTGTTTTATTCTTTAGGTCTCTGAATTTTTAAAAATTTCTTTAGACTCTTATGACTGCCACTGTTTTAAGAATGCACAATCATTTCCCTGGTCCCTCTGCTATTCCGTAACACCCACACCCTCACTCACACCCAGACCCTGGCAACTCCTTGTCCCTTTATCCTGTAATGTTTCCATCTGGAGAATGTCATATACATAGAGTCAACCTTCTGACACTGTTTCCCTCAGAATCATTCCTTGGGAGGCACCATGTGGTTGCACATATCCACAGCTCATTTTTGTCATTAAGTAGTATTCCATTTTATGGCTCTCATGGGTGTTCATCCAGTTTTCCCTGAGGATGTTTGGATTTTTCCTGATTTTGGTGATTGTCAGTAAATCGACTATACCCACTACGTACTGATTTGGATTTAAACACTAGGTTTAATTTTTCTCAGATTCACAGTGGTGTGATTTCTGGGTCATATGGTGAGTTTATGTGTACAGTATTACGAACGGACCAAATTTTTTAGAGTCTCTGTACCCTTTCACATTGCCACCAGCAGCGGTGGAGACTTCCAGGTGTTGCAGGACCCCACCATCATTTGGCATTTTCAATATATTTCATATTAGTCATGGTATGCTGTTACCTTAAATTTGAAGTTCCATAATATCTTTTGATATTGAATATTATCATGTGCTTATTCATGATTCATTTATCCTGTCTACTTTTTAATTGTGTTATTTACGTTTTTTGAGTTCTGAGTGATATTTATATATTCTCAATTAAAGTCCATTTTCAGAATGTGATCTGCAAATTCTTTCTTCCACTGTACATGTGCTGTCATTGTCTTACCATCTCGCACAGATATTTATTATTTATATTTTTACTGAATTAAAATTTTAGTGCCATTTCAGCTTCTCAGAAAAATTGAAGGGAATTGCAGAGATTCCTCAAATAGTCTTTACCCCCATACATGCATAAACTACCCCTTTACCAGCATTCCCCCCACCAGAGTGGCACATTTGTTCCTCTTAATAAATCTATGTTGAAAAAACATAATCCTGCAAAAAACTGCTTTTACATTGTGGATCACTGTTGCTGCATATGCATTATTATAGCAACATATGAAGTAATTTCAGTGCCTGTAAACTGTGCCTATTCAGCCCTATGCCCTCACAGCCTATGGCAACCCTTTCATGTGTTTCACTGTCTCTATCATCCTGCTTTTCCTAGAATCTCTTGGAGTTGAAATTATAGAACTTGTACTGTTTACACATTGGCTGCTTTCACTTACTAATATGTCCCTAAGGTTCTTCATGGTATTTCAAGGCCTAGTATCTCATTTTTTTCAACTGTGAGTAATATTTTGTTGTCTGGATGTACATAACTGTATTAACTATTCACTTACCAAAGACACCTTGGCTGACTTACTTTTGACAATGATGAATAAAGCTCCTATAATTACCAGTGGGCAGATTTTTTGTTGATATGTTTTCAACTCCAAAGCACAGTTGTCATATCATATGGTAACGGTGTGTTCAGTTTTATAAGAAACCACTGAACTGCCTTCCAAGGTGGCTGTGCCATCCTGCATTTCTGCCCCAGTGAATGAGCCCCACACCCTTGCTGGCGCTGGGCACTGCCAGTGTTCTGGGTTCATCTCTCCCACTAGGTGTGTGCTGGTATCTCAATGTTTCCACTTGCATTTCCCCAATGACATATGATGTGGAGCATCTTTTCATTTGCTTATTTGCCAACTGTATGTTTTCTATGGTATACTGTGCTAGGTATTTGGACTCTTTTTTATACTAGGTTGTTTATTTTTTCTTAAAATTTAAGTAGTTCTTGTATTTTTGGAGGACAGGCCTTTGTCAGCTAACTCTTTACAACATATTTTCTCCCAGTTCAATGACTGGCTTCTCATTACCATGACATTGTGTTTTGGGGGAGTAGAAATTTCAAATTTTAATGAAGTTCTGCTTATGTACTTTGTGCCTTCAGTGTCATTAGATCATTCATTTCTCAATGTTGATGAAGCAATTTTTCCCTCTTTTTGCATTTGTACCCTGTTAAGCACTTTGTGTAATTGTGTTTTTATATTTTCTTGTACTTTATTCTAAAGGTTTTATAATTGTATGGTTTCTTTTTAGACTTAATTTGTTTATGAAATGTGAGTGCTAGGTAACAATTCCTTTTTTGCAGGTGGATGTCCCTATGTTCTAATGACAATTTTCAGAAGACTAACCAGTGTCCATTAAATTGATTTATATATATATTTTTCAAAAAACAAGTGGCCACACATGCATGAGTCCATTTCTGGACTCTACATTTGCCCATTGATGAATTTTTCTATACCTTCCTGAACACCAGAGAGTCTTAATTATTTTGCCCTCAGAGGAAGTCTTGAAAATGGATAGACTAATGCAACCAAATACATTCTCTTTCAAAGTTACTTTGCTATTATATTTTTAGTTTCCCAGCTCATACAGATTTACATCCAGTTTGTCAAAATGTACATAGGTCGACAGGGATTTGACTGAAATTTTAATAAAGGCATGGATCAATAGGGTAAGAAATTATATCTTTATTGTTCCTTGTAGTCCAGGAACGTGGCATGCCTTTCCATTTAATAAGTTTTATGATATCTTCTGACAACATTTTGTATGTGGAAACAACTTATATTATGATTGAGGTTTTGTGTCCCTTTATCCCCCTATTACCCCACCCAACCACTCCAACCCTTCACCCATTGTAATCAGTAGTCACTTCTCTCTGAGTCTACTGCTGTTTTGTTCATTCTGTTTTTGGATTCCACAAACAACCAAAATAATATGGCATTTGTCTTTTTCTGCCTGACTTATTTCATTTACCATAATACCCTCTAGGTCCATCCATGTTGTTGCAAATGGCAGAGGACCTAAACAGAAATATTTCAAAGAAGAAATACAGATGGCCATCGGCACATGAAAAGATCCTCTACATAGCTAATAATTAGAGGTGATCAAAAGTACATGAGATATCACCTCACAGCAGTTAGACAGGCCACTAATCAAAAGACAAGAAATAATGTGTTGTTAAGGATGTGGAGAAGAGGTAACCCTCCTACACTGCTGGAATGAATGTAAATTGGTGTAACCACTGTGGAACACAGAATGGAGTTTCCTTTAAAAGCTTAAAATATAAATACCATACAACCCAGCAACTGCTCTTTTAGGAATATAACCAAAGAAAACAAAACCCCTGATTCAAAAATATATATGAAATCCTGTATTTATTTTAGCATTATTGAAATAGCCTAAGTTTCTATCTATAAATGAATGGATAAAAAATATGAACTCTTGTCAATGCAACACTATGAATAAATCTAGTGGACATTACACTAAGTGAAAAAGTCAAATGGAGACTACTGATGTGACTATTTTTAGTGACATTCTACATTAACTTTTTTTATGCTTCTTCCTCCACACTTTATTTATAAGATGATGTAATCTACATCTCTGGTATATCGCTTAACTAATCTTGTGTAAAGTTTATTTTACTACTGTTTGCTTAACTTCAAACTTGCTTTGGAAACAATTGGTCTACTATCTTTATTGTAGGTTTTGGTTCCCTGATAAAAAATATTTGGACTTAAAAACATTTCCATCTAAAGGAGTCCCTTTATCATATCTTGTAAGTCAGGCTTAGTGGTGCTGAATTTTTTCAATCTTCCTTTATCTGGAAAAATTCCAATCCATCTTCAGTTTTGAATGATAACCTTGCTGGGTAGAGAAGTACTGGTTGTGGTTTCTTTCCATTCAATACCTTCAATATTTCATACCACTCCTTTCTGGCCTGCAAAGTTTCTGCTGAAAACTCAGCTGATGCATTTAGGGAGTTTCCATATAGGTAACTATGTGCCTCTCTCTTGTTGCTTATAAGATTCTCTCTCTATCTTTAACCTTTGCCATCTTAATTATTATACGTCTTGGTGTTGTCTTCCTGTGGTTTATTTTGTTAGGAGTTTTCTGTACATTGGGCACCTAGATGTCTATTTCTTTCCATAGATTGTGAAATTTTTCAGCTATTATTTCTCACAAGAGACTTTCTACATTTTTGTCTCTCTCTTCTTCTGGGATCCCTATTATGCAAATACTGCTGTGTTTTCAGTTGTCACACACCTCTTTTAGCATCTTCTGGCTTTAAGAAATTCCTTTTCCTAACACAAAGTGGACTCGTATTCATGGAGCAGATATCCAAGGCCAGGTTTGTTGGATTCCTGCATGTTCATCTACTCCCCACTCCATTCCTCTCCCTCCTGCTTGTGGGCAGTAAAGGGAGCAGGGTGAGGGTCTCAGTCAATCACTTTTTTTTTTAACTTTGAATATGCTTTGTTATGCCACAAATTCCCAGGAAACATAAGAAATATTGACTCTAAATGGGACCAAAAATTTCACAAATACCAGCACTTTATTGACAACACCCAAGTTTTCTAAGGTAGTGTACATATTAAAGTTATCTTTTTAAAAAAAATCTCAATGCTTCCGATAAATATTAAAGGGAACTTGTAGCAGATCCTACTTTACTTTTCAATGTTCAGTGTAAAAACCTATATGTAATATGAAAATATGTTTTAATGATGGAAGGATTGCTTGTGAATCACTCTGCCTAAGTTGTCAGGCTCTTGTATTTGAACTAGGTACCATTATGTAAAATATCACTGTTTGAAATTTTCCCAATAAACTGAACAAAAGGAAAATTTTTTTTAACAAATCAGTCTTTAAAAGCATTAATAACTGGTGTAATTTTTAAAGGGAAAATGAAATATTCCTTTACTTACATTTGCATTAAATAGAAAATTCAAATATTTTACTGAAAATTAATACATTAACATATTTTAAGGCTGAATACCAACAGCATTTTTGCAACAACCAAAGTGTGGATGGGCAACTGGGCTGTACTAGCATTTCCTAGATAAGGGTAGCTAAAGGGAGATGCGTATCTTGCAAATAAAGCTGGTGACTGAACCTGGCATACCACTGTGGTGCATGGACAGCAGATCACCATGTTCCCATGCCAGGGAATATTCTACAAAAAGGATGCTTGAAGGCAGTAATTCTGTAGCTCTCTAATTTGGTAATCTAATAGTGAACTTTTTGATACATATACATGGACACATGAAAATTCCTCCAGAGACCACATTGATTATTAAATAAACTAAGAAGGAAAAAAATGCCAGTGGCTAAAATTATGTTAATTCCAGAGTCCAATGGAAGCCACAGGAGTAAAGAGGTAAGGGCAGCTGTTTCCAAACCCCGATTATGCTCAGAGTCACCAGATGGCAGGCTTTAAGAATTCTGTCCAGGGTCTCACTCTAAACATACCTATAAACTACAGCCAGTGAATTCTTCTCAAGCAGCACAAGTGATTCTGATGATCAGCCAGAGCTGAAACTTTGAAGTGGGAATGTGGGGGAGCCAAATTAGGTCACTACAGAGATTTAGAATCCAACATCTGATATTTTTCAATTATTCCACATTTTTTTCCAATTGTCTCACCTTCCCTATTTTTCTAATAGTGAATAATTAAGGGGCTTGCCAAGTGAAGAACAGAGTCAATAGGGCACCCAAAATGGATTTACTTTGTTAAGAGCACTTTTGCACATTAATGAAACAAAACTATTGTATACTATTTGAGATTCAATCATAAGGAAGACATTTCTTACTGTTAATGTATTTTAAAGACAGGGGTCTCCTTACTCAACATGATGTCATCAAGACAACTCTAAACACTAATGATATTTAATAGAAAAGAAAATCTGTGTAATTCTTCAAAGTAAATGTTTTTAAATATCCAATGTTAAGAAGGCAATGCCTTAAATGTGAGGCAGGGGAATAATTGTCTCATATGACAACAACAGTGGCACAGTGTGATTCTCCAAGGTAGAAATTAAGCAAAGTATTTCAGTACTATTTATGTTTATGTACTGTTTTGTTAATATAAGTATAAATGTTTTAAGTGTGGATAAATATTTTGGTTTTTATTTTAATTCATATGATAATTAAAAGTATGGGTTTTTTTCTTGTACATTGAAATTGTACACATTCTCCAGCTTGTGAATAAAGAACTTTTTAAATATCCCATGCTCACTTATAAACCTTGGAATAATAGAAAAGGCAGTACCTATATAAGAAATTTTATATTAAAATTATAACTGTGTGCTTTTCAGAAGTTACAGTTATTTAAATTTTTTTCAATATTCAAATACAAAACAGCACATTTTAATTTACTATAGCATATTTCAAGTATTCTTCTAAATTTTATATTCGGCCAACTAGTACATGATATTAAGTAACGTTTTATAATAGCTTTCCTTTTTAAAGATGACTTTCACAAAATAGTATGATTCTCTATTACTCTAAATTGCTTAGAATAACTTGAAAGAACAAGTGACAGTAGACAGAGACCTTTATGATTAAATCATCAACACATAAGAGGTTGCTCACATCAGCAATAAGGCATTTGCCGATAACTCCCCACAAGTATTTGAATTAATGTAAACAAAGACTATGTATATTCTTTAAAGGAGAAAATACATTACCATAGGTAAAATATATTCATATGGTTGTTACTCTAAACCATGTATTAACTGAATACCACACAAAACCAAAAGAGGCATAATCTATTATATTAATAACTGAAAGATGTTACTTATTTGTGAAATACAAGTTTGATAACTTTTCTCAAATAATAATGAAACTGAAATATTTTGAAAATAAACATCCACTATTTTCTAGAAATAAATATACTTACTTAATGTATTGAAGCATAAGAATTTTGTCCTAGCACTAACCATAACATTCAATCAGTAGTTTTAAAATATTTTTCCACATTGAGCCTTGAATCTTCTACCTTGTTAGCTGCCCAACAAGTTTCCAAAGAGTTTTATTCTCCTGCTTCTGTTGTTCGTTTTCTTCTTCGATGTCATCTAGGTCTCTATTTAACAAATCAATTTCTTATTTGAGTTTTCCCATAATTTCCTCTTCATCTTGCATTAGTCTCACAAGTCTTAAATCTTTTTGCCTTTACTACTTCCTTTTCAAGATCTTCAATTTCCCTTCTCAGTGTGCTACCTGAGACCAAACTACCTTTGCTCAGGAAGCGCTTGCACCCCTGTTTTATCTGCCGAACCCACTTCCTTCTGTTCGTGGACATCTACCGAGACGCCTTCCTCAGAGGCAGTGGCGGCGCTTTCGTACCTGCCTGGAACTGCCCCAGAGGGCGCTGGGAACAGATAGGAGCGGCCCGGATCCCGCACGCTCACGGCGCCAATCCGCACTGCGCTCTGCTGTGTGGGCGCCTCCCCTCGGCTCCGTTCTTCCCGCCCTGCTTCGCCCCCTCTGTGCTCCTCCGAGCCTTCGTCGCGGGGCTGCCGGCCGCGCCGGTGGGGCACCGCCTCCCCGCAGCTCCTGCCCCTCCCCGCCCCGCCCACGGCCACTCCCGGCGCCGGCCCATCTTCCTCGGCGCCCGCGACGGGGGGCTCGTCCCCGTGCCCGCGGAGGCCCGTGGCGGGCGGCTCAGGGCTGCGGAGCCGGCAGCGTGTTTCGCGCCCCCCGAGCCGGGCGGCAGGGGCGGCAGCGCCTCCCGGGACGTCGTCTTTGAGCTCGCTGGTCGCGGCGGCGGCGGGGCCCATGGTCCCCGCGGGGAGCTTCCCGCCGCGTCGCTCTCCGTCAATCACTCCTTGGCCTCTTTACCCTTTACAGTATGGTCCTCCCTTCTTCACTTGACTAAGACATCATATGTCTTCCGCAGTCTTCAGGTCATTTTTCAGTTTAGTTGTATTTTCTGTAGTTGCTTCCTTGGAGTGTGCATGGAGGAATGTTTTTGCCTTACTTTCCAACTCCACCATCTCTCCGCACCCCCTCTACAGCCATAAGCTTTAGCTCCCTAAGTCCCAGGATACCGACAAGATTTATGAATAAATCCCCATGGGAGAGTCTCACCTGAATTTAAAGCTACCAAGACAATTCATGCTGAAAAATAGCAGACATCTATCATATGCAGTTTTATAGGAAGATGAGTAAAACTACCAACAGGTTCATTGGTTTGTTGTTAAAAAATTTATTATAGACCTTTTTCCTAAATTTCCATTTTTTAGCTCTAGTTACATATTTCCCATCCACCTTTCTTTTCTTTGATTTTGCTTCTTCTTCTCCTGTATCAATCTCCATTTCTCCATCATCTTTCCTTCTTTCAATTCCTTAATACCTCACCTCATCTGTTATTTTCATAAAGAGTAAACTTTAAAAGATAAAATATTTTCAACAGAAGAAAACTATAGATGGTTTTGGGTAGTTTGGACATTCTAACAATATGAATTCTTCCAGTCTATGAACATCGGATATTTTTACATTTATTGGTGTCTTTTTGCATGTCATTCATTGAAATCTTATAATTTTCAGTGTATTGATCTTACACCTGCTTGGTTAAATGTATTCTAAATATATTCTTGAGGCTACTATAAATGGAACCATTTCTCTTATACATAGTTCATTATTAGTGTATAAAAATGCAATTAATTTTTGTATGAAGGCTTATTTCATGTGTTTACTTATTTCATTTACTGACAATAAAAATTTTGTTAAAAAAGGATTTTCTGGTTCTTATTTATGTCATTTTTGTTTCTGTGGTAAATACAAAAAAATGCACAAATCTTAGTGCATTGTTCAATGAATTTTACTATGTCAGTACATTCATGTGACCATCACCAAGATCAAGATATGAAATACTCTCACTAAATTTTTTCCTCCTTCACCTTTAACACCCATTCCCTTACCCAACTACCCAATGGCAAACACCTATCTGTTCTCTATATCTCTGAGTCTCTTTCTGTTGTGTTTGTTCATTTCTTTCTTTTTGAGATTCCACATATAGGTGAAATCCTGTGGTGTTTGTCTTTCTCTTGTGACTTACTTCACTTAGCATAATATAATCTGGGTCTATCCATGTGGTCACAAAAGGTCACCTGCACAGTGAGATACGACCACACCCAGTCAGAGCGGCTAACATCAACAATACAAAAAATATCATTCTGGAGAGGATGTTGAGGAAATGGAATCCTTGTACCCTGCAGGAGAGAATGTACATGGGTGCAGCCACTATGGAAAGCAGTACGAAAGTTTCTCATAAAACCGAAACTACAAATATGATATGACCCAGCAATTCCGCTTCTGAGACTTGACCTGATGAGGTAATCATTAATTTGAAAAGTGATATGCACTCCTATGTTCATTGCAGTGTTATTTAAAATAGCAAAAATACAAAAACAACCTGAACCTAAATGTCCATCAATAGATAAATGGAGAAAGAAGATGTGGAACATATATACAATAGAAATTACTCAGCCATAAAAAAGAATGAAATCTTGGTATTTGCAACAACATGGAGGGACCTAGAAGGTATTAATCTAACTTTTAAAAGACAGAAATATAAATTACTATATGATTTTACTTATATGTGGACTGTTAAAACAAATGAATAAATAAAAACTGGAAGAGTCTCACATACATAAAGGACAATGTGGTTGCCATGAGGGGGGAATGGGTTAAATCTTGAAAGGGTGAAAATGAATGAGAATGGTTGAAATCTTGATTTGGGTGATGGCTACATGAGTGTATACACAGGTCAAAACAGGTGTCAATATAAAAATAATTATAAAACAAAAAGTTTTACTTTTACAATGGAAATATTAGAATTCAGAAAGTTAAAAAAATTAAAATGCCAATTGAAACAAAACAATATTATAATTACACCTTTCTAGAATATAAATATATCTGCACTGCATTGTGATATTCATTAGCTGGCATATCATACAGGCAGTGCAGCCTAGGACGTACATGGCCACCTCATTCAAGGATGACCCTACAGAAAAGCACCCTAGAAATGAAGGGGCAGTAACACCTGCCAGACGGTAGAATAGGAGCCTCCTGCCTCCTTCCTCTTACAGATGCACTAAATATATAGTGACACAAAGATCCATTATTTCTGAGATAAACCCACACTCTAGCTGTTTATATCTAGAGTTTCAGCAAATGAGAAAATACCAATATAAAAATGGGTGGGTAAATCTGAGGCATAATAATGTCAAACAGTGAGCACATTCTAATCAGAGGGACACTTCCTCTTCCAGATTCCCACTGAGGACAGCACACTTAGTGTCCCTACTTACATAGTTACACATGAAAAGGCTGGCTTCCAAATCCCAGAGCTTTAAGAGCCAGTTATCTTTGCACTCATGAGCCCCAAAGACCACACTAAAAAGTGACGTCTTTAAATTTGCAAGAAAGCCCATCCTGTGGCTACCTTCCTGGGCTCATTGCAGAGGGAGCAGGCAAAAATGATCAGCTCCCAGTTTCTCCCTAGAAGAAGTTAGATGGCTTATTACCCCAGTTACATCCTGAGGGTCGGTTTCTAATTATCTTGCATTCTGAAGCTGACTGCAATCCTCCTTGGGGCCATAAAAGGTTGTGGTAACATCTTGGGCATCCTCCCCAAGATTATTCCAAAAGCAAAACCAAGTCCAAGCTTCTCCTTAAATGGATCATGTCCAAATGTCAAGAAGCCCAACCTTTATAGCTACCACCTTACCATCCAGCTCTGAGAACCAATGGGCTTGGCATTCTTGAGTGTCCCAGGAATACCTTCTACAAAGAGGCACTTGCTAACAGAAGTGCAGGCACTTCCCTTAGATATTCTTATGGGCACAGCTCAGAAAGATAGGAGGTAAAAAGTCCAGGCTCCAGCTTCTCCCTCAAAGGGTTTTGACTGCCTACTTTCCCAGGTGTTCCCTGAGGGATACAGTTCTACAGCCCATATCTAGGAGGTTTCTGGGCTCCTCTAGGAAACTGGGAGGCCTGTGGGAATTTCTCCAAACTTCCTTCTAATGCTGGCATGCTCTGCTGATAAAAACAAGTTTCCAGCTTCTACTTGAAAGGAGCTAGTGCCCCAATTTTATGGCTGTCACCTGAGGAAATGGGTTCCATATTACCAATTCCTGAGGCTGAATGTGGGCCCTAAATTTGCAAGTGCCCTGGGACCACATCAAAATAAGAGGCAGTTTAAAAGAAAAGTGGGAACAACTTCTTCAGCTATCCCCCATCTCAGCAGAGAAATAGCTGCAAAAACACAAGGCCACCAATTTCTCCTTGGATGAGGATTAGCTGCACAGTCTCCTAGCTGACGGATGATTGTAAGTTTCTAACTAAACTGCACCTGGGAGTGATGGGGCAGATAATTATTTCTCCAGGAACTTGGTCCACTGTGTGGGAGCCTCCTTCCAGCTCACCCACCAATAAATTAAGTCTCCATATTCTCCTTGAAATGAACTCGTCCAACACATACCAACCAACGTTAATGGCCACAAGCCAAAGACTGTATCCTGGATCCCCCACTTCAGTCAGCAGGTGGTGCTCAGCATTCATAAGACTCCATGGCCACAGAGAACAAGGAGGTGGTTTTACACGGATGCACAAGTGCTCTTAGGGTGATTCCCATAGATCGCTACAGAATGAGTAGTCAAAGATCACCTAGCTCATGGTTTATCCACATTGGGAGCGAGAGTGGTCCTCTAACAACTTGAATTTCCAAGTGGCTGTCCACCATCAGGCTTCTAATCAGCCTGAATCAGGGAGCCCATGGAGCAGGCCACTGTCACACCTTCTGCAACCTGAATGGATGTTTATGTATTTATGCTGCTTCTGAGCACTGACAGACTTTGGCACACCCTAATCTCCTGGGAACTGCTTAAGAAAAGAGACAATGGTTTGGACATATGCAAAGTTTCATAGGTACCTGTAACCTTGGGTCAGGCTGAATACTGAAATTCCTCTCTTAAACAATGCTAGCATTCAGGGCAGGGAGATTTGGCTCTTTTTAATGCACAGAAACCAAAACAATGAGTAAGGGAAAATGAAGGAATTGTGGAATATATGTCAAAACAAAAAACAGGGTAATTTACCATAAACCAAACTTAATGAAATATGGAAAAGTGATTTGACATAACAGATAAGAAGGTAATAAATATGTCCTCAACATCACAGAACCTAAACATATAAAGAAACTATTACCAGATCAGAGGGGGAAAAGGCAAGCAATAATAATAGTAGTAGACTTCAATACCTCCACTTCCAACATTTTTCTGTTGACATATAGTAACTGCATGAGTTGGAGTGAGGATATAAGAACGTGGTAACAGGGGAACCACTATGCTGTATGCTTGAAACTAATACAAGATCATATACCAATTGTACTTGAAGACAAAAAGGACAGAACCACTGAATAAACACTTTTTTCCACAGTTATAATAGCCCACAGATACATGAAAAGGTGCTCAGCATCATTAGCCACGACGGACACGCAAACAGGATCACCTGCCACAGCTCCCTCACGCTTGTCAGAAGGACCATCTCACAGCGACAAGAGGTGCCCAGTGTCAGCACAGGTGTGGGAAAAAGGGGGCTGTTGTGGGCTGTTGGTGGGAATTCAAATTAGTAGACACTACAGATAGCAGTGGGGAATTTCCTCAAAAATTAAAAATAGATCTAAATGACCATGCAGTCCCACTCTTGAAAGATAGCCCAAGGAAATGAAAAGAGGAACCCAAAGCATATCCACACCCCATATTCAGTGCAGTATAATTCACAATAGAAACAGCCTAAATGTCCATCAACAGATCAATGGATAAAAAATATATTTATGATGGATTTACTCAGCTATGAGATAAAGGAAATTGTGCCATTTGCACTGATTTTGATGTAACGTGAGAGCAGTGTGCTAAGTGACGTAAGTGAGAGAAAGACAAACAGTTTATATATCACGTGTATGTGGAATTGAAAAATGCTGAACTGGTAGAAAGAGAGCGGTAGTTACCAGAGCTTGGGGGAGGAGAAATGGGCAGATACTGTTTAAAGGGTACAAACTTTCCAGTTATAAGAATAACAAGTTCTAGACATGTAATTTACATCATGGTGATTGCAGCTAATAATAATCTGTTAAATAACTGAGTGTTGCTAAGGGAGTAGATATTAAATGTTCTCATCACAGAAATAATGATAATTATGAAATGGATTGGAGGTGTCTGTGAAGGTTATGGTGGCAATGATTTAAAAATATATAAATGCATCAACATGTGGTAAACCTTAAACAATATCCTATGAATTGTATCCCTATAAAACTTTTTAAAAATATTAAAAATTTACTAATCAAAATAAGATAATAATGTGTTTAGGGAAGTTTAGTTATCCAAACTTATTAAATACTTCTATCTGTCCAGCTTGCCTTGAATTTAGAAGGTTGCCCTTCTACTTTTGATTTAAGGAATATATCCAATTTATTCAAAATTTATCTAGGCATTCATATTGCTACCAAAGTCTAAACAACATCCTACAAGATGTTACTCAGAAAATAGTCAAGTAATTTGTCCATGTTCTCTCAGATGACTGGGATCTTCATAGAAGAGGAGACATATTAATGAAATAGAGACATGTCTATCATTTATGTTTTCAAGGACAGCAAATTCTGATATATGTTCCAGGAAAAGATGTGCTATCATCAAATTATGACCACCAAAGATTTAGACATCTCTAACTTTCCAAGCCACAGGAGAGCATGTAATACAGCAATCTCACCCAATTATATATTTCATGATTTTAAGATCTTGAGTTCCATCAGTCTATGTAAATCATCGTAAGGTTGATACAATCACAAATTCCAAAAATTTGTTTGTAGTATAAAACTCTAAATATTTTTTTCTCTGTTTAAAACATTTCCCACAAACCTTTGCATTATTGCCCAAGGCCAATGGCTTGGTGAGATACACACTATTTATGATAAAATGGAGTTATTCCAGAGTGTTTTGTGTAAGAGATATAGTAATAACATTACAAAAGATACTACTTTCAAATCAGTGGTAAATTATTAAATAAATATTTGAGTGTCTGGTACATAAAAAGAAATACTGATTTCAATATTGTATTCAATTTTGTTTACTATAACATTTAATATATCCCATATATTCTGTTTTTATATGGGGAGGACTTGACATTTTTATGCCATGAGCAAGCTTAGAGATAAAGAATAAAAAGAGGAATAAGAGGAATAAGGAATAAATAATCATATTGATAATAGTAAAGTAATATTCTTACTTCATTTCTTTATTGAGGGCTGCCTGGTTTTTCCCACTCCATTTAAAGTGAAACAACATACAGTTGACCCACCATGACGATTAACAGCTGTGTATGTTGTACAAAATTTTTTGTGCCATTACTGAACATTGAAAAATATAATCTATCCCTAAGAATTACATCTTTATGTGTTTATACTCGAATTCTCTGGCACAAGCATCTATGAAGTCTATTGTTTGGAAAGTTTTGAGAATCACTAACAGATCTCTGATGCTTGAGGAAACAACAGGATGTCTTAGAGTGGTCAAGGACGTCCCACCAGGTATGTGGCATCACACCCGCTGGTGATGGGAAGAGAGTTCATGTAAGAATAAGATAGGATACCAAATGCTAGAAGGGGAAGGCATAGTAAGAAATAGAGAAGGTAGGTATAAACTAGATTTGATCACCAGATTGGGGACTAAAGTTTGAAAGTGATTGGGATGTGAAAGGTAGGAGAAAACTGCTGAGAAAATTATACATGTTTTATATATGTATTTTCTGTATCAACTGAAAATTACTTCCAAGAATTCTCCCTACTTAAAAGTGAGCATTAAGTCCTCCCTTTTACTATTGCATTTCCTGTGAACATGCTCTATGACATAAGACCCTCCTGAGTGCTGCTTTCACTTCTGTGTTCCTCAAACTGTAGATCAAGGGGTTTAGCATTGGGGTGATAACCCCATAGAGCATGGAGATGAATCTGTGTCTGGCTTGAGAGCGTTGACTGGAGGAGGGTCGAACATAGGTGAATATGGCTGTGCCATAGAACAAACAGACCACCAGGAGGTGGGAAGCACATGTGGAGAAGGCTTTGCGCTTCCCTTCCACTGACTGGATCTTCAGGATGGCAGATATGATAGAGATATAAGAGATGAAGGTAATCAGAAAGGCACCAATTCCTGAGACCCCACTTTCCACCAAAATGAACATGTCTGTCATAGATTTAGATGAGCAGGAGAGGGCCACCAGTGGGGGGATGTCACAGTAGTACTGGTTAATCCTACTGGACTTGCAGAAAGAGAGGTGGAAAGTGTATCCTGTATGGAGAAGGGAATTGAGAAACCCTGCTGTCCAGGTCCCACCTATTAGCTGGGCACAGCGACCTTTGGTCATGATGACAGTGTAACGGAGGGGGAAGCAGATGGCCACATACCGGTCATAAGCCATGACAGTGAGGAGGAAGAACTCAGTGCCCACCATTGTTATCAGGAAGTAAACCTGCAGAGCACATTCAAGGAAGGAAATGCTGTGATTCCCAGTCAGGAGGTTGTCCAGCATCTTGGGGACAGTAGCTGATGGGCAGAATATGTCTAAGAGGGACAGATTGGCCAGAAAGTAATACATGGGTGTGTGCAGCTTTTTCTCGGTCCCGATGGCCAAGAGAATGGCCCCGTTTCCCACCAAGGTGACCTGGTAGATGACGGTAAAGACCACAAGGAGAGGATAGCGCACCTCGGGGAGGT
Organism: Smutsia gigantea; assembly: GCA_032199065.1. Lineage (NCBI taxonomy): Eukaryota > Metazoa > Chordata > Mammalia > Pholidota > Manidae > Smutsia > Smutsia gigantea. The sequence continues at coordinate 33,524 of JAVSCE010018376.1, forward strand.
CAGAGAGCCCCGTGAGGATAAAGTGAGTCACAGTGGTGAGATTGTAGCCATCCATCTCCTCTCTGCACAGGGGTCTCTCTGGAGGGAAGGAAGCCAACAAGCACAGGTTAGATTAAAAAGCCAAGGAGCCCAGTGATGAGATTCAGAAAAATGGTGTGTAGTTGATATGAATTGTTAGCTATATTTTACCCAGAGATTTAAATTTTTAGTATTGTTTAAAATATCTCCTATAATCAAAGTGTTTCTTGAAATATCCAGCTTTTATTCCATTTCAGGTTAAAGCTCTCTGGGACCCTAAGGAGATGTTTAAAAATTCACCTCCTCAGTAAAAACCATTGTGGACCCTTCACCAGTGTTAAGCATTTCACAATTCAGCGATAGCTTCCTGTGTGTTTTTCACAGCTACTTTGGCTTTTTAATTACTTTGCATTGTAGTATCTCAATGTGCACAATTTTATGCACTATCAACATTGTACATTCCTTAAGGGTAGAAGCCATGTGTTTTACATGGTGTGTAATTTTAATAACTGTTAACAACTAGTAAACACATGATAAAATAAAAATTATCTAAATAAGTTTTGTTTAAAAGAATGATGTGGCTCTTGGTTAGACAAAGTAAGTTTTGATAAGAATAAATATGGAAATGTGCTTATAGCTTCTGAATCATAACCAGTTAAGTGTGAAATTTAATAGTTATTTTCCACAACAATTATACTTTAATAAGTAAACTGAGTCTATAAATATAAACAAAACAGAAGAACAAACAAGCAAAGCATCAAAAGACTCAAAAACACACAGAACAGGTTGGTGGTTACCATGTGGAGTATGGAGGGCAGGAGAATTGGGTGAAAGGGATAAAGTGGTACAAACTTCAAATCATACATTGCATTTGTCACAGGTTTGTCAGTAGAGCACAATGAATATAGCTAATAATATTGTTATATCTTTGGTGACAGATGGTAACTACACTTACAGGAGTATCAGTAATACATACAGTGGTCAAATCACTATGTTGTGCACCTAGGACCAATATAGTTTTGCATATAAACTGTATTTCAAAAACCTATTAGAAAAAGAAAGGAAGGATTCAAGTTGGTTGATAGTGTCTAAATGTAAGCCAAACTAGAGTCCAGTATATTCACATTATACTCAATTCACATTCTCCTTAAAACAAATATTTCACTACTTTTAATTCATTTAATGAAATACAGTTTCAGATGTTATATATGATTGAACTGTTGGCCACAGTGACTTTTTAAATTTTGGATGTGCATTTGATGTATTTTAATGGTCCTCATAACCATAATATTCATGAATATTTTTTAAAAGCACTTCAACTGAAAGTCTAAAAGTCAATACTTTTGTGAATTTAATGTCACTTGAAAACTATATTAGCTTTTTTAATATGATATATGTATGATAGAAAATAGATATGTGATAAGAAAATAAAATGTTAAAGTAATTTTCAATGATTCTCCCCATATTTATTTTCGTCTACTGGAAATAGCTAACAATATCTTTCCTCAGATAAAATGAACAGTATGAATAATGCAATAATATGTAATGATTTATTTAAATATATGGAATGAAATTATTTTCTACCACCTGTTTTTCATGTAATAATTCTTTATATTTAATTAATTAATGATTGTTTTCATTAAAAACAGAAATCATTCCAATGAGCACACTGTTTTAAGTTTAATATTTCATATGTATTTTGCTGAACTAATGAGCTCTTGAACATCCTTCACAGAACTACAGCTCTTACCATTTCATTAAACTGAAATGTAGTGAGGTAGAATAGTATATCAGTTTCAGGTGTGCAACATACTGATTCTACAGTTATGTATGTTACTAAATGTCCATCACAGTAAGTATAGTAACTACTTGTCACCAAAGTTATTACACTATTACTGAATATATTCCTTATGCTGTCCTTTCATCCCTGTGACTAATTTATTTTATGTTTGGAAATCAGCAATTCTTTATCTCCTTCTCTCACTTTGCCCACCACTCCCACCTTCCTCTTCCATGCACTACAAAATAGAATCTATAAGATCACCTTGGGGATGATTTTATTCATTCTTCAAGCAGCACCAGGTCTGTATTATGCTTGGAAGAAAAATAAAAATATGTTTTCATGAAATTTAAGAGGGAAAATTACTATATTAACTACAAAATGCTTGGATATCATTATGCAAGCTGGTGTCTAGTGAATGATTGAAACAAAAACATTTAACTCCTCAGTTCACAAATTATCAAATTTCCAGGTTTTACAGAGCAGTACAATTTCACTTCAGTACATCTTTATATGTTCGTTTTTGAAAATACTGTAGTAAATTTGTGAAATTTAAAGTTATTTTCTATGACTATAAAATCGATACTTTGCAACATTATATATTAAGTTCTATATGAAGTGCTCTTTTTCCTAGAGCTCACATTTACTAACTTCACTCTTTTTTTTTAACAAGGATTATGACAAATAAGTTCAAACATCCTGTTAAACATAGAACCAAGTTCTACATCAGGTTACATAATAAGTATTCATCCTTCAAAACATGATATATTTTCAATAAATGCTTTTCTTTGTTTTTAAAATTTTTAGTCAAACTTATGGTCTTGGATTATAATATGCAGAGATTTTTCATTTGGGAAGAAAACTTGTATTCATATAAACAATAAGCTCCTTTAAAATAAAACAATGGAATCTTATGAATTTGCATCTCATTAGAAAGATGAGTGATACTTTTGTTGGTAACATATTGAAGAGGAAAAGTTCTATAGAATTCTTTATTCATCCAAGAGATTGATAGCACATATAATAAACATTCCAGCATATTCTTATGAAGTGCAATAGCTCACCTGCTTTGTGAGTTTAATTGGTTGAAATGTAAGGATATGACTATATGAAGAATACAAGTTGAAATTGTTGTGATTTTTTTCTTTTTGGTCAGAAACTGCCAAACATATAATGACAATTGGAGGAAGGGATGTAGGGCTAAGATTATCTCTTTCTCTTGGAAATTATCCAAAAATCAAGCTTTCTTTAACTTACTCTTGTGCCTACATGTAAAATGAAATTAAACCACATCTAAAGCTCTCTCTTTTTCATCAAATAGCAGCTTCAAGGATCCACTCTGTGGAGGAAAATAAAATTAGTTAATCAAGCAAAAATAACCATTGAGAAATCTCAGGTCTTAAGATGATTAAAATTTTATAATTACTTTAATATATGTCAGTATCAAGCAAAATTACATGTAAAATTTCTTTATGAATAGGAGGATATGTCTTATTGAGGCTATATAGATAAGGAAGAAGTATGCAGCCTTTCTTTTGCTCTATGCATTGACAGCAAAGATTTTAAAGCAATCAAAAATGCCCTTCTCCATCTCCTATGTCTACGTGCTTTGCCACATCCTTATTGCCTATTGGTGTCATGGGCCGTTCTTGTAGGGAACATACATCCAGGTCATTCAGTCAGAAAAATTCATTTGACACAGCAGAATTCTGCATACACAGAATCTGGATACACACTTACAGGGGGATGCAGAATTACTAGCAATGAAATTAAACAATTGTAAGCATTATTTACACATAGGCTTTTTAATATTTAAAATTCCACACACTTCATCTTACCTGTTTAATATTCAATTTTAACTAATTTATTAAATATGTTTACACCATATTCACATCTTTACAAATATCACATTATCTTATTTAAACATTCCAGAATGTACTTTATACTTTCACTGCCGTTTTAGTGTGAGAATCCTCATTACCAAGAAAAACATTAAACAAAGAGAAAGCAAAATGATCTGGCTAAAGAAAAGGGAGCATCAAAACAAAGAGAAAAATCCCCACTTATATGCAGCATGAATATTGTTAGTTATTCTACAGTTGATACGTTGCCCACTTTTCTCTTAGGAGAAAAATAGTAAGTACTCTATAGGGAATATTCTTCTCTTCATAAATATAAATTGCTATCAACCTAATAATGGGCACTTAATAATAATAGGCATTTATTAATTTTATGTTCAATCAATTTAATATAACCTGAAAAAAAAGCTAAAGTGTAGAAGAGAGAAAATTTGTTGTAACTATGTAGGATAAGATTAAACAAAAGAGGTTCAAGATATGAATTCCAAGACAAAAATAAAGACCAAAATAATACATTTTTAAATCAGTGAGATCATTCCTTCAAAATATGACTACACCATCCACTTTTATAAACTGGCATTTTCATGCTAAACAATTAAACTTTAGCAAAATCTTTGTGCATTATTACACATTAATAATGTTAAGACTATCCACATGAAAAGCTGTTATGTTGAAAACATTCAGGCTCAAACAGTGCAGTTTCAAACTCTTTTCAACCTATAATTGATAAATTGTTTTCTCTTAATAATAATGGATTAATGTAAAACTTATTTACATGTATGAAATTTTAAAGTACATTTGTATAGATTAAAAACTATGCTTATATTCCATGAGTTCAGGTGAAAGATATACAGATGTTCACTATGCTTTCCAATTTTTCTATAACTGTGTAACTTTTCAAGATAAAGTCAAACATGAGCATAAAAATAACAATGAGAAAAATGAGTTTCGTGTTCCAGCCCCCTTGTCCCCATTCCTATTCAATTTCCCTATGATTGTGAAACTCCTATCTATGTTTTCATTTGGAAACTCAGTTTCCATTTATCCAGAGTAATTCAGCCATATAGGCATCTATGACATTTCTCATATTTTTAAACTTCTCTTCAAATTCATTAGAAGATTTTTAAACCATTTTTCAGGCTTCACGTGATTTCCATCAATGAAATAGATCTGCTTTTTATTCTCCCTTCACCTTCTAGGTCTTTGGTCTGTAAAGATGACTATCCTATGATAAAATGGTCAGGAAAAGCATAATATTTCCCCACACATCCTCTTTTCTTCTGAAAATTTTCTAGATTACTGTATTATTTGGAAATCATGATAACCTTGAATCAAAAAACACGCCTCAAAAGTGTTGATTAAACAAATTTAGTTATTCTTTCTCTTCCACATGAAATAAATGGGTGAAATGCCACTTTCACACATTACCATGCACCTGGGGCCCCATTGCTTTTCCTTCAGCATTCTAGGCACGTGGCTCTCATTCTCAGGAATCACAGCCCACATGGCAGTTCCATCCGTCCCAGCACCCATTCTCTGCAGTTCCAACAATGTGCATTCAGTGGATGGAAGCCCAGGTCACTGCGCCAGGATCCAGGCACTGGAAAGAGGGAAAGGAATTGTCTTGCCAATGGGTTTCAGCCCTGGGCAAGTTCGCTATGGATTCAATGTGACCAAAGAAAATGACAAAATGACAGCAAACGTTGTTTGGGGTGAAAGGGTTTGTTACCTGGCTTATTCTCCAGGCGGTAGGTCGAGCACTGGCATCTCGCTTCCCCCCAGAGCACTGTGCAGAGCTCTCTATTTATAGCGCAGTAATAGCTTATTGCCTACAGGTGTGAAAGCAGTAGCCGAGCAACAGGCCAGTTACATCATCAGGTGGTTTAAGTTCAGTGAGAATCCTGGCCATAGGAACCCTGGCTTCCCCACAGAATGTGAGCTGTTGAGCCCCTTGGAAGAATGTTTTGTGAAAGCAGTTCTAAAAATTTCAATTTACTCTATACTTGAAAGGATTGAATTGGCACACTTGGATGGCAGGGAGTCCTATATACATGGTTTTTATTTGAGACAAATCTTTGAATAGCAAACAACAGAATCAAGAACTGCATATATTATGAATTTTTATTAGTTTACTTATATATAAAAAAGAAGCGTGAGATTATATATATCTTTGAACTGTGTTGGTACCCAGTCTGAAGTATTTGACTAATATTGGGCTTATAAAACACATTAAAACCACATTTATTCTGAGTTTTCATTTTTTATTTGGTAGATTATGAGTTGCCTCCTAATATTTATTCTCTCCTCAATGATTGTTAGGCAGTGGGGAGATGGAGCCCCGATATGAATATCATCAGCAAACAATATTTCCTGACTACTGGGGATACTTTGCAGTTTCCGTTTCAGCTGGAAATATCGACCTGATGAAGATCAAGTGAATGAAATGTAAGTTAATTTCACATGTGCATACCCCATGTCATAATTATAAACATGGAAAATACATGACCTCTTCATTCCTATTTTGATTATGTTAAATATTTCCATGTTGTCTATCTAATCAATATGTTATATATGTCTATAATTTAATTTTTTCTTTATTTTGGTATCATTAATCTACAATTACATGTGTAACATTATGGTTATTAAACTCCCCACTTCATCATGTCCCCCCCACCTACCCCATTACAGTCACTGTGCATCAGCATAGTGAGATGCTACAGTATTACTACCTGTCTTCTCTGAGTTGTACAGCCCTCCCTGTGCCCTCCCAAGATTATGTCTGCTAATCGTAATTCCCCTTTTTCCCCCTTGTCCCTCTCTTACCATCAGTCCTCCCCAGTCCCTTTCCCTTTGGTAACTGTTAGTCCAATCTTGGGTTCTGTGAGTCTGATGCTCTTTGGTTCTTTCAGTTTTTTTTCTTTGCTCTTATGCTCCACATATGAGTGAAATCATTTGATACTTGTCTTCTTCTGCTTGGCTTATTTCACTGAGCATAATACCCTCTAGCTCTGTCCATGTTGTTGCAAGTCGTATGATTTGCTTTCTTCTTATGGCCGAATAATATTCCATTGTGTATATGTACCACATCTTCTTTAACCATTCATCTGCTGATGGACACTTAGGTTGCTTCCATTTCTTGGCTATTTTAAATAGTGCTGCGAAAAACATAGGGGAGCATCTGTCTTTTTCAAACTGGGCTGCTGCATTCTTAGGGTAAATTCCTACGAGTGGGATTCCTGGGTCAAATGGTATTTCTATTTTGAGTTTTTTGAGGAACCTCCATACTGCTTTCCACAATGGTTGAACTAACTTGCATACCCACCAGCAGTGTAGGAGGGTTCCCCTTTCTCCACATCCTTGCCAACATTTGTTGTTGTTTGTGTTTTGGATGTTGGCCATCCTCACCAGTGTGAGGTGATATCTCATTGTGGTTTTAATTTGCATTTCTCTGATGATTAGCGATGTGGAGCTTCTTTTCATGTGCCTGTTGGACATCTGAATTTCTTCTCTGGAGAAGTGTCTATTCATATCCTCTGCCCATTTCTTAATTGGTTATTTGCTTTTTGTTTGTGAGGTACGTGAGTTCTTTATATAATTTGGATGTGAACCCCTTATCGGATATGTCATTTATGAATATATTCTCCCATATTGTAGGATGTCTTAGTTCAACTGATGGTGTCCTTTGCTGTACAGAAGATTTAGAGCTTGATATAGTCCCACCTGTTCATTTTTGCTTTTGTTTTCCTTGCCTGTTCATGTTCATGAAGAATTTGCTCATGTTTATGTCCAAGAGTTTTTGCCTATGTTTTTTTCTAAGAGTTTTATGGTTTCATGACTTACATTCAGGTCTTTGATCCATTTTGACTTTACTTTTGTGTATGGGGTTAGTCAGTAGTTCTGTTTCATTCTCTTGCACGTAGCTGTCCAGTTTTGCCAACACCAGCTGCTGAAGAGGTTGTCATCTCCCCATTGTATATCCAAGGCTCCTTTATCATATATTAATTAACCATATATGTTTTGGTTATTGTCTGGATTTTCTATTCTGTTCCACTGGTCTGTGGGTCTGTTCTTGTGCCAATACCAAATTATCTTGATTACTGTAGCTTTGTAGTAGAGCTTGAAGTCTGGGAGCATAATTCCTCCTGTTTTATTCTTCCTTCTCAGGATTGCTTTGGCTATTCTGGGTATTTTGTGTTTCCATATGAATTTTAGAACTATTTGTTCCACTTCATTGAAGAATGCTGTAGGTATTTTGATAGGAATTGCATTGAATCTGTAGATTGCTTTAGGCAGGATGGACATTTTGACAATATTAATTCTTCCTAGCCAAGAGCATGGGATGAGTTTCCATTTGTTAATGTCCTCTTCAATTTCTCTTAGGGGTGTCTTGTAGTTTTCAGGGTATAGGTCTTTCACTTCCTTTGTGAGGGTTATTCCTAGGTATTTTATCATTATTGATGCCATTGTGAATGGAATTGTTTTCCTGACTTCCCTTTTGGTTAGCTCATCACTAGTGTATAGGAAAGCAACAGATTTCTGTGTGTTAATTTTGTATCCTGCAACTTTGCTGAATTCAGATATTAGTTCTAGCAGTTTTGGAGTGGAGTCTTTAGGGTTTTTTATGTACAATATCATGTCATCTGCAAACAGGGACAGCTTAACTTCTTCCTTGCCCATCTGGGTGCCTTTTATTTCTCTGTATTGTCTGATTGAGAGGCTAGGACCTCCAATATTATGAATAGAAGTGGGGAGGCTGTGTATCTTTGTCTTGTTCCCAATCTTAAAGGAAAAGCTTTCAGCTTCTCCCTGTTAAGTATAATGTTGGCTGTGGGTTTGTCATATATGGACTTTGTTATGTTGAGGCATTTGCCCTGTATACCCATTTTCTTGAGAATTTTTATCATGAATGGATGTTGAATTTTGTCAAATGCTTTTTCAGCATCTATGGAGATGATCATGTGTTTTTTGTCCTTTTTGTTGATGTGGTGGATGATGCTGATGGATTTTCAAATGTTGAACCATCCTTGCATCCCTGGAATAAATCCTACTTGATCATGATGGATGACTTTTCGATGTAACTTTGAATTCAGTTTGCTAATATTTTGTTGAGTATTTTTGCATCTATGTTCATCAGGGATATTGGTCTGTAATTTTCTTATTTTGTGGTGTCTTTGCCTGGTTTTGGTATTAGAGTGTTGCTGAACTCATAGAATGAGTTTGGAAGTGTTCCCTCTTCTTCTACTCCTTGGAAACTTTAAGGAGGATGTGTATAGGTCTTCACCAAATGTTTGATAAAAATCAGTGGTGAAGGGGACTTCCGGGAATATGGCGGCATGAGCAGGGTGGCAGAAATCTCCTCCCAACACTTTATTTATCTATGAAAATACAGAAAATACAACTATTCCTAAAAGGGAGATCAGAATACAGAGGAAAGCGCACAGTATGCAGCTACACCCGAGAGGAATTGGCACCCCACGAGGGGGGTAAGATACGGAGCCGTGACCCAGTGGCAGTCGGGGATTCACCCAACCCATCACGGCAGAGGGCGGAGAGGATTCAGAGCCTTGAGGGAGTGGGAGCACAGGCCCGTGAAATACCCAGCCCCAGTGGTCTGCACCGGGAGCACTGACACACATCACGCGGTGCATCGGACATTAGAGAGGCAGAAGGTGCAGGTTTTGAGCAAGGAATGCACCGGGTCCATGCAGCCAGCGCCCTGGGACAAGAGAAAAGTGCGCGTGGTTTGGAGCGGTCTTGGAGAGGTGGGGAACTGAGCGAGGGAGCACCATCACCCCGGCATGCTCAGCCCAGCGGGCTGGGAGTCCTGAGGAACTTCAGACCCCTTGGCTGGTGACTGGAAAAGGGAGCAGCCACACTAAAACTTTATACAAAGAACAACAGCCTCCCATTCATTCCCGCCCCCGCCAGAGCTACAAAGAGCAGCACAGCCGCCGCTATGGATTAGTGGAGCAACAGCGACACCTACAGCATGCTTAGAGAATCCACTCCAGGTGGGCGTTTTTTTTTCCATTTCCTTTTTCTCTCTTTTCTTTCTTTTCTCTTTCTCTCTTTTCTTTCTCTTCTTTCTTTTTTTGCTTGTTTGTTTTTTTTTCAGTCTTAAAGAGCTTAGCGGACATATGTGGCACCTACCAGCGACCACTCCTATCGACATGAAAAGACAGAGGAATATTATACAGACAAAAATCACCCAGACCCAGACAACTCCTGAGAAGGAACCTGAAGGGATGGAAATGCAGAATATTCCTGAAAAAGAATTCAGAATAAAAGTCATAACCATGCTGATGGATCTACAGAGAAATATGAAAGAGCTAAGGGAGGAAGTGAGGGAGGTCAGGAAAGACAATGCAGAAATGAGACAAGCCATCGAAGGGCTCAGCAGCAGATTGGACAAGATACAAGAGACTGTTAATGCAACAGAAATCAGAGAACAGGAACACAGAGCAGCTGAGGCGGAGAGAGATAAAAGGATCACTAGGAATGAAAGAATATTAAGAGAACTGTGTGACCAATCCAAACGGAACAATATTCGCATTATAGGAGTACCAGAGGAAGAAGAGAGAGAAAAAGGGATAGAAAGTGTCATTGAAGAAATAATTGCTGAAAACTTCCCCATGCTGGGGAAGGAAATAGTCTTGCAGTCCACGGAAGCCCATACATCTGCTAACACAAGGGACCCCAGGAAGACAGCACCAAGACACATAATTAAAATGGCAAAGATCAAAGATAAGGTCAGAGTATTAAAGGCAGCTAGAGAAAGAAAAAAGATCACCTTCAAAGGAAAACCCATCAGACTAACATCAGACTTCTCAACAGAAACCTTACATGCTAGAAGAGAATGGCATGATATATTTAACGCAATGAAACAGAGGGGCCTCGAACCAAGAATACTATATCCAGCATGATTATCATTTAAATATGATGGAGGGATTAAACAATTTCCAGACAAGCAAAAGCTGAGAGAATTTGCCTCCCATAAACCACCTACTACAGGACATCTTAAAGGAACTGCTCTAGAGGGAAGCACTCCTCAGGCTAAAAAGCTGTCACCAGAAAAAATAAAATCATAGCAAAGAAAGCAGACCATCCAAATACCAACTAAAGGCAAAGAATAAAACACCTAGTATATAAAGAATGGAGGAGGAAGAATAAGAAGAGAGACAAAACAAGAAACATCAGACTGTGTTTACAATAACGTAACAAAAAAGTTAAGTTAGATTGTTAGATAGTTAAGAAGCAACCCCTGAACCTTTGGTAACCAAGAATCTAAAGCCAGCAATGGCAATAAGTACATATCTATCGATAATCACTGTAAATGTAAATGGATTGAATGCACCAATCAAAAGACACAGAGTAACAGAGTGGATAAAAAAGCAAGACCCACATGTATGCTGCCTACAAGAAACTCACTTCAAACGCAAAGATATCCCCAGACTAAAAGTGAAGGGATGGAAAAAGATATTTCATGCAAACAACAGGGAGAAAAAAGCAGGTGTAGCAGTACTTGTATCAGACAAAATAGACTTCAGAACAAAGAAAGTAGCAAGAGATAAAGAAGGACATTGCATAATGATAAAGGGGTCAGTCAAACAAGAGGATATAACCATTATAAATATATATCCACCTAACACCGGAGCACCGGGATATGTGAAACAAATACTAACAGAATTAAAGGAGGAAATAGAAAGCAATGCATTCATTTTAGGAGACTTCAACACACCACTCACTCCAAAGGAAAAATCGACCAGACAGAAAATAAGTAAAGACACAGAGGCACTGAACAACACACTAGAACAGAGGGACCTAACAGACAGCTACGGAATGCTGTACCCAAAAGCATTCTTCTCAAGTGCACATGGAATATTTTCTAGAATAGACCACATACTAGGCCACAAAAAGAACCTCAGTAAATTTAAAAATATTGAAATTCTACCAACCAACTTCTCAGATCAAAAAGGTGTAAAACTATAAATAAATTGTAAAAAGAAACAAAAAGGCTCACAAATACTTGGAGGCTTAAAAACATGCTCCTAAGTAATCAGTGGATAAAAGCAAAGAAGAACAGAGACCAAACAATATATGGAGACTAAGGGCAACAATAATGCAAAGCCACAACTTCTGTGGGATGCAGCAAAGGCAGTTATAAAAGGAAAGTATATTGCATTCCAGGCCTACCTAAAGAAGAAGAACATTCCCAAATGAATAGTTTAAAGACACAATTACTGAAATTGGAAAAAGAAGAACAAATGAGGCCCAAAGTCACCAGAAGGAGGGACATAATAAAGATCAGAGAAGAAATAAATAAAATTAATAAGAACAAAACAATAGAAAAAAATCAATGAAACTAAGAGCTGGTTCTTTGAAAAAATTAACAAAATAGATAAACCCCTAGCCAGACTCATTAAGAGAAAAAGAGAATCTACACACATAAACAGAATCAGAAATGAGAAAGCAAAAATCACAACGGATCCCACAGAAATACCAAGAATTATAAGAGAATAGTAGGAGAATCTATATGCTACACTAACGATGAACTAACAGAAAGAGAAATCAGAAAAACAATTCCATTCACAATTGCATCAAAAAGAATAAAATACCTAGGAATAAACCTAACGAAGGAAGTGAAAGACCTGTACTCTGAAAACTACAAGACACTCCTAAGAGAAATTTAAGAGGACACTAACAAATGGAAACTCATCCCATGCTCTTGGCTATTAAGAATAAATATTGCCAAAATGGATATACTATGTAAAGCAATATACAGATTCAAAGCATTCCCTATCAAAATACCAACAGTTTTCTTCAATGAATTGGAACAATTAATTGTAAAATTCACATGGAACCACAAAGGACCCCAAATAGCCAAAGCAATCCTGAGAAGGAGGAATAAAACAGAGGGAATTGCACTCCCTGACTTCAAGCTCTACTACAAAGCCACAGTAATCAAGACAATTTGGTACTGGCACAACAACAGACCCACAGACCAGTGGAATAGAATGGAAAATCCAAACATCAACCCAAACATATACAGTCAATTAATATTTGATAAGCGATCTTTGTATATACATTGGGGAGATGACGGCCTCTTCAGCAGCTGTTGTGGGAAAAACTGGACAGCTACATGTAAGAGAATGAAACTGGACTACTGTCTAACCCCATACACAAAGGTAAACTCAAGGTGGATCAAAGACCTGAATGTAAGTCATGAAGCCATAAAACTCTTAGAAAAAAATATAGGCAAAAATCTCTTGGACATAAACATGAGCTACTTCTTCATGAACATATTTCCCTGGGCAAGGGAAACAAAAACAAAAATGAACAAGTGGGACTATATGAAGCTGAAAAGCTTCTGTACAGCAAAGGCACCATCACTGGAACAAAAAGACATCCTACAGTATGGGAGAATATATTCATAAATGATGTATCTGATAGGGGGTTGACATCCAAAATATATAAAGAACTCATGCACCTCAACAAACAAAAAGCAAATAGTCCAATTAAGAAATGGGCAGAGGACATGAATAGACACTTCTCCAAAGAAGAAATTCAGATAGCCAATAGGCACATGAAAAGATGCTCCACATGACTAATCATCAGAGAAATGCAGATTAAACCACAATGAGATACCACCTCACACCAGTGAGGATAGCCAACATCCCAAACACAAAGAACAACAAATGTTGGCGAGGATGTGGAGAAATGGGAATCCTCCTACAGTGCTGGTGGGAATGCAAATTAGTTCAACCAGTATGGAGGTTCCTCAAAAAACTCAAAATAGAAACACCATTTCACCCAGGAATCCCACTCCTAGGAATTTACCCTAAGAGTGCAGCAGCCCAGTTTGAAAAAGACAGATACACCCCTAGGTTTATCGCAGCACTATTTACAACAGTCAAGAATGGAAGCAACCTAAGTGTCCATCAGTAGATGAATGGATAAAGAAGAGTGGTACATATACACAATAGAATATTATACAGCCATAAGAAGAAAACAAATCCTACCATTTTCAACAGCAAGGATGGAGCTAGAGGGTATTATGCTCAGTGAAATAAGCCAAGCCGAAAAAGACAAGCACCAAATGATTTCACTCATATGTGGACTATAAGAACTAAGAAAAAAACTGATGGAACAAAACAGCAGCAGACTCACAGAACCCAAGAATGGACTAATAGTTACCAAATGGAAGGGGACTGGGGAGGATGGGTGGGAAGGGAGGGACAAGGGGGAAAAGGGGGCATTACGATTAGCAGATGTAAAGTTAGGGGCACACGGGGAGGGCTGTACAACCCAGAGAAGACAAGTAGTGACTCTATAGCATCTCACTATGCTGATGGACAGTGACTGTAATAGGTTTGGTTGGGTGTACCTGATGAAGGGGTAGTGTAATCACCATAATATTGCACATTTAATTGTAGATTAATGATATCAAAATAAACTTAAAAAAAATCAGTGGTGAAGCCATCTGGTCCAGGCGCTTTGTTCTTAGGTAGGTTTTTGATTACCAGTTCAATTTCATTGCTGGTAATTGGTCTGTTCAGATTTTCTGTTTCTTTCTGGGTCAGCCTTGGAAGGTTGTATTTTTATAGAAAGTTGTCCAGTTCTTCTAGGTTATCCAGTTTGTTACCATATAATTTTTCGTAGTATTGTCAAATAATTCTTTGTATTGCTGTGGTGTCCATAATGATCTTTCCTTTCTCATTTCTTATTCTGTTTATGTGAGTAGGCTCTTTTTTTCTTGGTAAGTCTGGCTAAGGGTTTATCTATTTTCTTTATTTTCTGGAAGAACCAGCTCTTGCTTTCATTGATTCTTTCTATTGTTTTTTTTTCTCGAATTTATGTGTTTCTGCTTTAATCTTTATTATGTCCCTCCTTCTACTGACTTTCCGCCTCATGTGTTCTTCTTTTTCTAGTTTCTTTAATTGTGAGTTTAAACTGTTCATATGGGATTGTTCTTATGTACTGAGGTCGGCCTGTACTACAATATATTTTCCTCTTAGCATGGCCTTCACTGCGTCCCACAGATTTTTGCAGTGTTGAATTATTGTTGTCATTTTTCTCCATATATTGCTTGATCTCTGTTTTTATTTGTCATTGATCCATTTGTTATTTAGGAGCATGTTGTGAAGCCTCCATGTGTTTGTGGGATTTTTCATTTTCTTTGCGTAATTTATTTCTAGAGTCATACATTTGTCATCTGAGAAACTGTTAGGTACAATCTCAATCATTTTGAATTTACTGAGGCTCTTTTTGTGGCCTAGTATATGATCTATTCTTGAAAATGTTCCATGTGCACTTGAGAAGAATAGGTATTCTGCTGCTTTTGGGTGTAGAGTTCTGTAGATGTCTGTTAGGTCCATCTTTTTTATTGTGTTTTTCAGTGCCTCTGTCTACTTATTTTCTGTCTGGTTGATCTGTCCTTCAGAGTGAGTGGAGAGTTGAAGTCTCCGAGAACAAATGCTTTGCATTCTATTTCTCATTTTAATTTTGTTTTTATTTGTTTCACATATGTAGGTGCTCTTCTTTTGGGCACATTGTTATTTGTAATGGTTATATCTTTTTGTTGGATTGACCCTTTTATCATTATGTAATGTCCTTCTTTGTCAATTGTGACTTTCTTTGTTTAGAAGCCTATTTTGTCTGATACAAGTGCTTCAACTTCTGCTTTCTTCTGCCTATTAGTTGCATGAAATATCTTCTTCCACCCCTTCACTTTTTAGTCTGTGTATGTCTTTAGATTTAAACTGAGTCTCTTGTAGGCAGCATATAGATGGGTCTTGATTTTGATCTGTTCAGTGACTGTATGTCTTTTGATTGGTGTGTTCAATCCATTTACATTTAGGGTGATTATCAATAGGTATGTACTTATTGCATTGCATACTTTAGATTCGTGGTTACCAAAGGTTCACGGTTAACTTCCTTACTATCTAAAAGTCTAACTTAACTCACTTAATATGCTATTACAAACATAACCTAAAGGTTCTTTTTTTTGCTTCCTTCTTTTTCTTCCTCCTCCATTCTTTATATGTTGGTATCGTATTCTGTATTCTTTGTCTATCCATTGATTGATTTTGGGGATAGTTAATTTAATTTTGCATTTGCTTAGAAATTAGCTGTTCTATTTTCTTTACTGTGGTTTCAGTACCTCTGGTGACAGCTATAAAACCTTAGAAACACTTCCATCTATAGAAGTCCCTCCAAAATACCCTGTAGAGATGGTTTGTGGGAGTTAAATTCTCTCATCTTTTGCTTATCTGGAAATTGTTTAATCCCTCCTTCAAATTTAAATGATAATCTTGCCAGATAAAGTATTCTTGGTTCCAGGTCCTTCTGCTTCATTGCATTAAATATATTATGCCACTCCCTTCTGGCCTGTAAGGTTTCTGTTGAGAAGTCTGAGGATAGACTAATGGGCTTTCCTTTGTATATGATCTTATTTCTCTCTCTGGCTTATTTTAATAGTCTGTCCTTATCCTTGATCTTTGCCATTTTAATTACTATATGTCTTGGTGTTCTCTTCCTTGGGCCCTTTTGTTGGGATATCTGTACATCTCCATGGCCTGAGAGACTATCTCCTTCCCCAGATTGGGGAAGTTTTTAGCAATTACCTCCTCAAAGACACTTTCTATCCCTTTTTCTCTCTCTTCTTCCTCTGGTACCCCTAGAATGTGAATATTGTTGTTTTTGGATTGGTCACACTGTTCTCTCAATCTTCTCTCATTCTAAGAGTTCCTTTTTTCTCTTTATGCCTCAGCTTATTTGTATTTCTTTTCTCTAGTTTCTATTTCATTTATTGTCTCCTCCACCATACTCAATCTGCTTTTAATACCCTCCACTGTGCTCTTCAACGATTGGATCTCCAACTGTAATTCATTCCTGAGTTCTTGAGTATCTTTCCATACCTCCATGAGCATGTTAAAGATTTTTATTTTGAACTCCCTTTCAGGAAGAGTCATGAGGTTGATGTCATTTAAATCTTTCTCAGGAGTTGTATTAATAATTTTACTCTGAACCAAGTTCCTTTGGCATTTCATATTTGTATATGACGCCTTCTAGTGCCCAGAAGCTGTATTCCCTGGAGCTTCTCAGCCCCTGAAGCAATGTTAGGGGTCGTAGGGGAGTGATATTGGTGCCTGGGGGGAGGAAAGAGCTCTTTTCTACTTCCCGGCTGCTATGCCTGTCTCCACTGCCTGAACCAGTGGGCCGAGCACCCAGGTATAAGCCTGTATGCTTTGCATTTGTAGTTGCTGTAGGCAGATCTTCCCTCTGGCTGGGCTAATGTCAGCGTGGGGTTTTATGGTTTGCAAGCCAGGTGGGGCTGTCCAGGAGAAACACACAGTAGACTGTGTATCTCAGATGGGGTCCTTGGAGCTGTGTAGCCAGCCAGGGAGCTGGAGCACATGAAGATCGTCTTAGGAGGAAGATTTCTTTTTCCTCCTTAAATATAGAGTCTATATTGCAAAGCTCCCAAACTTCTGGGCAGAGTGCACCTGGAAATTTTTTTCTTCCTGTCCTCTCTCCTGAGCAGTAAGCTCTGTGTAATCCTTGCCCATTTGCATTCCTCTTGCTAAGGGCTTCCTTGTTAGGAAGTCTCTCAGATTGCCCACCTTTCTTTTGTCCCAGTGCAGGTATTGATCCCTGCTTTCCACAAGTGGCTGGAGTCTCAGTCTCTCAAGGAAGTCTGCCTGTCTTAGCTTTTAAACCCTGTAATCACGAGAGCATCATGCAAGCACCTTGAAATGTAGGTTTGTGCTCCCAAAGCAGATCTCCGGAGGTAGGTATTCAGCAGTTCCAGGCCTCCACCCCCTCCCTGTTCCATTTCTCTTTCTCCCACTGGTTAGCTGGGGTGTGGGAATGGCTTGGGTCCTGCCTTGCTCCAGCTTTGGTATGTTACCTGGTTCTGTGAGGTCAGCTCTTTTCTCCAGTGTATGCAGTCTGGCACAGTCATATTTCCTATTGCTCTGTCAGGATTAGTTGTATTAATTATATTTTCATAATATATGTGGTTTTAGGAGGAAGCCTATGTCTCACCTCTCACCCCGCCATCTTTAATCCACACCCTCACTTTCATTTGACATTGTCAATATGTTCAATTTTTATATTCATAGTATTATTTTATTGAAATAATTTGTATGCAAAATTATATTGGTTTGAGATTTACAACATAAGATTCATCAGTTCTATACATTACTAAAGGCTCATCCCTATAAGTGTCGTTACTGTCAACATACAAAGAAATTATACTATTATTTGATATTCTCTGTGCTGTACTTGATACTGTGACTAATTTATTTTATGATTTGAAATTTGTAACACTGTATTACTTCACCTATTTCACAACTCCCCCTTTCCAATGGCAACCATCAGTTTATTTTCTGTTTATGAGTCTACTTCTCTTTTATTTGTTCATTTTTTTGAATTCCACATGTGAATTAAATCACATATTTGCCTTTCTCTGTCATATTTCACTGATAGTAATAGTGTCCATGATCATCCATTTGTTTCAAATGGCAATATTTCATTCTTTTTTATGTATGATTTATCTTACATTATATATGTGTATGTGTGTGTGTGTTTAATACATCTTTTTCCATTTATTTTTCAATGGACAATGTTAAGGACCTATTTTTAAAATATTTTACTACTGTAAAGTTTTAAGTGTTTTAATGTTTGTTTTTTAAGTGTTTTAAATTTTAAGGAAAACCTAAAATGAGATGACCTCACTGTTAAATATTACCATTTTTAGTCAAGTTGTTAGTTTTCTGTTAATGTTTAAATATACTTTGAATGCTTTAAATAACAGTCTTTATCATGTGTTTTTACAAATATTTTCTCTCAGTCTGTGGTTTAGTTTTCATTCTCTTGATGTGTCCTTTTTGTAGCAGAAATATCTAATTTAATTAAGTCCAACTTATCAATATCTTCTTACATGAATGGCTTCTTTGTTGTACCTAAAATATGATTGTCATACCCAAGGTCATGTAGGATCCCTTTCACATTGTCTCCAGGAATTTTCTAGTTTTCCATTTCATATTTATGTGGCTCATTTTGAGTTAATTTATGACAGGAGTATAAGTTCTGTGGTTCAGTTATTTTTATTTTTAACACTTTTTGACATTTGAAAGATTTTTCTAAAACTTTGGAAATTGCCACATGAAAGACTGGCTTATCCACCTTCATACACACTCAACATGAATCTAAGACGTTTTTCCTAAATTTGTCCCAGTTTTCTTACTCATTCCTTTCTGAAATCACTAGTATATGTAAAACATTTTTCAACTTATAAACCTGCTGTAAAAGCATTTTAGAGGCAGCAGTGATCAGGGACTCTTGTAAGATTGTATTAGAACTTTACATTGTGTGCTAATAAACATTTTCCTGTTTTATTCCATGATGTATTTTTTTCATAATTATTGCATGCATTTATTATTAATTTTTGTTCTGTGAGATTTTTTAAACACTATTGTTTAATTTAGTTCAAATATGAAAGTTTAACCTTTAGAGAAGTTTTCACTACATCTTATCCATAAATATTTCAAATATATTTCTTTAACGGAGCTGCCAAAGATCTAGAAATCATTATGGGAAACTTGTGTTTTCTCAAGTTTGTATATCCTTATTCTAAGGTTACCTTTTAAGGAAACTGCTGCCAATCTAATTAATCTCAATGAGCTGTCCAACAGATATATGAAAAGTGAGGCATAAAATGCCTTCATGTTTTGGGGAAGCTGTAATTACTAATTCTCTTGCATCTTCTTGGGGATATAAGCACAATAGTGAGACACAGAGACATCATCAAGCAAAACAAAGAAACCCCGTGCATACACCTTCATGTGCCCCAAAGTAATATTCATCTCTGAGAAGAACTCTCTGGATCAGAGTAAATGAAGATAATTGAAGAGTAATGGTATTAGGCTTTATTAAAATATGTTTTTATGAGAAATAGTGAAGTGAGTGAAGATATATTTCAAGTTCAAGTATGCCTCTGTTTTTGAGGCTAATTTTTTATGGCACTACATTTAAAATTTTAATTCATGTCGAACAAAACTCTAACTCTTAAAGCACACTACTAACATTCAACGTGATCATTCTTATATTTTTGCTATCCTGATTATTTAGTTTGACCAGTTAATCACACTACAATATTTATCAATGGTTTATGAGGTATGGCTATTTAAGCAGAGTAAATCAATCAATGCCACATTTTTCATATCATATGACAAAATATTCTTTCTCATTTTCTTTGTAGCATTATCTGCTGACCAGTAGTCACCACAGCATGTTAACAAGTATGGGCAACCTCAACATATTCACAGAATTTCTTCTCATGGACATCGCAAACTCCAGGAAGCTCCAAGTCTTGAAAGGTCTGCTGTTCCTAGTAATTTATCTGAGGGCCCTGGCTCGAAATCTTATGACCTTTACTGTAATTATGAAGGACACACGTCTTCACTTCCCCATGTACTTCCTCATAGGTAATTTATCATTGTCAGACTTTGTTTACATCTCAGTTACTGTTCCCAAATCCATCATAAATTCTCTAATGGGCAGTAAACTGATTTCTCTCACAGAATGTGCTGCTCAGACTTTCCTGTTTATATTCTTTGGGTCCCCAGAGTTCTTTTTCTCCGTGGCCATGTCCTATAACCACTACATTGCCATTTGGTACCCTCTGCACTATGGGCTCATCATGACCCCACATCTGTGCACACAGGGCGCAGGTGGCTCTTGGGTCAGTGGGCTGGTCTACCCTGTTATTCACACAGGGACTGTGTTCAGGCTTCCCTTCACAGAGTCGAATGTGATTCACCAGTTTTTCTCTGACATCCCTTAAGTCCTCAGCATCTCATCCCAGGACGTGCAGGTTTCTGAGTTTGCGGTCCGTGTTGTAAGTGCTCTCTTTGCCTTACTCTGCTTCATCATCTCATCCACATATTTTCATCTTTGCTCCACATGCATTCTGTGGAAGCCCAGAAAAAACCCCTGTCAACCTGTACGCCCCAGAGAGCTACTTTTATTCTGTTTTTAATTTCTGGAATCTTTTCTTGTCTGGGTTCTGTCTCAAATGTATCAAATATTCAAAATCTGTTCACGACCATATTTTACACCATGGTGTTCCCCTTCATAAACCCTGTCATTTTTAGTTTAAAAAACAGAGAAATTAGGAGTGCTTTAGGAAGAATGTTCTATATGTCTTTCCTGTTCAGAAGATGATGAAGTTTTATTTTGTATGAATGGAAATTCATATTTAAAGGATCAAAATAGAAAAACAAATATATATAGAACATTATCTCAAAATTAAGAAAAATTTAAATTTTGGTCATTTGGACACTTTTATAAATGAATGGTTTGTTAATGAATTAACCATAATTAACCTTTGGACAGACTTAGATTCAATAAAATACATATAATAACAATGGTAATAATAATAATTATAATTTCAATTATAGATATTTCCTATTCTTACTCTTCAAATGCCATATATGTAATAATTGGTGGATTCTATGCTAGGCAACTATTTCTATGGTATTATAATTCAGGAATTGTCTAGAAAGGTAAATCATATTCCCTAGTTCACCCTGACTGGGAACAAAAGCTTGCATGAAAGGTCAGTATATCTAAATGTAAAGATATGTAAATTTCTCCTTTTTCAACATGTAATGTATTTTCACTGTTTCATGTTTATTTTTTGATCATATAAACTCACTATGTAAAACATTATATATATGGACACTTATTTCAACATACATATATACATATATCTATGACCATTCAATTTATAGTTAGTAGATAATAACAGAAATACTTAAACCTAACCCTATAAACAAGTTTACCTATCAATAGCTATAATATACTTCATAAAATCTATTTCACAGTGACAATGTATCAGAGAGGTTGCAGCTGAATTAAGAAAATTGATACAAAAACCATGGAAGCACTTATTACTGTCTTGATGTCATGAACAAAATAAAGATGAATACATAAAAATTACCAATGCATTAAATGTATACTTCTATTAAGTTTTGAAACTTAGAATAAATCATAACAATTTAGAGAAACAAAGAGTACAGCATGGCAATAAGGTGACTGAGTTCAGTTGCTGATATTCTTACAAATGAGACATGGGTAACATGATGGAGGAAGATACTGGGAATCCAAAGGCTAATGCAGAAGCCAGCAGAGATGGAAAAAGAACAAGAAAAGAGAGCTGAACTCCCACTACATAACTAGTTGAAGGGATTTATACTTAGGAAAAAAACTTTTGCTATTTTCTTACATATATATATAATAACTAACACGTGAACAATGTAAGTTAATGGTACTGATCCCTGCTCAATCAAAAAATCAATGCATAACTTTTGACTCCCTGAAAACTTAACTATTATCTTACTGTTGACCTGAAGACTTACCAGTTTAGACAGTGAGTGAAGTCAATTAGCAGAGATTTTGTGTTATATGTATTATTTATGTATTCTTACAGTAAAATATGCTAGAGAAAAGAAAAAATATCAAATTGTTATGAATGTCAAAAAATATTTTCCAATTTATTTACTGAAAGAAATCCTCAGAAAGGTGGACCAGTTGTGGGTAAAACTGCAATATTTCCAGAATATCTCTCCTGATGGTAGTGCATCTCCATACCAATAGGTATTTCCAAGGGGTGGAAAGAAGTAGTCCATCTCCATATCAATAGGTAATTACAAGGTGGAGTGAGGGAATATCTGGATGGTAGAGGTTGGGTGGGACACCCTTCAGCAGCCAAGTCACTAGAGACACTGGCAAGCAGAAGTGAATGACTGCTTGTTAGCAATAAATGGGTTTTTCTCACTTTATTTCTCCTTTTGACTTATTTCAGTTTCAAAGGTATTTTGCAGAGGATTTTCTCCTTGGAGTTACACCAATGAAGTTTAAACCCATGTTTCTTAAAGATCAACTGTAACCCTCATGATTTGAGGCACCACGTAGGCAAAACACACAAGAAATTCCCCTTCAAATACAATAGTTACATTTATTCATATTGAATGTGGCTGTTTGTATGTGTTTTTGTCTTCTGTTAATTTTGATAAATATTATTGTAAAACAAATTTGATTTTTTCTTTGTTTAATTCAGATAAGTTGGTGAGAGTTTATGAAAATATGTCTGTTTCAGTTTGTTCAAAAAACAGGGCTTTATACCTCATAGCCTTCACCACATTTCATTTATTAACTCTGTGATTCATGAATGTCTAAACTGTTTTAATTTCCAGATGATGAAATGGTTTTGCTCAATACAGAGCTGTACTCATTTGTACTCTCATCAGCAAGCACCAGCATGATACTTTCTTTATATCTTGCTAAAATATGGTCTAGCCTAGCTTTAAAGTCATTGCCATGGTACATTTACAAAGCTGTGTACCATTTTTGTCTGATAAGTACTTTTCTAATTGTTAGTGACTGGAGCATCTCATAATTGATAAGTGCTATTCTTTGCCTCAATTTCTTGAGTCTCTGGCCATTACCTTTGATGTGAAAATATCATTATTCTATTCATTAGAATATATATATGTATATATATCCTGTGTTAATAACAAGCAAAAGAAAACTCTTATTTTCCTACTTGTACTTGACCATACCACTTATTGCCTTTTGAAGACATAAATTTAATTTTAATACCAGCATATTCCTTTAACTGTACTTTCTAGATTTTAGATATTGTTTTGGGAGTTAAAAAAAATGCCAGATTATGAAATTCTTTTCTATGATTTATGTAAGTTTATCATTTAAATATTGACTTTTAACATATTCATTAACCATTTTAAGACACAAAGAAAGTATGTGGTTTTCCCTCCTTTGAGGATTTAGTGATCCTGTCATGACCTACAAAACAATTCACTTCCCTTTTTCTTTGGGAAAACCCTTTATCAAGATATTAAATTACCATGAATATACTTACTTATTTGTGAGGACACTTTTATGTCTCTTTGATTTATTTATTTCTGCATCAGAAATTGTACTGTATTATTTATGAAGTGTTTAATATTAATGTAATAATTTTTGCAATAATATATTTCAATAACTGAATGTTATAAGACCAATATAACTTAAACATTTAGAATGAAATTCTTCAGTTCCAAAGAAATTAACAACAGTAATGTCATTTCATTTAATTTATTAATGCTTCTGAGTGAAGCTTTCAATAATGGCATGTTTTAGTCTTACCTCTGAATGTAGAATTTTCTCAGTGTTATTTAGGTATTTTTGAAAATTTGAAATTTTTTGCAGGAAAGATTAATAATTACACTGAAATGTTATACAAAGTTGATATATCATGATTTTAACTTGTGATATTTGAAATATTTTTGGTGTGTTCTTATAAATAGTGCAGAAAATACATTTTATTATTTTTTTATTGAAAACATTTTACTTTCATCATATATTAGATGAAAGAGACTTTTAAATGTGTTCATTTTTTAGGTATTTATGTTTTTAAAATTCAAGGTAAAATTTATTGTACTGAAAATATTTATTTTGGTCATGTAAGTTTAATTATTAATGTGTTTTAAGATACATGACTATTAAAGAGAAAAGGAAGTTGGCATAATAATTGAATCATGTATGCAGCTTGGAATTTTTTTTAAAGATAACAATTTGGCTAGGATAAACACAGTACCTTTCTTATATTGTTCTACTATATGAGAGTTTGGAAGGTTTGAACAAGAGGTGAACTAGATTATTTTAAGTAATTATTACTGATAAAAATAAATGGTTTGTTTGGCAGGTTCAATGTGTTCACATTTCCCACTTTTAAAACAAAAATATTCATGAAGAAAAATAAGTATTTCACAGGAGAAAAAGATGGTGACATGAGAAGTGAGGCAGGAACCTCCTCCCAAAACTACATGTAACATGAAAATACAGCAAATACACCTCATCCTGAAAGAGTGACCCAAGGTCTTCAGAACAGACTTCCTACGCTTGTGGAAAAGAGAAGACCTCACAGAAAGGATGTAGTAGCAAAGACATGATATGGTGGAACCCAA
Source organism: Smutsia gigantea (assembly GCA_032199065.1). NCBI lineage: Eukaryota > Metazoa > Chordata > Mammalia > Pholidota > Manidae > Smutsia > Smutsia gigantea. Next base: position 58,216 of record JAVSCE010018376.1, read on the forward strand.
GCTCTCCCCCAACCCCAGCTCAAAGGTGGGAGGGAGACAAATGGAGTAGGGAGAGAGAAGAAGCCCAGGATGGCTGAACACCCAGATCTAGAAATCTGCTCCAGAAACACAAACCCACACAACACGGTGTTCTGGAGATTAGTGGGGTTGGAAAGCAAAGACAGGCATAAAACTCAGAGAGATTGAGATTTCAGCTGCTTGTGGAGAACAGGTACCCACAACTGGCTGCTCTGGAACAAAAGAAAAGCAGGCACTTGGAAAGGCTTCTCAACAGCAATATGAGTGCTAAAGGGACAAGATTACATAGCTTTCTGCTCAGGAGAAAGGACATGTGGACAAAATCATCCCAGCACATTCACCCAGCAGTTTGGGAACTTTCAGGAGCTTCAGATGCTCCATCCCCCTGTCTGGCAATGCAGCACCAAGGCACCCCACTACAATACACAGTTGCCACTCCTTCCTCCTGGCAAGCAGTGGTCTACACACCTTTTGACACTGCAATCATGCCAGGAGCTGGATGGTGGCCCTGGCTATGGCAGCCAGAGGAGATTAATACAGTTGTTCCTCCTTGCATGCACAGACCATTGGACCTAGCAGTGCAGGCAAGCACTGCATCTGGAAAGCAGGAAAGAGATCTTTCCTCCTGGCAGGTGCCAGTATCATGTGCCTGTGACCTCTGCCATTGCTCCAGGTGCTGGGCAGCTCCAGAGAGGAGAGCTTCTGGGCCCTAGAGGATTCCATCTACATAAAGTTATTACTCCATAGGCATAACTAGAATGAAATGGCAAAAAAAATTGTACAAACAAAAATTCAAATGGCAAAAACAGGGCTAAGTGAACCTTAAATCACCAATCTTCTTGATAAACATATAAAAATAAAATCATAAATATTCTCACAGAAATACAGAAAAATATTCAAGATCTCAGGGGAGACTTCAACAAGAAGATAGAAACTTTGAAAAATATAGTATCTGAAATTAAACACACAATGGAGGGGTTTAAAAGTAGATTAGACAAGGTAGAGGAGATGGTAAATGAAATAGAAATAAGAGAACAGGAGAGCAACAAAGCTGAGGCACAGTGAAAAAATGGATCTCTTTGAATGAAAGAATACCGAGAGAACTGTGTGACCAATCCAAAAGGAACAATATTTGTATTATAGGGGTACCAGAAGAAGAGAGATAAAAAGGGATAGAAAGTCTCTTTGAGGAAATATTTGCTGAAAACTTCTCCAGTCTTGGGAAGGAAATAGTCTCTCAAGTCATGTAAGTGCAGAGCTCTCCCAACACAAGGGACCCTAGGAAGACAACACCAAGACATACAATGATTAAAATGGCAAAGATAAAGGACAAGGGGAGAGTGTTGAAAGCAGCCAGAGAGAGAAAAAAGATCATGTATAAGGGAGAGCCCATCAGGCTAACAGCAGATTTCTCAGCAGAAACCAAAGGAGTGGCATGATAGATTTAAAGCAATGAAACAGAAAGGCCTCAAATGTAGAATACTCTACCCTACAAGATAGATTATCATATTATCATTTAAATTTGAATCAGTGATTAAACAACTTTCAGATAAGCAAAAGTTGAGGGAATTTACTTCCCACAAACCATCTCTACAGTGTATTTTAAAGGGACTGCTATAGATTGAAGTGCTCTTAAGGCTAAATAGCTGTCACAAGAGAAAATAAAACCAGAGTAAAGGAAGTAGATCAATTAATTAATAAGCAAATGCAAAATTAAACAGCTACCCACAAGTCAGTCAAGGGATACACAAAGAATACAGAATATGACACCTAATATATAAAGAGTGAAAGAGGAAGAAGAAGACAGAAAAAAAATAACCTTTAGATTGTATTTGAAATAGTATAAACAGGGTGTTAAGTTAGACTGTTACATAATAAGGAAGCTGAACTTGAACCTTTGGTAACTACACATCTAAAGCCTAAGATGGCAGTAAGTACATATCTATCAATAATCAGCCTAAATGTAAATGGACTGAATGCACCAATCAAAAGAAATAATGTTACAGACTGGATAAAAAACAAGACCCATCTATAGTCTGCCTACAAGAGACTCACTTCAAACCCAAAGACATAAACAGATAAAAAGTGAAAGGCTGTAAAAAGATATTTCACGCAAATAATATGGAGGGAAAAGCAGGAGTTGCAGTACGTGTATTAGACAAAAGATATTTCAAAACAAAGATTGTAGCAAGAGACAAAGGACATTTCATAATGATAAATGGGTCAGACCAACAAGAGGATATAGCCATTATAAATATGTATGCAACCAACATATGAGCACCTACATATGTGAAACAAATACTAAGAGTTAAATGGAGAAATAGATTGCAACACATTCATTTTAGGAGACTTCAACACACCGCTTACTCCAAAGGACAGAATAACCAAACAGAAAATAAGTAAGGAGACAGAAGCACCAAACAACACCTCAGTACAGATGGACCTAACCAACATGTATCGAACACTCCACCCAAAAGCAGCAGGATACACATTCTCCTCAAATGCACATGGAATATTTTCCAGAATAGATCACAGACTAGGCCACAAAAATAAACTCAGCAAATTAAAAAAGATTGAAATTGTGTCAACCAGCTTCTCAGACCACAAAGGTATGAAACAAGAATTAAATTATGCAAAGAAAGCCCACAAACACATGGTGGCTTAACACCATGCTCCTAAATAATGAATGGATCAGTGAGCAAGTAATACCAGAGATCAAGCAATATATGGAGGCAAATGAGAACAACAACTCAGCACCTTCACTGTGGGACAAAAGTATATAGCAAGATAGGGTTACCTCAAGAAAGAAGAATGATCCCAAATGAACAGTCTAAACTCACAATTAATGAAACTAGTAAAAGAATAACAAATGAATCCCCAAGTCAATAGAGGGAGGGACATAATAAAGATCAGAGAAGAAATAAATAAAATTTTGAAGAATAAACAAACAGAAAGAATAAAAGAAACCAGGAGCTGATTCTTCAAGAAAATAAACAAAATAAATAAACCCATAGCCAGACTTATCAAGAAAAAAAGAGAGTGTATACACATAAACAGCAATTTAAAAGGAAAAATCACTACAGACACCACAGAAATACAAAAAATTATTAGAGAATAGTATGAAAAATTATACACTAACAATTTGGATAACCTAGGAGAAGTGGACAACTTTCTAGAAAAATATAACCTTCCAAGACTGACTCAGGAAGAAACAGAAAAATCTGAAAAGACCAATTACCATCAATGAAACTGAATTAGTAATAAAAAAAACTACCTAAGAACAAAACCCCGGGCCTGCATGGCATCACTGCAGAATTTTATCAAACAATTAAAGACCTAATACCCATCCTCCTTAAAGTTTTCCAAAAAGATAAAGAGGGAATACTTCCAAAGCCATTCTATGAGGCCAGCATCATTCTAATGCCAAAACCAGAAAAAAACACCACAAAAAAGAAAGTTATAGACCAATATCCCTGATGAACAAATATAATGACAAAAGCTTGTGGGAACAAACCAGCAACCATTGGAATCCAAACTAGAAAATGTTCATTTTAGGGACAGTAACAAGCTTTCCACTGACGTTAATGAGAATGTCCCTCTATGACAGAATGACAAAAAAACAAATATTGAAAACTAACATAATCATAACATCCAAGGTGATGCTGGAGAAATACTCTAATTGGAAGGGCATTTTACACATGAGTACCATAATAAAATGGAAATTATTCTGCAGAATCTGTTAATGGGAGAATAAAAGTACTCATCACATTCACAAATAGGTGATATCTTTTCCTCTAGGGACAACTATGGAACATCTGGTGAGCTACTGGTCACTGTTATCAATGGACAGTACCCTTCAAATATTCTGTATTGGTAAGAATGATAATTAGATTACAATGGCTATTCATGTGACTGGGCAGCATCTGGTTTATAAGTCTATCACACACTTTGAGAACGTAAAAAAATAAGTTAAATGGGCAGAGTTGAGTACTGTTTTCTACTATTTTTCTGATTCATGGACATGGATTAAGGGTCTGGTCATATGATTCAGAGGAACAATGGAAAACTAGACTCCTATAGGGATGCTCATATTGAAATTGTCCTTATGGACATTGTTATTCCCTGTATCTCTCATATCTCTCATATGGGAACATGTCTATTAAAGTAAGACATGTTCACGTGTACCAGAAGGACCAATTCCAATATGAGAGCTGTCTGGAAATATCAAGAGGGGGCCCTGGAACTCTCATTTGAGGTGACCACCAGGGTCATAGAATGCCTATGCAAGGGGATCTGTATCAGTGAGGATTGAGCAGGTGGTCACCATATTTGTATCATGATTTCTTAGGTATGTAATGCCAGCAATTCAATTCTGTATCAACTTCTCAGGAGAAGCAAGCCAAGATGGTAGGTAGGAGAGAAAACACAGTGCATGATTCGTATCAGAGAAAAACTATTTTTTGTTCTCAGTAACCTTAAGAAGTTCATATGAAATTGTATAATTCTAATTTCAGTGTTGAGTTAAATATTTTTTATCAGGAGAGGAGAGGAATTTATATTTATAAAAAGACATGAATTCCATGATTTCCAGATACATAGTCAACCTTGTTCTAGCCAAAAATTAAATCTTAAATTGAACAAACCATAACTGATCATGGACTAACACCCTAATTTGACAAACTCAAAGGGACAGCTTCCTCAGATTTAGTTGTTAGATAAGTCAATTCATATTAAATATGGTCATTTGTATATGTTGTGTGGTTCATTCATTCTAATAAATATTACTAGAAGTAAATTTCATGTATATTTTATTGTAACATGAAGGAATCATTGAGGCTGCTGAATTTAACTCTTTTAACTTGTTTTACATCCTGCACTGCATGTTATATGATCTGCCACGTTTCACTGATTCATATTCTAATCAATGAATATCTACATTATTCCAATTCCAGTAGTAAAGTGTTTTGTTAAATCTCCAACCATTTCTACTTCTATTTGTAATGACTCCACATGATGATTACTGCATATCCTTAGGGAATTGTGTACCCAGTTTTCCAATTATTGTCATTATTTTGCTAATAAATTTTCACCTCAGTTGTATTTCAGAACATTAGTGAATTGTAGTTTCTAGTTGATAAATGTAGTTATAAATATGTAAGGGAGTTATTTTATAAATTTTTAAAGCTATTCTTTTGCCCATTTTATTGTATTTCTGACCACATCACTGTGATTTGAAAATGTTGTTAGTATATCTATGTTAATAATATATACATTCCTTTGTCACATTGAAGAGAGAGAAGCAATCTCTTATATTTATATGTCTAATTAAGTTTTGATGTTTTCTCTTTTATTACCAACAAATTATTTTATCTGAATCTTCTGGGTTTCAACTTTACTTTTAGAAGTTTTTACCAACCCAAGAGGATAAAGGATCTATTTTTTTATTTTTTCTATGATTTTATTACTTACATTTTGTATTTTAATTATAAATAGTCCAGCATTTTTAGGCAGAAAATAAATTATACAGGTGACTTTCTTCCAATGATGATACAGTTTACATGTCACTATCTACCAATCCACTTTTATTTTCTTTGGGAAAACCCTTAATTGAAATATAAATTTACCTTGAATGTATACACCTATTTCTGAGATATTTATGTTAACTTTATGTATTTACTTCTACATCATAATTTTAGTGTGGCTACCTGTAACTACTGCAGGATCTTTAATTTTATTCATGTATTTGTTATTTTTCAGATTAAATAATCTCAGGAATACTCTGGGAAACCTGATTTTGGAAATAATATGTAACATAGTCATTTTTTTCATATAATATTTAGGCATGGAAGTGATACATACTAACTGAAAAAAATTGAAGTATAGAAAGAAGGGATATATTTTAATGGCTGCCATAAAGTAGATCCAAGTTTCCTGAAAATAACAGCACATCCGTATATATTTGTACAGATTTCATATCTTTCTAATTTTAAATATACACTTGGACACATTCATTAAATAAATCAATGTTAGTACTATGCTAATAGAATCATTCTCTGCATATTGAAAAATGCATTGTTATATCAAACCTTCCCTCTCCTAAGATGTACCTACTATATCATTAGCAATTTAGAGTTGGAGAATGGGACATGTTTAGCTATGCTACTTTTTATTACTCTGAGTACTATTTCTTTACTAGCTTCTGTTTAGGCCTTAAAAGACTTAGGGCAGGAAAAGAAAAGCAGGAAAAAAGAGACAGAAAATCCTAAGTGGCTATATTACTGGTAATTGTCATGTATGCCCTGTGTGTGTTATCAATAGACATTTGAAGCTGTATTTCTAATGGTACACTATTTCTACACATAAACTAGCACACATTTTTATCAGGTTTATTGAGTCATAATTGAAAGCCAAGATATGGAAGCAATGAAACTGTCCATCAAGAGATGAATGGATAAAGAAGACATGGTGCATATACACAATGGAATACTATTCAGCCATAGAAAGAATGTGACAACATGGATGGATCTAGAGGATATTTTGCTAAGTGAAACAAGCCAGGCAGAGAAAGACAAATACCATATGATTTCACTTATTTGTGGAATCTAAAAACAAAACAAAGCAGAATGAACAAAATAGCAGTAGACTCACAGACACTGAGGAGTGACTGGTGGTACCATGATGGGGGTGTTAGGTGGGAGCTGGGGAGTTTGATGGAGATAAAGGGGCACAAAATTCTTAATCATAATGTAAGTTGTTCTTAGGGATGGTAGTAAAGCATGGGGAATATAGCCAATGATTCTGCATCACCTTCATGTGTTGAAATATAGTAACTACTGAACTGGGGTGAGGATTAAACAATATGAGTAACTGTTGAACCACTGTGTTGTGTACTTTAAACCAATGTAAGATTGTATGTCAACAATACTTCAATTAAGAAAAACAAAAGTAACACTGTGTAAGTTTAGGGTGCACACCATGAAAATGTTCAGTCCATATATACTGTGAATGACAACAGCAATAACGTTGGTTAACACATACATTGTCCTATCCTCCATAATTACATAGTTTGTTATGTGACATTTAAAATATACTATCTCAGAAACTTTCAATTATATAATGTAATATTGTTGATTATATTCAACATGCTGTATGTTAGATCCTCAAGACCTATCATCTTGTAACTAGAAGCTTTCACTCTTTGACCAATATGTCCTAATTGCCCCACAACCCAGTCTCTGGAAACCACCATAATACTCTGTTTATTCTGATATTTTGAGTTTGACGTTTTTTAAAATAGATTCCACATAGAAGTTAAATCACACAGTTTTTGTCTTTGTCCAATTTATTTCACTTAGCATAATATTCCCAAAGTCTATTAACATTGCAGTAAATGGTAACATCTTCATTTTTATCACTGGGTAATTTCAATTTTATACATGTACCTCAATTTATACATTCAACCATTTACAGACGTGTGCACTGTTTAAAGTTCTTGGCTATTGTAAATAATGCTACAATGAACATGGGGTAGTAGATATCTCCTCGGGATAGTTTCTTTATATATACCCCAAATTAGAATTTCTGTGTAAAATGTTATTTCTATTTCTAATGTTTTGAGGAGTTCCAATACTGTTTTCCATATGGGCTATACCAATTTGTATCCCACTGAAAGGGAATATGTATTCCCTTTTCTCCACGTTCTCACAGTCACTTATCTCTTGTCATTTGATGATAACCATTTTAAGAGGTGTGGAGATATTGCATTTTGGATTTGATTTGTGTTTCCCTGAAGATTAGTAGAGTTGAGTACCTTTTAATGACTCTGCTTGCCATGTGATTATCTTTGAATACAATTCTATTCAGTTCCTTTGTCCTTTTTATTTGGAGAATGATGATGGTGATTAACTCAATGCATAACTCAGTATCCCAGAGACTGCCTCCCAGTGTGTGGGTAACAGGCACAGGCTGCAGAGAAGGGCAAGGTGAACAACAAGCAGGAAGGGACTTTCTTCTCCCAGCTGACATATGTGCCACCTGCCTGCAACCACTTCTATCACCATGAAAAGACAGAAGAATATGGTCCAGTCAAAAATCATTGAGACAACTCCAGAGAAAGGGCTTGGTGGGATAGATTTAAACAATCTTTCTGTAAAAGATCCAAAATAAAAGTCATAACCATGCTGGTGGACCTACAGAGAAATATGCAAGAGCTAAGGGATGAAGTCAGGAGGGAAATTACAGAAATGAAACAATCGATTGAAGGGCTTAGGAGCAGACTGGATGAGGTGCAAGAGACTGATAATGGAATAGAAATCAGAGAACAAGAGTACAGAGACGCTGAGGCAGAGAGAGATAAAAGGATCTCTAGGAATGAAAGAATATTAAGAGAACTCTGTGACCAATGCAAAAGGAACAATATTTGCATTATAGGAGTACCAGAAGAAGGGAGAGAAAAAGGGATAGAGAGTGTCTTTGAAGAAATGGTTGCTGAAAACTTCCCCAAGCTGGGGAAGGAAATAGTTTCTCAGACCATGGAAGCCCACAGATCTCCCAACACCAGGGACCCAAGGAGGACAACACGAAAACATATAATAATTAAAATGGTAAAGATCAAAGACAAGGACAGAGTATTAAAGGCAGCCAGAGAGAGAAAAAAGACAACCTACAAAGGAAAACCCATCAGGCTATCATCAGACATCTCAACAGAAACCTTACAGGGCAGAAGAGAATGGCATGATATATTTCATGCAATGAAACATAAGGGCCTTGAACCAAGAATACTGTATTCAGCATGATTATCATTTAAATTCAAGGGACGGATTTAAAAAAATCCCAGACAAGCAAAAGTTGAGGGAATTTTCCTCCCACAAACCACCTCTAAAGGATATTTTAAAGGGACTGCTCTAGATAGAAGCACTCCTAAGGCCAAATAGATATCACCAGAGAAAAAATCACAGCAAAGAAAGCAGACCATACAAATACCAAATAAAGGCAAAAAATAAAATCAACTCTCCACAAAAAGAGTCAAAAGAAACACAAAAGAGTACAGAATAAAATACCAAACATATAAAGAATGGAGGAGGAAGAATAAGAAGGGAGAGAAATAAAGAATCATCAGACTGTGTTCATAATAGCTTAATAAGAGTGTTAAGTTAGATTGTTAGATAGTAAATAAGCTATCCTTGAATCTTTGGTAACCACAAATACAAAGCCTGCAATGGCAATAAGTACATATCTATCGAAAATCACCCTAAATGTAAATGGACTGAATGCACCAATCAAAAGACACAGAGAAATAGAATGGATAAAGAAGCAAGACCCACCTATATGCAGCTTACAAGAGACTCACCTCAAACCCAAAGATGTACACAGACTAAAAGTGAAGGGATGGAAAAAGATACTTCATGAAAGCAACAGGGAGAAAAAAGCAGGTGTTGTAGTACTGGCATCAGACAAAAAATAGACTTCAAAACAAAGAAAGTTGCAACAGATAAAGAAGGACATTACATAATGATAAAGAGGTCAGTCCAACAAGAGGATATAACCATTATAAATATGTATGCACACAACATAGGAGCACTGACATATGTGAAACAAATACTAACAGCATTGAAGGAGGAAATAGAATGCAATGCATTCATTTTAGGAGACTTCAACACACCACTCACTCCAAAGGATAGATCAACCAGACAGAAAATAAGTAAGGACACAGAGGCACTGAACAAAACACTGGAACAGATGGACCTAACAGACATCTACAGAACTCTACACCCAAAAGCAGCACGATACACATTCTTCTCAAGTGCACATGGAACATTTTCCATAATAGACTACATACTAGGCCACAAAAAGAACCTCAGTAAATTCAAAAATATTGAAATTCTACCAACCAACTTCTCAGATCACAAAGGTATAAAACTAGAAATAAATTGTATAAAGAAAACAAAAAGGCTCAAAAACACATGGAGGCTTAACAACATGCTCTCACATAATCAATAAGTCAATGACCAGATTAAAACAGAGATCAAGCAATACATGGAGACAAATGACAACAGCACAAAGCCCTAATTTCTGTGGGATGCAGCAAAGGCAGTTCTAAGAGAAAATTATATTGAAATCCAGGCCTATTTAAAGAAGGAATAACAATCCCAAATGTATAGTCTAAAGTCACAATTATTGAAATTGGAAAAAGAACAATAAATGAGGCCCAAAGTCATCAGAAGGAGGGGCATAATAAAGATCAGAGAAGAAATAAATAAAATTGAGAAGAATAAAACAATGGAAAAAATCAATGAAACTTTGAGAAGAATAAAAAAAATAGAAAAAAATCAGTGAAACCAAGAGCTGGTTCTTTGAAAAAATAAACAAAGTAGATAAAACCCTAACCCGACTCATTAAGAGAAAAAGAGAATCTACACACATAAACAGATTCAGAAATGAGAAAGGAAAAATCATGACAGACCCCACACAAATACAAAGAATTATTAGAGAATGCTATGAAAATCTATATGCGAACAAGCTGGAAAACCTAGAAGAAATGGACATCTTCTTAGAGAAACACAACCTTCCAAGTCTGACCAAGGAAGAAACAGAAAATCTAAACAGACCAATTATCAGCAATGAAATTGAATTGGTAATCAAAAAACTATCCAAGAACAGAATCACGGGGCCAGATAGATGCACGGCAGAATTTTATCAGACATTCAGAGAAGACATAATACCCATTCTACTTAAGTTTTCCAAAAAATAGAAGAGGAGGGACTACTTCCAAACTCATTCTATGAAGCCAGCATCACTCTAATACCAAAACCAGGCAAAGACCCCATCAGAAAAGAAAGTTACAGACCAATAGCCCTCATGAACATAGATGCAAACATACTCAACAAAATATTAGCAAACCGAATTCATAAATACATCAAGAGGATCATATAAAATGACCAAGTGGAATTCATCTCAGGGATGCAAGGATGGTACAACATTCGAAAATCCGTCAACATCATCCACCACATCAACAAAAAAGAAGAACAAAAACCACATGATCATCTCCATAGATGCTGACAAAGCATTTGACAAATTCAACATGCATTCATGATAAAAACGTAACAAAATGGGTATATGGGGCAAGTACCTCAACATAATAAAGGCCATATATGACAAACCCACAGCTAACATCATACTTAACAGTGAGAAGCTGAAAGCTTTTTACCTAGATCAGGAACAAGGCAGGGATGCCCACTCTCCACACTGTTATTCAATATAGTACTGGAGGTCCTAGCTGTGGCAATCAGACAAAACAAAGAAATACAAGGCATCCAGATTGGTAAAGAAGAAGTAAACCTGTCACTATTTGCAGATGACATGATATTGTACATAAAAAACTCTGAAGACTTCACTCCAAAACTACTAGAAATATCTGAATTCAGGAAAGTTGCAGGGTACAAAATTAATACACAGAAATCTGTTGCTTTCCTATACACTAACAATGAGCTAACAGAAAGAGAAATCAGGAAAACAATTCCATTCACAATTGCATCAAAAAGAATAAAATACCTAGGAATAAAACTAACGAAGGAAGTTAAAGACCAGTACGCTGAAAACTACAAGACACTCTTAAGAGAAATTAAAGGGGACACTAACAAATGAAAATTCATCCGATGCTCTTGGCTAGGAAGAATAAATATTGTCAAAATGGCTATACTACCTAAAGCAATCTACAGATTCAATGCAATCCCTATCAAAATACCAACAGTATTCTTCAGCGAACTGAAACAAATAATTCTAAAATTCATATGGAACCACAAAAGACCCCGAATAACCAAAGCAATCCTGAGAAGGAGGAATAAAACAGGGGGAATTATGCTCCCTGACTTCAAGCTCTACTACAAAGCCACAGTAATCAAGACAATTTAGTAATGATGGGAACAGACTCACAGACCAGTGGGACAGAATAGAGAGTCCAGATATTAACCCAAACATATACAGTCAATATATGACAAGGAGCCATGGATATACAATTAGGAAATGACAGCCTCTTCAGCAGCTGGTGTTGGCAAAACAGGACAGCTACATGTAAGAGAATGAAACTGGACAATTGTCTAACCCAATATACAAAACTAAATTCAAAATGGATCAATGACCTGAGTGGAAGTCATGAAGCAATAAAACTCTCATAAAAAAACGTAGGCAAAATCTCTTGGTCATAAACATGAGCAACTTCTTCATGACCATATCTCCCCAGGCAAGGGAAACAAAAGCAAAAATGAACAAGAGGGACTATGTCAAGCTGAAAAGCTTCTGTACAGCAAAGGACACCATCAGTAGAACAAAAAGACGTCCTACTGTATGGGAGAATATATTCATAAATGACATATCTGATAAGGGGTTGATATCCAAATTATATAAAGAGCTCACACATCTCAACAAACAAAAAGCAAATAATAAATGGGCAGAGGATCTGAACAGACACTTCTCCAAAGAAGAAATTCAGATAGGCAACAGGCACATGAAAAGAAGCTCCACATCGCTAATCATCAGAGACATGCAGATTAAAACCACAGTGAGATATCACCTCACACCAGTAAGGATGGCCAACATCCAAAACACAAACAACAACAAATGTTGGTGAGGATGTGGACAAAGGGGAACCCTCCTACACTGCTGGTCGGAATGCAAATTAGTTCAACCATTGTGGAAAGCAGAATGGAAGTTCCTCAAAAAACTAAAAATAGAGATACCATTTGACCCAGGAATTCCACTCCTAGGAATTTACCCTAAGAATGCAGCAGCCCAGTTTCAAAAAGACATATGCACACTTATGTTTATTACAGCACTATTTACCATAGCCAAGAAATGGAAACAACCTAAGTGTCATCAGTAGATGAATGGATAAAGAAGATGTGGTCATATACACAATGGAATATTATTCAGCCATAAGAAGAAAACTAATCCTACCATTTGCAATGACATGGATAGAGCTAGAGGGTCTTATGCTCAGTGAAATAAGCCAGGTGGAAAAAGACACATAGCAAATCATTTCACTCATATGTGGAGTATAAGAACAAAGAAAAAAACTGAAGGAACAAAACAGCAGCAGACTCACAGAACCCAAGAACAGACTAACAGTTACCAAAGGGAAAGGGACTGGGGAAGATGGGAGGGAAGGGAGGGAAATGGGGGAAAAAGGGGCACTATGATTAGCAGACATAATGTAGGGGGGCACGGGGAGGGCAGTACAACTTAGAGAAGACAAGTAGTGACTCTATAGCAACTCACTACGCTGATGGACAGTGACTGTAATGGGTTATCTGGCGGGGACTCGATGATGTGTGGAGTCTAGTAACCATAATGTTGCAAATGCTATTGTAGATTAATGATACCAAAATAAAATATAAAATAAAGAAAGAAACAAAGAAAAAAAATGGAAAAAAGGTAAAAAATTGTAAATGGCACAGCCACACCCTGCAAGGTTATGCAGGCATTGAAAAATGAATCAGCATTAGTCTAGTTGATTAAAAGGAAATTTATAAGGGACTTTTGAGTAAGAAGGAAATGGAGAAAAGCTGGAAAAAAAGCGTTATCCTAAAATATACTTATGATAGGCATAGATTCCTTTCCTGTGTTTCAATTAAAAGCATGTGAATATGGATGTGTGTATAACACAGAACAGTTTGATAGCGAAAACTAAGTCTTTTAGGAGAAAGAATGGCAGTGAAAATATAGTTAGGTTAAGTATATTGGGTCAAAAGAACTGTGTGAAACAAAGGGAAATCCCAAATCAACTTCTAAACAGATTTTTAAAAGTAATAATTTAATGTTAGCAACAGGTCCAACTTGAGATTAGAATTCCAAAGACTTGGAAACAAAGGAATATGTAAAAGTCTTTTAATATGTGAGGAATAATTATCTAAATATTTAATTTCCTGTCATATAAAGACATGGAACAAGCATGCATCTGGAAGGTAAAGTGATCTTTAGTCTCATGTAAAAAAGATCACCTTCTGGATGATGACTGAAAGTGGTGCCATTTTTGGAAGTAGATCTAATCACACAGGCTCAAAGGAGCAATCAGGAGTAATGAAGGTCAGAAATCTAGTTGGAAATATGGAAAAGTGTGATTTGTTAGCACTACATGTGCAGAAGAACATTCACTTTTATTTTTCTTGAAAGCAAGTATTTTCGAGTGAAAATTATTAAAGTCACAGATCAATTCTTGAAAAGCAGGAAAGCACTGGATGAATTAACTCATCAATTTTGCCACACAAAATTTATAAACAATCACACATTCTGCACAAATGTCACTATGTGTATGTAAGAAACTAAATAGCAAGCAGCCAAGTTGGTGAAAAAACCTGCAATTCTTTGTATGGAAGGATGCAATCCAAAACAGGAATCAAACCACTCTGACTCCACCAGGTAGAAACCAAGGACTCCGGCAGACAATGTTCAGCAGAGAAAGTGGCTCACTAACCCAAATATATTTGGCCTCACAGGTAATGAGATCATTAGCAAACCTGTTGTCACATAAATAAAATGTTCTTTCACTACTCTGATATGTATGTTTAATAGATTTCTGCTGCAGTGATATATATTCCATATTACAAATATGGAAACATTCTTTGTCTTGATTTTCCTCCTCAATATGGAAATGTAGTCTAATATAATGTCTTAAAAATGAGACAAAGGATCCAGTTCACTGTGTATCCCTCCACAGCTAATACCTTACTTCTCTACTCTGGTTAGTGGCAAGGATCCTTGATCTCATTTTCTGCATTTATGGGAAGCCCTTTAGACTTCCAATTCCCTGGACTAATTGGGTTTTCATTATTATCATTTAATTGTTAATGATGACCATCACATTGCTGAGTTCAATATTCACTCTCTTCTTAGCATCATCAGTCAATCAGTTTATTAATCAAGCCAGTTAACAACCAAAGCAGATCCTTGGCTCTAGGCTAGGCTGGATTGGATCTCAGGTGACCACAGGTAAGTGTTCTTGGATTCCAGTGTCTTCACCTCCTGCAGAACCTACTGAGCTATAGGACTTACCTGGCTAGGATCCCTGAGAGGAAGGTCTCCACATGGAAATCAGAATATCTCTCTGGATGGTAAATGATGGAAATGGAACTCTGTCCCAGGTATGACAGATGGAAGGAGTCACACTTAAAAATCCAAATAAAGAAGCATGTCCTGCACAGCCCAAGTTGGCACATGCTGAGGGACTGCAGAACAGATATTGAGAGTTGTTTATATCTGCTCATCAGGTGGATGGCTCTCTTATTAGTGCCACATTTATGCCATGATTTCCCTGTGGGACACTGGTGTGGACAGAAAGGTAATTTTTCCTATTGAATCTCTTCCTACAAGACTGGGCTATAAGCCAGGAGAATTCAGTTTTTTTTTTTAACTGCTTTTCTGTTATTCCTCCTGCCATCAAGGATCTAACCTCCCAGCATCTTATACCAATTCTGAGTGCATGTTTTCCCAGACCAAGCAACTTGCCTTGACCATTCTTCAAAACTTGGACTTGTAGACACACATGCTTTGGTATTTCTAGAGAACTACTTTCCCCTCTTCAAAAAAGGGATAAGTTTGCTTCTTTACTCCGAGACCTTGGGCATTACCCTCCTTGGCTTTGTGATTCTTTTACCAAAAGAATTAAGAATTTCATAGTTACATCACAGTTTGGAGCTGTCATTTAGTCCCTCATTATAAAATGTTTGTTAATTAGAAGAGACAGCTTTAGTTCTCATTATGCTCTATAACCTGACATTAGTCCATTCTCTGAAGTCTATGTTATTAGGAAGCTCATTCTACAATTATACAAATGGAGGTCAAAATGGTGAAATGAGCTGCTTCCAGTTATGAAGTAGAATATCATGAGCTTTGATTGGATCTCCGCCAAGATACATCCAGTTCTCACACTCTAGGCCAGTGGTTCTCAGCCACGGGTGATTAGACCCAGGTGACACTGACACAGTGTGAAGGTATGGGGTTTATGCTGGGGATCTTGTTCATGGAGACAACGAATGAGCTTAACAAACACTCAAGGTAGGAGAGCAAGACAGAGGCTTTTACTTAGAGAGAAAGCAGGAAGAAAGAGATCCTGGCCCAAACCAGGAGGGAACAAGAGGGCCCCAGGTTGGTGCATTGTCTAGGGGTTTTATAGGGAGTTGAGAGACAAAGGCCTAGGGATGCAGACCTGCTAAATGGTCCCAAAATGTTTATTTTGGAAGAGACATTAAGTTTTTATCAGTCCTTTGGGTTATTTTCAAGAAATGTACTGCTCTGATTCCCTCCCAGGATAGCAGCTTCCTGGTCTGGGAGCATATCAATCATGACTGCCTGACTTGCTCCCAAGGTGAGCTGAGTTATTGTCTGTTTGTTTAAGAGTCTGTTAAGAAATATTTTTAAGCTAATTGGGTATTAAAATGCCATCTTGTATTTAAGATGGAATCCTTCCTATTTTTACGACATTGTTTATGACTGGGCTTGCTTGCTAAATGATTCATCCAGGTTGCAAATGACTTGATTAAAGCTGGAAGAGGAAAAGCAGCACCGGGGTAAGGTAGAAAAAATAAGCTGGGCCCCTCAGCAGGCCAAAGAAAATCCCACAAAGGCATGATTCCATTGACACAATGAATACATGGGCTATGCTGAGGTATTTTCTCTCTTTTTTTTAAATTTCTTATTAAGGTATTATTGATATACACTCTTATGAAGGTTTCACATGAAAAAACAATGTGGTTACTACACTCACCCATATTAGCAGGTCCCCACCCATACCCCATTGCAGTCACTGTACATCAGTATAGTAAAATGCCATACTATTTGTCTTCTCTGTGCTACACTGTTTTCCCCATGAACCCACACACCATGTGTACTAAACATAATACCCCACAATCCCCATCTCCCTTACAAACTGCCCTCCCACATGCCTCCCCTTTGTTAACCGCTAGACCCTTCTTGGAGTCTGTGAGTCTGCTGCTGTTTTGTTCCTTCAGTTTTGCTTCATTGTTGTACTCCACAAATGAGGGAAATCATTTGGCACTTGTCTTTCTCCACCTGGCTTATTTCACTGAGCTTAATATCATCCAGCTACAACCATGATGTTGCAAATGGTAGGATTTGTTCCTTTCTTATGGCCGAATAGCATTCCATCGTGTATATGTACCACCTCTTCTTTATCCATTCATCTACAGATGGATACTTAGGTTGCTTCCATATCTTGGCTATTGTAAATAGTGCTGTGATAAACATAGGGGTGCATATGTCTTTTTTAATCTGAGAAGTTGTATTCTGTGGGTAAATTCCAAGGAGTGGGATTCCCGGGTCAAATGGTATTTCTATTTTTAGTTTTTTGAGGAACCTCCATACTGCTTTCCACAATGGTTGAACTAGCTTACATTCCCACCAGCAGTGTAGGAGGGTTCCCCTTTCTCTGCATCCTCACCAGCATTTGTTGTTCTTAGTCTTTTCGATGCTGGCCATCCTTACTGGTGTGAGGTGATATCTCATTGTGGTTTTAATTTGCATTTCCCTGATGATTAGTGATGTGGAGCATCTTTTCATGTGTCTATTGGCCATCTGAATTTCTTCTTTGGAGAATTGTCTCTTCATATCTTCTGCCCATTTTTTAAACGGGTTATTTGCCTTTTGGGTGTTTAGGCGTGTGAGTCCTTTATATATTTTGGATTTTAACCCCTTGTCGGATATGTTATTTACAAATATATTCTCCCATACTGTAGGATGTCTTTTGGTTGTATTGATGGTGTCCTTTGCTGTACAGAAGCTCTTTAGCTTGATGCCGTCCCATGTGTTCATTTTTGCTTTTGTTTCCCTTGCTCGAGGAGATGTGTTCAGGAAGAATTTGCTCATGTTTATATTCAGGAGATTTTTGCTTATGTTGTCTTCCAAGAGTTTTATGCTTTCATTACTTAAGTTCAGGTCTTTGATCCATTTCAAGTTTACTTTTGTGTATTGGGTTAAACAATAATCCAGGTTCAATCTCTTATATGTAGCTGTCCAGTTTTGCCAACACCAGTTGTTGAAGAGGCTGTCATTTCCCCATTGTTTGTCCATGGCACCTTTATCGTACATTAATTGACCATATATGGTTAGGTTTTTATCTGCACTCTCTAGTCTGTTCCATTGGTTTATGGTTCTGTTCTTGTACCATTACCAAATTGTCTTGATTACTGTTGCTTTTTATTAGAGCTTAAAGTTTGGGAGTGTAATCCCACCAGCTTTATTCTTCCTTCTCAGGATTGCTTTGGCTATTTAGGGTCTTTTGTGGTTCCATATGAATTTTAGAATCATTTGCTCTAGTTCATTGAAGAATACTGTTGGTATTTTGATAGGAATTGCATTGAATCGGTAGATTGCTTTAAGCAGGATGGTCATTTGACAATATTAATTCTTCCTATCCATGAGCACGGGATGAGTTTCCATTTATTTGTATGGTCTTTAATTTCTCTCATGAGTGTCTTGTAGTTTTCTGAGTATAGGTCTTTGACTTCCTTGATTAGGTTTATTCCTGGGTATTTTATTCTTCCTGATGCAATTGTGAATGGAGTTGTTTTCCTGATTTCTCTTTCTGCTAGTTCATCATTAGTATATAGGAATGCAACACATTTCTGTGCATTCATTTTGTATCCCGCAACTTTGTTGAATCCAGATATTAGATCTAATAGTTTTGGAGTGGATAGTTCAGGGTTTTTCATGTACAATATCACGTCATCAGCAAACAGGGACAGTTTAACTTCCTCCTTGCCAATCTGTATGCCTTTTATTTATTTCTGTTGTCTAATTGCCATATCTAGGACCTCCAGAACTATGTTGAATAAAAGTGGGGAGAGTGGGCATCCTTTTGTTTTTCTTGATATTAAAGGAAAAGCTTTCAGCTTCTTACTGTTAACTAAAATGTTGGCTGTAAGTTTATCATACATGCCCTTTACTATGTTGAGGTACTTGCCCTCTATACCCTCTACATATTTTTTGAGAGTTTTTATCATGCATGGATGTTGAATTTTGTCAAATTATTTTTCAGAATCTATGGAGATGATCATGTGGTTTTGTCCTTCTTTTTGTTGATGTGGTGGATGATGTTGATGGATTTTTTAATGTTGTACCATCCTTGCATCCCTGTAATAAATCCTACTTGATCATGATGGATGATATTTTTGATGTATTTTTGAATTCGGTTTGCTAATATTTTGTTGAGTATTTTTGCATCTATGTTCAACAGGGATATTGGTCTGTGATTTTCTTTTCTTGTGGTGTCTTTGCCTGGTTTTGAATTTACCATGGCTCTTTTTGTCACCTAGTATGTGATCTATTCTTGAAAATGTTCCATGTGCACTTGAAAAGAATGTGTACTATGCTGCTTTTGGGTGTAGAGTTCCGTAGATGTCTGTTAGGTCCATCTGGTCTAATGTGTTGTTCAGTGCCTCTGTCTCCTTACATATTCTGTCTGGTTAATCTGTCTTTTGGGGTGAGTGGAGTGTTGAAGTCTCCTAGAATGAACGCATTGCATTCTATTTCCCCTTTTAATTCTGCTACTATTTGTTTCATGTATGTAGGTGCTCCTCTGTTGGATGCATAGATATTTATAATGGTTATATCTTCTAGTTGGATTGACCCCTTTATCATTATGTAATGTCCTTCTTAGTCTCTTGTGACTTTCTTTGTTTTGAAGTCTTTTTTGTCTGATACAAATACTGCAACTTCTGCTTTTTTCTCCCTATTAGTTGCATGAAATATCTTTTTCCATCCCTTCACTTTTAGTCTGTGTATGTATTTGGGTTTGAAGTGAGTCTCTTGTAGGCAGCATACAGTTGGATCTTGTATTTTTATCCATTCAGTGACTCTATGTATTTTGATTGGTGCATTCAGACCATTTACATTTAGGGTGGTTATTGATAGGTATGTACTTTTTGCCACTGCAGGCTTTAGATTTGTGCTTACCAAAGGTTCAGGGGTTACTTTCTTACTATCTCAGAGTCTAACTAAACTCACTCAGTATGCTATTACAAACACAAAGCAAAGGTTCTTTTTTTTCCTTCTTTTTCTTCCTCCTCCATTCTTTATATATTAGGTATCATATTCTGTACTCTTTGTCTATCCCTTGATTGACTTTGGGGGTAGTTGATTTAATTTTGTATTTGCTTAGTAATTAACTGTTCTACTTTCTTTACTGTGGTTTTACTGCCTCTAGTGACAGCTATTAAACCTTAGGGACACTTCCATCTATAGCAGTCCCTCCAAAATATACTGTAGGGATGGTTTGTGGGAGATAAATTCTCTCAGCTTTTGCTTATCTGGAAATTGTTTATTCCTTCTTTCAAATTTAAATGATAATCTTGCCAGATAAAGTATTCTTCATTCAAGGCTCTTCTGCTTCATTGCATTAAATACATCATGCCACTCCCTTCTGGCCTGTAGTGTTTCTGCTGAGAAGTATGATGATAGCCCAATGGGCCTTCCTTTATATATGATCTTATTTCTCTCTCTGGCTGCTTTTAATAGTCTGTCCTTACCCTTGATCTTTGCCATTTTAATTACTATATGTCTTGATGTTGTTTTCCTTGTGTCCCTTGTGTTGGGAGATCTGTACACCTCTATGGCCTGTGAGACTATCTCTTCCCCAGATTAGGGAAGTTTTCAGCAATTACCTCCTCAAAGATACTTTCTATCCTTTTCTCTCTCTTCTTCTTCTTCTGGTACCCCTATAATATGAATATTGTTCTATTTGTATTGTTCACACAGTTATCTCAATATTCTTTCTTTCATTCTTAGAGATCCTTTTTTCTCTGTTCCTCAGCTTCTTTGTATTCCTCTTCTCTAATTTCTATTTCATGTATCATCTCCTCCACTGTATCTAATCCACTTCTATAACCTTCCGTTTTATGTTTCATTTCTGATACTGTGTTCCATAATGATTGGATCTGTAACTGGAATTCATTCCTGAGTTCTTGAATATTTTTCTGTTCCTCCATGAGCATGTTAATGATTTTTATTTTGAAATCTCTTTCAGGAATATTCATGAGATCGATTTCATTTAAATGTTTCTCTGGTGTATTCATAATTTTGCTTTGAACCAGATTCTTTTCACGTTTCATATTTGTATGTGGCATCCTATAGTGTCCAGAAGCTCTACTCTCTGGAGCTGCTCAGCCCCTGGAACAATGTCAGGGGTCACAGGGGAGCAGTGTTGGTGCCTGGGGGGAGGAAGGAACTGTTTCCTGCTTCCAACCTGCTATGCCTGTGTCCATGGCCATAACCAGTGGGCTGAGCATATTGGTATAATCCTCTATGCTTTGTGTTTGTAGCTCCTGTAGGCGGGGTTTAACACTAGGTGGCCTGACACCGGGGCTGGGTGTTCTGGTTTGTGAGCCTCCTGGCTGGGAGGAAGGCACAGAAGGCTGTGTATCATGGAGGGGGTGTGCTTGGCGCTCCATAGCCAGCCAGGGGGCTGAAAGCTCCCAATCTGCTGGGCAGAGTGCACCCGACAATTTTGTCTAACTGTCCTTTCTCCTGAGCAGTAAGCTCCATGCAATCCTTGCCCCTTTAGCCTCCTTCTTGGTGTTAGGAGGTCTCTAAGACTGCTTGTCTTTCTTTTTTCCCAGAGGCAGTGAATATGGATTCCTGTTGTCCACAAGAAACTGGAATCTCAGTCTCTCCAGGTATTCTGCCTGTCTTACCTTTCAAACGCCCCTAATCATGAGAGCATCATGAAATGTAGGTTTGTGCTGCCAGAGCAGATCTCCAGAGCTAGGTATTCAGCACTCCCTCCCTGCTCCTTTTCTCTTCCTCCTACCGGTAAGCTGTGGTGGTGGAAGGGCTTGGGTCAAGCCAGGCCATGGCTTTGGTGCACTACCCTGTTCCATGAGGTCTGTTCTTTTCTCCAGGTGTATGCAGTCTGGCACAGCATTCTTTCTTGTTGCTATTTCAGGATTAGTTGTATTAATTATATTTTTGTATTATATGCGGTTTTAGGAGGAGGCCTCTGTCTCAGCTCTCATGCTGCCATCTTTAATCCCCCAGGTGTCGTGAGGTATTTTCTTATCTGGGGGATATTCAAACATTCTAGGTCAAGTTTTTCCTGGATTTTTAGTTTTAACTAATTTTACTGAAAAATGCCTATATTCCTACTTTTATATTTTTACCCCAAAGAAGTAATGTGACTCTGACTTTGCTTAATGTTTAACACGGTTTTGTTAGGGGTTTCTTTGCACATTGTTACATTGTTCTGACTGTGATTAACCTGCTTTATTTTTTTTCCTGGAGGGCCTCAACCTACTCTGTCTAAACCCATACTACCTGTCTCAAGACAACAGTTAATAATGTGAAGACTGTGAATTGAAACAGAGGATGAAACAAAGGTATGGATGACAGGGTGGCTCTCTTCTGATTATAGAGGTTTCTGCCCAGTTCCTGAGGTAATGATAAAAATCCCTGTTTTATGAGGAACCTCCATACTGCTCCATACTGTTTTCTTAGTGGCTGTACCAATTTTATATTCCTAACAGTGTGCAAGCATTCCCTTTCTCCACATCCTCAACAGAATGTGCTATGTTTAGTCAATTTGATAATAGAATTCATGACAGGAATGAAATAATATCTCATTGTGATCTTGATCTGTGTTTTCTTGGTAAGTAATCTTGTTGAAAGCCTTTTCATGTATGTGTTAGGCAGGGAAATATATATGAGCAAGGTGAAAGAGAATAAAGCCAGGAAAGCCCACTAAAAAACACCCAGCATTAATGAGTTAATCAGTTAAAGCTCAAAAGTCCGGGAGTAATTTGGCCTGGAATGTTTGAATATTCCCCGGATAAAGGAGGGTACCTCACCATAGCCCATGTCTTATTGTGTTAATCATGCAATCCCAGCTTTGTTTTTTTAATAATTTATTTTGGTATCATTAATCTACAATTACATGTGCAATATTATGGTTATTAAACTACACCCTTCATCAGGTCCCCGCCACCAACACCCTTACAGTCACTGTCCATCAGCGTGGTGAGATGCTACAGAATCACTACTTGTCTTCTCTGAGTTGTACAGCCCTCCCCATGCCCCCCCAACATTACATCTGCTAATTGTAATGCCCCTTTTTCCCTCTTATACCTCCCTTCCCAGCCATATTCTCCAGTCCTTTACCCTTTGGTAACTATTAGACCATTCTTGGGTTCAGTGAGTCTGCTGCTGTTTTGTTCCTTCAGTTTTTTTCTTTGTTCTTATACTCCACATATGAGTGAAATCATTTAATACTTGTCTTTTTCGGCTTGGCTTATTTCACTGAGCATAATACCCTCTAGCTCATCCATGTTGTTGCAAATGGTAGGATTTGTTTTCTTCCTATGGCTGAATAATATTCCATGTGTATATGTACCACATCTTCTTTATCCATTCATCTACTGATGGACACTTAGGTTGCTTCCATTTCTTGGCTATTGTAAATAGTGCTGCAATAAACATAGGGGTGCATCTGTCTTTTTCAAATTGGGCTGCTGCAATCTTAGGGTAAATTCCTAGGAGTGGAATTCCTGGGTCAAATGGTATTTCTATTTTGACTTTTTTGAGGAACCTCCATACTGCTTTCCACAATGGTTGAACTAATTTGCATTCCCACCAGCAGTGTAGGAGGGTTCCCTTTTCTCCACATCCTTGCCAACATTTGTTGTTGTTTGTATTTTGGATGTTGGCCATCCTCACTGGTGTGAGGTGATATCTCATTGTGGTTTTAATCTGCATGTCTCTGACAATTACCAACGTGGAGCATCTTTTCATGTGCATGTTAGCAATCTGAATTTCTTCTTTATAGAAGTGTCTATTCATGTCCTCTGCCCAATTCTTAATTGGATTATTTGCTTTTTGTTTGTTAAGGTGCGTGAGTTCATTATGTATTTTGTATGTCAACCCCTTATCAGATACGTCATTTATGAATATATTCTCCCATACTGTAGGATGTCTTTTTGTTCTACTGATGGTGTCCTTTGCTGTACAGAAGCTTTTCAGCTTGATATAGTCCCACTTGTTCATTTTTGCTTTTGTTTCCTTGCCCGGGGAGATATGTTCATGAAGAAGTTGCTCATGTTTATGTCCAAGAGATTTTTGCCTATGTTTTTTTCTAAGAGTTTTATGGTTTCATGACTTACATTCAGGTCTTTGATCCACCTTGAGTTTACCTTTGTGTATGGGGCTAGACAGTAGTCCAGTTTCATTCTCTTACATGTAGCTGTCCAGTTTTTCCAACACCAGCTGCTGAAGAGGCTGTCATCTCCCCATTGTATATCCTAGGCTCCTTTATCAAATATTAATTGACTGTATATGTTTGGGTTAATGTTTGGATTTTCTATTCTGTTCCACTGGTCTGTGAGTCTGTTTTTGTGCCAATACCAACTTGTCTTGATTACTGTGGCTTTGTAGTAGTGCTTGAAGCCAAAGAGCATAATCCCCCTTGTTTTATTCCTCCTTCTCAGGATTGCTTTGGCTATTCGGGGTCTTTTGTGGTTCCATGTGAATTTTAGAATTACTTGTTCCAGTTCATTGAAGAAAGCTGTTGGTAGTTTGATATGAATTGCGTTGAATATGTAGATTGCTTTAGGTAGTATAGCCATTTTGACAATATTTATTCTTCCTAGCCAAGAGCATAGGATGAGTTTCCATTTGTTAGTGTCCTCTTTAATTTCTCTTAGGAGTGTCTTGTAGTTTTCAGAGTACAGGTCTTTCACTTTCTTCGTTAGGTTTATTCCTAGGTATTTTATTCTTTTTGATGCAATTGTGAATGGAATTGTTTTTCTGATTTCTCTTTCTGTTAGTTCATCGTTAGTGTATAGGAAAGCAACAGATTTCTGTGTGTTAATTTTGTATCCTGCAACTTTGATGAATTCAGATATTAGCTCTAGTAGTTTTGGAGTGGAGTCTTTAGGGTTTTTTATGTACAATATCATGTCATCTGCAAATAGTGACAATTTGACTTCTTCTTTACCATCTGGATGCCCTGTATGTCTTTGTTTTGCCTGATTGCCGTAGCTAGGACCTCCAGTACTATGTTGAATAACAGTGGGGAGAGTGGGCATCCTTGTCTTGTTCCCAATCTTAGATGAAAAGCTTTCAGCTTCTTGCTGTTAAGTATGATGTTAACTGTGGGTTTGTCGTTTATGGCCTTTATGATATTGAGGTACTTGCCATCTATACCTATTTTGTGAGAGTTTTAATCATGAATGGATGCTGAATTTTGTCATATGCTTTTTCAGCATCTATGGAGATGATCATGTGGTTTTTGTTCCTCTTTTTGTTGATGTAGTGGATCATGTTGATGGATTTTCGAATGTTGTACCATCCTTGCATCCCTGGGATGAATCCCACTTGATCATGGTGTATGATCCTCTTGATGTATTTTTGAATTTGGTTTGCTAATATTTTGTTGAGTATTTTTGCATCTACATTCATCAGGGATATTGGTCTGTAATCTTTTTTGGTGAGGTCTTTACCCGGTTTTGGTATTAGAGTGATGCTGGCATCATAGAATGAGTTTGGAAGTGTTCCCCCCTCTTCTATTCTTTGAAAATCTTTAAGGAGAATGGGTGTTATTTTTTCTCTATATGTTTGGTAGAATTCAGAGGTAAATCCATCTGGTTCGGGGGTTTTGTTCTTGTGTATTTTTTTGATTACCGATTCAATTTCGTTGCTGGTGATTGGTCTGTTTAGTTTTTCTGTTTCTTGCTTTGTCAGTCTTGGAAGGCTGTATTTTTCTAAGAAGTTGTCCATTTCTTCTATGTTTTCCAGCTTGTTAGCATATAGATTCTCATAGTATTCTCTTATAATTTTTGTATTTCTGTGGGGTCCATCGTGATTTTTCCTTTCTCATTTCTGATTCTGTTTATGTGTGTAGATTCTCTTTTTCTCTTAATAAGTCTGGCTAGGGGTTTATCTATTTTGTTTATTTTTTCAAAGAACCAGCTCTTGGTTTCACTGATTTTTTTCTATTGTTTTATTCTGCTCAATTTTATTTATTTCTTCACTGATCTTTATTATGTCCCTCCTTCTGGTGACTTTGGGCCTCATTTGTTCTTCTTTTTCCAATTTCAGTAATTTTGTCTTTAGACTATTCATTTGGAAATGTTCTTCCTTCTTTAAATAGGCCTAGATTGCAATATACTTTCCTCTTAGAACTGCCTTTGCTGTGTCCCACAGAAGTTGTGGCTTTGTGTTGTTGTCATTAGTCTCCATATATTCTTTGATTTCTGTTTTGATTTGGTCATTAACCCATTGATTAATTAGGAGAATATTGTTAAGTCTCCATGTATTTGTGAGCCTTTTAGATTTCTTTCTAAAATTTATTTCTAGTTTTATACCTTGGTGATCTGAGAAGTTGGTTGGTAGGATTTCCATATTTTTGAATTTACTGAGGTTCTTTTTGTGGCCTAGTCTGTGGTCTATTCTGGAAAATGTTCCATGTGCACTTGAGAAGAATGTGTATCCTGTTGCTTTTGGGTGCAGAGTTCTGTAGATTTCTGTTAGGTCCATCTGTTCTAGTGTGTTGTTCAGTGCCTCTGTGTCTTTACTTATTCTCTGTCTGGCTGATGTGTCCTTTGGAGTGAGTGGTGTGTTGAAGTCTCCTAAAATGAATGCATTGCTGTCTATTTCCTCCTTTAATTCTGTTAGTATTTGTTTCACATATACTGGTGCTCCTGTGTTGGGTGCATATATATTCATAAAGGTTACATCTTATTGTTGGACTGACCCCGTTATCATTATGTAATGTTCTTCTTTATCTCCTGCTACTTTCTTCGTTTTGAAGTCTATTTTGTCTGATACAAGTACTGCAACACCTGCTCTTTTCTCCTTGTTGTTTGCATGAAATATCTTTTTCCATCCCTTCACTTTTGGTCTGGGTATGTCTTTGGGTTTAAACTGAGTCTCTTGAAGGCAGCATATAGATGGGTCTTGTTTTTTTTGTCCATTCAGTGACTCTATGTCTTTTGACTGGTGCATTCAGTCCATTTACATTTAGGGTGATTATGGATAGGTGTGTACTTATTGGCATTGCAGGCTTGAGATTCGTGGCTACCAAAGGTTCAAGGTTAACTTCCCTACTATCTAAAAGTCTAACAACTAACTTAATATGCTATTACAAACACAATCTAAAGGTTCTTTGTTTGTTTGTTTGTTTCCTCCTTTTTCTTTCTTCTCCATTCTTTATATATTAGGTATCCTATTCTGTACTGTTTGTCTATCCCTTGACTGACTTTGGGGATAGTTAATTTAATTTTTCATTTTCTTAGTAATTAGCTGTTCTATTTTCTTTACTGTGGTTTTATTACCTCTGGTGAAAGCTATTAATCCATAGGAACACTTCCATCTATAGAAGTCCTTCCAAAATACACTATAGAGATGGTTTGTGGGAGGCAAATTCTCTCAGCGTTTGCTTATCTGGGAATTGTTTAATCTCTCTGTCAAATTTAAATGATAATCTTGCCAGATAACGTAATCTTGGTTCAAGGCCCTTCTGCTTCATTGCATTAAATACATCATGCCACTCCCTTCTGGCCTGTAAGGTTTCTCCTGAGAAGTCTGATGATAGTCTGATGGGTTTTCTTTTGTATGTGATCTTATTTCTTTCTCTGGCTGCTTTTAATAGTCTGTCCTTATCCTTGATCTTTGCCATTTTAATTATTATATGTCTTGCTGTTGTCTTCCTTGGGTCCCTTGTGTTGGGAGATCTGTGCATCTCCAGGGCCTGAGAGACTATCTCCTTTCCCAGATTGGGGAAGTTTTCCGCAATCACCTTCTCAAAGACACTTTCTGTCCCCTTTTCTCTCTCTTCTTCTTCTCGTACCCCTATAATGCGAATATTGTTCCGTTTGGACTGGTCACACAGTTCTCTCAATATTCTTTCATTCTTAGACATCCTTTTTTCTCAGTGCCTCGGCTTCTTTGTATTTCTCTTCTCTAGTTTCTCTTTCATTTATTGTCTCCTCCACCGTATCCAATCTGCTTTCAATACCGTCCATTGTGTTCTTCAATGATTGGATCTCTGACTGGAATTCATTCCTGAGTTCTTGAATATCTTTCCATACCTCCATGAGCATGTTCATGATTTTTATTTTGAACTCCCTTTCAGGGAGAGTCATAAGGTCCATATCATTTAAATCTTTCTCAAGAGTTGTATTCATAATTTAACTCTGGACCAGGTTCTTTGGTGTTTCATATTTGTGTATGGCGCCCTCTAGTGCCCAGAAACACTACTCTCTGGAGCTGCTCAGCCCCTGTAGCAATGCAGGGATTGTAGGGGAGTGGTATTGGTGACTCTGGGGAGGAAAGGGCTGTTTCCTGGTTCCTGGCTGCTATGTCTGTCTCCACTGCCTGAACCAGTGGGCTGAGCACACAGGTATAAGCCTCTGTGCTTTGCATTTTTAGTTGCTGTAGACAGATCTTCCCTCTGTCTGGACTAACACCAGGGAAGGATTTCCCGGTTTGCAAGCCCAGTGGGGCTGGACAGAAGAAAGGCACACTAGTCTGCCTGTCACCGAAGGGCTTCTTGGAGCTGTGTAGGCAGCCAGGAAGCTGGAGCACCTGAAGATCATGACAGCTCCCACCCTGCTGGGCAGAGTGCACCCGACAATTTTGTCTGCCTGTCATTTCTCCTGAGCAGTAAGCTCTGTGCAATCCTTGCCCCTTTAGCAGCCTTCTTGCTAAGGGATTCTTTGTTAGGAAGTCTCTCAGACTGCCTGCCTTTCTTCTGTCCCCCAGCAGCTGGGTATGGATCCCTGCTTTCACAAGCAGCTGGAATCTTAGTCTGTGCAGGAATTCTGCCTGTCTTAGCTTTCCAATCCCCTAATTATAAGAGTATCATGCAAGCACCATGAAATGTAGGTTTGTGCTCCCAGGGCAGATCTCCAGAGTTAGGTATTCAGCAGTCCCACATCTCCACTCCCTCCCTGCTCTGTTCCTGTTCCTCCTGCCAGTGAGCTGGGGTGGGGGAAGGGCTTGGATCCCACAGGACCACAGCTTTAGTACATTACCCTTTTCTGTGAGGGCTGCTCTTGTCTCCAGGTGTATGCAGTTTGTTGCCATCCGCTTTCCTGTTGCTCTTTCAAGAGTAGTTGTAGTAGCTTTATTTTCATATTATATGAGGTTTTAGGAGGAAGCCTCTGTCTCACCTCTCTCGCCGCCATCTTTAATCCTCTTTTCCCCAGCTTAGTTTTTAACCTTACCTATAGGCTCTTTGTTTTCTATTTCAACTGTACTCAAGTAATTTGCAACCTGGGCAACTAATTTAGCAAGCAGGCCCAGTCATAAACAACATAGTAAAAGGCAGGAAGGATTCCATATTTAAAATAGGTTGCATTTTAAAACCCGGGAAGTAAAGAAGTAAGAATCTTAACTTACTCTTTAGGAAGGAGACAATAACTCAGCCTGCCTTGTGGGCTGGACAGTGGTCTTGTTTGATATGCTCCCAAACCAAGAAGCCCGTTTCTCAGGGAGAAATCACAGCAATAAATTTCTTGCGTTGAGTTAATTTTAAACCTTCAGGGAACACTTAACAAGCCAGCATGCCTGTCCCTTAGTCACATTCCTGAAAAAGGGGGCACCTTAACCTTTCAGGGTGCTCCTCTCTCTGAGGTCTCCCACATTTTGTAAGTGTGTCTGACTTTTCCAAACCTTTACAGGCACATTTTCTCTGGGGCAGCCCACACTCCCCTTTCTCCATGTGTGCTCCTTTTTGCCTTATATAAACTTCTCACTGCTCACTTTAAATGTATTGTCTGAACCTTCCAGTGGTGTTTTTGTTACTTTGTTGTCATTCTAATCCTCTGGATTTCAGTTTAAACCTTTACTCTCTCTGTCCTATTTCAGAGAAGTAGGGAGGGGCTGCTAAGGGCTCAGATCTGAGTTTGCAAAGTACCATCGACCACGTGACTGGGAACTGCAGTTTATAGTCATGCTCTTTAGTAGCCTGCCTGAAAATCTCCTTTCTTCACCTATAAGAAGTTCACAGAAAATAATCTCATTCCATCCAGTGGTCTGTAGGTTCCTCAATGCCTGGGGTGTAAGGAACTCAGTTTCCCATGCCGTGCAGATCAAGCAGACCCTGGATGCCAGATGACACTGGCTTGATAAGTTAGCAGGGGTTGTGCCCCATGCTGAGTACTTGTTCAATAGACTGCCTTTATTATTCTATTCTGTCATTCCCTAATGCTCTCCCTTTAGTGAATTCCTTCCTCACCTTGCACTCTGACTTCCCTGTGTCTGGATCCGAACCAAACTCCCCCCAAGATATCTACTGGCCATTTTTTTTGCCTTCCTTGGGAAAATATTTAAGTCCTTTACCCATTTGGAATCAGATTATCCTTTTGTTTGCACCTGAGTGATATGTGTTCCTCATATGTTTTGGATATTAAACACTCATCAGCTATATGGTGTCCATTTATTTTCTACCATTCTGTATGTTGCCTTTTAATATTGTTGATTATTTCTTTTACCATACAGAAGCTTTTTAACATGATGCAGTCTCACTGGTTTACTTTTGCTTTTATTGCTTGTGTCTTTGGTATCATGTCCAGAGAAATCTTTGACAAGACCAACATCAAGAAGCTGTTTCTTTCCATATTACTTTAGGAGTTTTATAGTTTCAGGTCTTAAATTTAAGTCATTCATTTCAAGTTAATTTTGAGGGGTTCTATTTCATTCCTTTGCATATGAATATCCAGTTTACCTTACACCATTTATTGAAGAGACTATCCTTTCCCCATTGTGTATTATTTGTTTTTTATTTTTGTCAAATATTAGTTGACCATAAATGCAGGGGGTTATTTGTAAAATTGACAAGTTACAAACCAGGACATGACCAAATATATTATAAATCACAATATCACAGTTGCAAATGTATTATCAGATGGAAAATTAATAAGAATTGTCACAATGCCCCCAGTTCTTAAGCTCTGGTGCAGGGATGCTTGATCAGAGATAATTTTTGTCCCTGAGTTTATTTGGCCATGTCTAGAGGGCTGCTGTTAACAGAATTCACAGGACTGCAGTCCGCAGAAATATTTACCCAGGCCAAAATTTCAATAGTGAGAGGATGAGAAAACCCATCCTAGACCACTATTTCTCCCACTTCATTGCATATACAAATCAACAAAGTCTGGAGATGGAATACAAATTCTGATTCATCATGTCTGCAGTGGGCTCAAGACTATGCATTTCTAACAAGTTGCCAGGTGGTGTTGACATTGTAGATTTTGTTCTGTGGATCATGCTTGCTAAGTAGCAAGGCTGTGTTCTTGTGTCAGAATTTTCCATTCACTATGGCAGGCACTGTGGACACAGCTGAATAAGAGGTCCTAATTAGAAGAATAAAACTCAATGATCAGCTATAATCTGCACTAATAGTTAAAGTCCACGTTGCCTGAAGACCAGGCAAGGTAGTGACATACAAAGAATGATATTTTTGAGTGTGCAAAACTGTGGTCTCAGAGTTCCCCCTATTATAAAATTACATAAATTTCTTTGTGAATGGTAGTTATCTTTTTAATATAAGTAACAAAACTCTTGACTATTCTTTTATGAAAACAGAAAAATTGCTTGAGGTGATATGTGTCATTTGAGAAAAAATAAATATTCTTAAAGGATCCATGTGGCCCCATAAACAAAATAGGAATTTCCAAATATTTCTAATCAAAACTGAAAAAATGGTGTGGAGTAGTAAAAAAGTAATGGAAACTTCCTGTGTATCAGACAAATGATGAAGCTTCATAAAGGGGTGACAACATGTAAAAAGAAGTGGAGTCAAAGGAATGGACACTCATGGAAATAAATAGGAGAAGTTCTCCTTCCAACATCTGATCAAAGAAAAGCAATTTCTGGTGCTGAAGCTTTAACCCTATAATCAAGGGCATTTATTCAGCCCTACCACCATTATTCCATTTACACCTGCCATCCCAAAGAATGCTTTCAGAGCCCCTTTTCTGTCCTTGTTTCTCAGATATAGATGAAGGGGTTCAGCATGGGTATGACCACAGTATATATCACCATGGTTGCTGCACTTGAGTGTGAGATGGGGCAGCAGTAGAGGCAAGGTGGTATAGTCCAAGGCTTCTATAATAAAATAAGAAGACAATGGAGATGTGAGAAATACAGGTGAAAAATGATTTATATTTCCCCTGAGCTGATGACACTCCATGCTTGCAGGAAATAATCTTATAGTAGGAGAAAAGGATCCCAGAAAGGGAACCACCTGCCAGCAGCACTGATACAAAATGTAATTAAGAAAGCGTCAAAACAGGCAATTTGGAGCATCTGATTGAGTTCACAGACAAATTGGAGGATTTCCAAGTCTGTATAGAAGTACAGTTGGAGCACCATTAAGCTTTGCAACAAGGAATATAGGGCACTCATGATACAGGACAGCAGGACAAGCAGTCCACAGTGCCTGAGGTTCATGTTGACTGTGTAATGCAGGGAGTGGCTGATGACCACATATTGGACACAGGCCATCACAGACAGGAGAAAGTCATCCAAAATGTGAAAGGATATGAAAAAATACATCTGGCTGATATATTTTGCATAGGTTATTGCTTTCCTTTGTGTCTGGATGTTCAGGAGCATCTTTGGGTTGATGGTGGAGGTGAAGCAGATGTCCACAAAGGATGGATTGGAGAGGAAGAAGTACATGGGTGTGTGCAGGCGGGAAACTGAGCTGACAGCCAGGATGATGGGGAGGTTTCCAGACACAGTGATTAGGTACATTGAGAGGAAAAGAAAAGCCCAAATAAGAGGGACTGTAGTTCTCAATATTCTGAAAGACCCAGAAAAATAAACACCAAGACATATAATGAAACTCCTGCAAGGTTCTCTGAGTCCATGTGGGACAGGTGACTACTAGTGACTAATATTCACACACACAGGCATTAGTAATGTAGCATAAATATTATGTGCATATTGGCTGATTCAAGATGGAGGCATGAGAGGTGAGAAAGATAACTCCCCAAACCACATACAATATGAAAACATAATTAATACAACTAATCCTAAAAGAACAACAGGAAAGAAGGCTGCACCAGACTGCATATACCTGCAGAAAAGGGCAGACCTCATGAAATAGGGTAGCATACCAAAATCTTGAACTCGCTGGACCCAAGCCCTTCCCCTACCCCAGCTCACTAGTGGGAGGAAGAGAAATGGAGCAGAGAGGAGGTGGAAGCCTAGGACTGTTGAACACCCAGCCCTAGAGATCTCCTACGGGAGCACAAGCCAACATTGCATGGTGCTCTGGAAATTAGTGGGGTTGGAAAGCTAAGACAGGTGGAACACTTGGAGAAACTGAGATTTCAGCCATTTGTAGAGGACAGGGATCCACATCTGCCTGCTCTGGGAGAAAGGAAAGGCAGGCAGTCTGAGAGGCTTCCTAGCAGCAAGAGTGCTGCTGAAGGGGTGAGGTTTGCACAGAGCATGCTGTGCGGGAGAAGGGTTAGGTGGACAAGGTTGTCTGGGTGTGCTCTGCCCAGCAGATTGGGAACTTTCCGGGGCTATAGGCGCTCCATCCTCCTGGGAAGCTACTAAGCTGTGAGGCCCCACACAGTGATACGCAGCCTGCTGCACCTTCTCAGTGGCCTTCTGGTACCAGCTCGCAAACCAGCAGTACCTGCCCTGGTGTCAGGCCAGCCAGAGGGAGGCCCCGCCTACGGCAGCTACAGACACAAAGCACAGAGGCTTACACCTGTGTGCTGGTCCACTTGTTCTGACAGTGGAGAGAGTCACTGCAACTGGGAAGCAGGAAACAGTTCTTCCTTCCCTAGGCAACAGTGCTGCTCCCCTGTGACCCCCAACATCACTCCAGGGGATAAACAAATCCAGAGAGTAGAGCTTCTGGGCACTAGAGGCCGACACATACAAATATGAAACATCAAAGGAACCTGGTTCAAACAAAAAGCCATTAACACCAGAAAAAGAGCCAAATGAAACTGAGCTCACCAATTTTCCCAAAAGAGAGTTCAAAATAAAAATCATAAACATGTTCATGGAGGTAAAGAAAAATATTCAAGAACTCAGGGATGTATTTAGGATGGAGATTCAATCATTAAGAAATTCTATATCTGAAATGAAACATACAATGGATTTAAAAGCAGATTAGATGTAGTAGAAGAGACAGTAAATGGAATAGAAATTAGAGAAGAGGAATACAAAGAAGCAGAGGCACAGAGAGGAAAAACTGATCTCTAAGAATGAAAGAATATTGAGAGAACTGTGAGACCAACCCAAACAGAACAATATTCGCATTATAGGGGTACCAGAAGAAGAAGAAGAGAGACAGAAATGGATAGAAAGTGTCTTTGAGGCGGAAACTGCTGAAAACCTCCAAAATCTGGGGAAGGACATAGTCTCTCAGCTCATGGAGGTGCACATATATCCCAGCACAAAAGACCAAAGGAAGATAACACCAAGACATATAATAATCAAAATGGCAAAGATCAAGGATAAGGACAGATATTTAGAAGCAGCAAGAGATAGAAAAAGATCACATACAAAGGAAAACCCATCAGGCTATCATCAGACTTCTCTACAGAAACCTTACAGGCCAGAAGGGTGTGGCATGATATATTTAACGCAATGAAACAAAAGGGCCTCAAACCAAGAATACTCTACCCAGCAAGGTTATCACTTAAACCTTAAGGAGGGATTAAACAATTCCCAGATAAAAATAGGCTGAGGGAATTTGCTTCCCACAAACCACCTCTACAGTGCATTTTGGAGGGACTGCTATGGATGGAAGTACTCCTAAGGCTAAATAGCTGTAACCATGGGAAATACAGCAAAGTAAAACAATTAATTATTAAGCAGATGCAAAATCAAATCAACTACCCCCAAAGTCAATCAAGAGATAGACAAAGAGTACAGAATATGATACCTAATATATAAAGAATTGAGGAGGAAAAAATGGAGCGAAAAAAAGAACCTTTAGGTTGTTTTTGTAATAGCGTACAGTTTGTTAAATTAGGCTTTTACATAGTAAGGGAATTATCCTTGAACTTTTGGTAACCATGAATCTAAAGCCTTCAATGGCAATAAGTACATACCTATCTGAATGCACCAATCGAAATACATAGAGTCACTGAATGGATAAAAAAAACAAGACCCATCAATGTGCTGGCTACAAGAGACTCACTTCAAACCCAAAGACATACACAGACTGAAAGTAAAGGGATGGAAAAGGGTATTTCATGCAACTAATAGGGAGAAAAAAGCAGGAATTGCAGTACTTGTGTTAGAAAAAATAGACTTCAAAACAAAGAAAGTCATAAGAGACAAAGATGGACATTACCTAATGATAAAAAGGTCAATCCAAAAAGAAGATATAACCATTATAAATATCTATGTGCCCAACACGGGAGCACCTACATATGTGAAACAAATACTAACAGAATTAAAAGGAGAAATAGAATTCAATGGATTCATTCTAGGAGACTTCAACACTCCACTCACTCTGAAGGACAGATCAACCAGACAGAAAACAAGTAAGGAGACAGAGGCACTGAACAACACAATAGAACAGATGGACCTAACAGTCATCTACAGAACTCTCCACCCAAAAGCAGCAGAATACACATTCTTCTCAAGTGCACATGGAACATTTTCAAGAATAGATCATATACCAGGCCACAAAAAGAGCCTCGGTTAATTCAAAAAGATTGAAATTGTACCAACCTGTTTCTCAGACCACAAAGGTATGAAACTAGGAATAAATTATGCAAAGAAAATGAAAAATCCCACAAACACATGGAGAGTTCACAACATGCTCCTAAATGACCAATGGATTAATGACCAAATAACAACAGAGATCAAGCAATATATGGAGACAAATGACAACAATAATTCAAAAACCGCAAAATCTGTGGGATGCAGCAAAGGCCGTGTTAAGAGGAAAGTATATTGCAATAGAGGCCTACCTCAGGAAATAAGAACAATCCTATATTAGCAATCTAAACTCACAATTAATGAAACTAGGAAAAAAAAGAACAAATGAGGCCCAAAGTCAGTAGAAGGAGGGACATAATAAAGATTAGAGCAGAAATAAATAAAATGGAGATGAATAAAACTACAGAATCAATGAAAGAAGGAGCCGGTTCTTTGAGAAAATAAACATAATAGATAAACCCCTAGCCAGGCTTATCAAGAAAAAAAGAGAGTCTAAACACATAAACAGAATCAGAAATGAGAAAGGAAAAATCACTATGGACACCACAGAAATACAAAGCATTATGATAGAATACTATGAAAAATTATATGATAATAACAGGCTAACCTAGAAGAAATGGACAACTTTTGAGAAAAATACAACTTTCCAAGGATGACACAGGAGGAAACCGAAAATCTGAATAGACCAATTACCAGCAATGAAATCAAAATAGTAATTAAAAAACTACCTAAGACAAAACCCCTGTACAAGATAGTTTCACTGCTGAATTTTATCAAACATTTAGAGGAGACCTAATTCCCATCCTCCTTAAAGTTTTCCATAAAGTAGAAGAGGAGGGAACACTCCCAAACTCATTCTATGAGGCCAGCATCACTCTAATACCAAATCAAGGCAAAGACAACACAAAAAAAGAAA
This sequence comes from Smutsia gigantea, assembly GCA_032199065.1. Taxonomy (NCBI): domain Eukaryota; kingdom Metazoa; phylum Chordata; class Mammalia; order Pholidota; family Manidae; genus Smutsia; species Smutsia gigantea. The sequence continues at coordinate 94,850 of JAVSCE010018376.1, forward strand.
ATTACAGACCAATAGCCCTGATGAACATAGATCGAACATACTCAACAAAATATTAACAAACCGAATTCAAAAATACACCAAAAAGATGATCCATCATGATCAAGTATGATTTATAATGGGGATGCAAGTATGGTACAACATTAAAAAATCCATCAACATCATCCACCACATCAACAAAAAGGACAAACACCACATGATCATCTCCACAGATGCTGAAAAAGCATTCGACTAAATTCAACATCTATTCATGATAAAAACTCTCAACAAAATGGGTATAGAGGGAAAGCACCACAACATAATAAAGGACATATATGACAAACCCACAGCCAACATCACACTTAAAAGCGAAAAGCTGAAAGCTTTTCCTTTAAGATCGGGAACAAAACAAGGATTCCCACCCTCCCCACTTTTATTCAACGTAGTTGTGGAGTTCCTAGACATGTCAGTTAGACAACACGAAGAAATAAAAGGCACCCAGATTGGCAAGGAAGAAGTTAAACTGTCCTTGTTTGCAGATGACATGACTTTGTACATAAAAAACCCTAAAGAATTCATTCCAAAACTACTAGATCTAATATCTGAATTCAGAAAAGTTGCAGGATATGAAATTAATACACAGAAATGTTACATTCCTATACACTAACAATGAACTAGCAGAAAGAGAAATCAGAAAAACAATTCCATTCTCAATTGCATCAAAAAGAATAAAATACCTAAGAATAAACCTAAAGAGGGAAGTTAAAGACCTATACTCTGAAAACTATAAGACTCTCATGAGAGAAATTAAAGAAGATGCCAATAAATGGAAACACATTCTGTGCTCATGGATAGGAATAATTAATATTGTCAAAATGGCCATCCTGCCTAAAGCAATCTAGAGATTGAATGCAATTCCTATCAAAATACCTACAGCATTCTTCAACAAACTAGAGCAAATAGTTCTAAAATTCATATGGAACCCCAAAAGACCCCAAACAGCCAAAGCAATCCTGAGAAGGAAGAATAAAGCTGGGGGCATCTCACTTCCCAACTTCAAGCTCTACTTCAAAACTATAGTGATCAAGACAATTTGGTACTGGCACAGAACAGAACTATAGACCAATGGAACAGACTAGAGAGCCCAGATATAAACCCAACAATATATGGTCAATTAATATATGAAAAAAGAGCCATGGATATACAATGGGGAAATGGCAGCCTCTTCGACACCTGGTGCTGGCAAAACTAGACAGCTACATACAAGAGAATGAAACTGGATTATTGTATAACCCCATACACAAAAGTAAACTCAAAATTGATAAAAGACCTGAATGTACATCATGAAACCATAAAACTCTTAGAAAAAACATAGGCAAAAATCCCCTGAATATAAACATGAGCAACTTCTTCCTGAACACATTTCCTTGAACAAGTGAAAAAAAAGCAAAACTGAACACATAGGATAACATCAAGCTAAAAAGCTTCTGTACAGCAGAGGACACCATCAACAGAACAAAAAGGCATCTACAGTATGGGAGAATATATTTGTAAGTAATATATCCGACAAGGGGTTAACATCCAAAATGTATGAAGAATTCACATGCCTCAACACCCAAAAAGCAAATAGCCCTAATGAAAAATGGACAGAGGATATGAACAGACACCTCTCCAAAGAAGAAATTCAAATGGCCAACAGACACATAAAGAGATGCTCCACATTGCTAATTATCAGGGAAATGCACAGTAAAATCACAATGAGATATCACCTCACACCAGTAAGGATGGCCAACATAGAAAAGACTAGGAACAACAAATGTTGTTGAAGATGTGGAGAAAGGGGAACCCTCCTACACTGCTGGTGGGAATGTGAAATAGTTCAACCATTGTGGAGTAGAATGGAGGTTTCTCAAAAATCTAAAAATAGAAATACGATTTTACCCAGGATTTCCACTCCTAGGAATTTAGCCTATGATGCAGGATCCCAGTTTCACAAAGACATATGAAGCCATATGTTTATAGCAGCACTATTTACAATAGCCAGTAAATTGAAGCAACCTAAGTGTCCATCAGTAGATGAAAGGATATATACACAATGGAATATTATTCAGCCATAAGAAGAAAACATATCCTATCATTTGCAACAACATGGATGGAGCTATAGGGTATTATGCTCAGTAAAATAAGCCAGGCAGAGAAAGACAGGTACCAAATCATTTCCCTCATCCGTGGAGTATAAGAACAAAGTAAAAATTGAAGGAAAAATACTGCAGCAGATTCACAGTACCCAAGAACGACTAACAGTTGCCTAAGCAAAAGGGACTGGGGAGAGTGGTTGGGAAGGGAGGGATAAGGGGAAGAAGGGGCATTATGATTAGCACACATAATGTAGGGGAAGGGCACAGGGAAGTAGTATAGCCCAGAGAAGACAAGTAGTGACTCTATGGGATCTTTCTATGTTGATGGACAGTGACCGTCATGGGGTATGTGATGGGGGCTTGATAATGGGGGAATCTAGTAACCACAATGTTGCTCATGTGACTGTATATTAATGATACCAAAAAAATATATTATGTATATATTTTAGGGTTAAGAAATTCATTTCCATATTTGATGTATGGATGGTCCCCTTTTGGCCTCCCTAGTGCCACTTCTATAGGAATTCCTTTCCCATCATCCACCTGTTCTTCAAGCATAATGTGTACTACTGTTTTATTAAGAGTATCTTTCATTTATCTGTGGAAATAGATACTGAATATAGAAAACATTTCAGGCACTGTCCAGTGCACAGGATGTTGAAAAAACAAAAGTCCTTACAATATAGTGCTGGAGAAGGAGTAAACAAAAATAATAATGAAATCCATTAGATGCTTCAGATTCTATAAAAGAAAAGGAAACATGTAAAGGAGAGTTTAACGGGGTGTTATTTTTAATTTGTTGTTCTGCAAAAACCTGCTACAAGGTGACAGGTTAACAGACACCTCAAAGAAAAGTTAGCAGACACAAATTATCTGGGTGAGTGTGTGCCTGGCAGAGGAAACAGACAGTGCAAAAGTCCTGAGGAAGGTGGTTGTTTTAGATAATCAAGGCTCAAAATGATCCTGTGTTGAGGGTGTTGGGGCAAGGCAGAGAGCGGTGAGAGATGCTGTCAGAGGGTGAGCAAGATGAGATGGTCTCTCAGCTACTGAGTCTCCATAACACAGGGAATCCTCTGTCTACACAAGGTAAATCTTGACCTTATTAATCTTGTTATAAAGGCATCCTGGATTTGAAAAAGATCCCTACATAGTACCTTCTCTTGATTGAGTTCTGGCTCCTGAATTACAGAAGTCATCTTGGAATATATGAGACCAGCTACTCTTATTCTGAGGACTGTTCTCAGTTACAAGGCACAACTATCCACGCAGACACACACACACATATCCAACACCTAAGCCTCCTGGTGTTTTATTTTCATATCCTCACTTTCTCCCACACCATTTAGGTGGTAAGTGGATAAAACCTTTTTGCTCAGATCAAGTATCTGTTCCCTGAAGAATTTAGAAATCATGCCCAGAAATTGCTATCCCATGGAAAATTAAATTAGGGTTCTATGTTGGTATGTCCATTTTCTGCCCTGTATTTAAAGAAATATAAACAATCTGTTCAGTACAGATAGTTAGAGAGAGGAAGGGAATAGACATGAGGAACAACGTAGATCTAATAAGCTTAGGTGGTCCTTAGACTGTGAGGAAGGAAACAAATCCTTGATTCTCGCAGCTTTCCAAACCTGATCATGTCCTCTGGAGGCCAAGAAAATAAAATTAGGAGAAAAAACATTTTTTTCCCATAAGACAAATGTTGTGATTAATTTATGGTATGAACCACCTTACATATTGAACACTCCAAGAGAAAGATGAACAAAGAAAATAATCCAATAATTGACAAAAGAACATATACAAAGGACAAGAAAAGCTTATTTTTAGTATCAAGCATTTATGAAGGTGGACATATTTAAATGAAATTTAAAACATTTTCATGGCTAAAATATCCCTCCAAAATAGTAGGGAAGCAATAATTTTGAAAAATCATTTGATGTCATATGATTTCACTTACACATGGAAACCAAAAAACAAAACAAATAAATGAACAAACAAAACAGAAATAGACTCGTAGACAGAGCCAACAGACTGATATTTCCATGGACAACAGTAATGGGATGGTGGGTGAAATAGATGAGGGGGAAAATCCTGTGAGAATGTTTGATATCTCGATCTGGATGGTGGTTACATGAGTGTATACACATGTCAAAATACATGAGTTATTCACTAAGACTGGGACATTTTATTGTACGTGCCTCAATAAAAAATAATAAATAAAATCCATTGATTTAGAGGGAGAAATAAAGACATTTGATCCATCTGTAAGGCAGGGATAAAAAAATGTTAAAAGAAGGAAAAAGTATAAAACAAACATTTGAAAGTCTGATAATGGTAGAATAATATGCATCTAATATGTAGGTATATAATAATAGTAGGCAATGCAAAGTGGTGATAAGATAAATGAATCTTTGACCAAATGCAGTAATAGTTGAGAAAACAACAAATATTCTCTTACACCCCCATTAATGGGAACAAACTTGAAGAGCTTCCACACTGATCGGCATTGCAGACAGGTGGGCAGCAGAAAGGTCGTCTCTCCTTTTGCTGGCAGAATGGTCAAGTGCTACAGGCTGAGGAGCAGCCTGAAGAATGGTATAAATATGAGACTCTTAGGTATTATTTAAGTCAGGGTTTGCCCATCACAGTGCTGTTGAGCTTTTAGGGCAGAACCTTCTCTGTTTGGGGTCTGTCCTGTACATTGTAGCATATTTACAGCATCCCTGGCTCTACCCACCCACCTCCACTGTGACAGCCAAATATTCATCAAAACACAGCTCAGTGCCTTCAGGGGAAAAAATTGCTCCTGGTTAGAATCAGTTTAAATTTAACAATCCTAAAATATATTTGTATTTTTTATGTAATAGCAATGTAATGACAAAGATGATGAAAGGCCTTAAAAACTGTGAGTGGCACAGCCACACCATGAAACACTATGGGAGCCATTGGAATAGTGAGACCTTGTAACACTAGCTGAGTGGAAGAAAACCTGTAAGGGATTATTGATGGAGTCAGAAGGACCAGGGAGGAATAGTTGAAATAAAACACTAAGAACAGGGAATATAGCCAATAAGATTGTAGTATCTTTGTATAGTGGCAGATGTAATCACACCATGGTGAGCATTTATTATGTATGTAATTGTCCAGTCACTTTGTTGTACATATGAAACCAATATAATATTATATATCAACTATATTCCAATAAAAAAGTAATGATGAATTCCCTAGTAAAGAAAAACAAAGACTGCCTTGAAACATAAACAGAATGTGTGATGTGCATAGGATTGTATTCATGTACTTGCATGAAACTAAAGAACTGAAGGATCTGACCAAAAGCAATTACTCAACTCTCATCCATCCCCTGTAAATACATGATCTGTACATCAGGAACTAACTGGCACCAGCTATGGAGACAAAAGAAATTTGTGAAAGAATAAAATCAAAGTGTTGAATATAAACACTCTGACCCCACTTTACAAAAGCAAAGGACTTAAACAATGAGCAAAAGACAGAGTAAATGGTCAATGATCCCCCAGATATATATTGCACACACGTAATGAAATAATCATAATGCAGAGCCCACCAGCACACTCCTTTTAAACTATTAAATTTTTTTTCATGTGACTATGCAGAATTAGAGAAGAAACTATGAAATGTGTGTCTCATGCTGCTGCAAAGACGTATTTGCATAGATTCCTTGGTCTGGATCTCTCTCATCAAAATAGGAACAGTTGAATAGGTCCCATTTTAAAAACAAAAATAAATGTCCTCACTTAACTGACCATCCCCTCTCAGCTAACACACAATGTCTCCACTACCCTTAATTAAAAGGACTTTTGCACTTTTGTTCCACTGTCATTTAATGTCAAAAATGACACTTGCTTTCCTTTGTTCAATGTTCACTTTTTTTGGCATCATAAATAAATGCACTAATTTATGAATCAGGGCAGTGAACACCCACAGTGATCTCTGTTATCTGGACAAGCTGCACTGGCTCTCAGGTTACCACATGTATCTGTTCTTGGCTTTGATTCTCTATGACTCTTTCCTGCAGTACCTACTGGGTTCTCAGACTCACCTGGATGGGGTCTTTGAGAGGAATGTCTCCCTGTAGGAGTCAGAATCCCTCCCTGGATGGCTGATGATGGAGACTGAAGTTTCATAGGTAGGTTTGATGTTGCAGTTCCTGGTGTGGATCACAGTTTGATTAGCAAGGCTGTGCTCCTGTGGTAGAGTCACATGTCAGTAGATTTAGGACTTCTCCAACAAGATTCTTTGCATGAAATTTTGAAAGAAAAGTTTTACTCACATTTTAAATAAATGCACTTAAGTGACATAAAATCATTAATCTGAATATGACTGTATAGTAAGCAGAATAAGGGCCTCCAAACATGTCTGCATCCTAATCCAGAGCATTTTGAATATATTAGCTTAGCCAACAAGGAGAATTTAAGTGGCATCTGTAATAAAATTAGTCATCATTTACCATAAAATAAGAGATTAGCCTGAATTATCTAGGTTGGACTAATCTAATCATAATGATGCTCCAAGCATAGAAGAGAAGAAAAAGAATTGGAGTTAGAGACACATTTCAAGTTGCTATGCTGCTGGCTATAAAGATAGAGGACCAGTCAAACCAAGGGATGCAGATGTTCCCAAGAAACTTGGAAAGGAAAGGAAATTCATTGTCTTCTGGAGATTCCAAAGGAACCCAGCCCTGTTCAGAGCTTGATTGTTTCCCAATGAGACCCTTTCAAGCTTCTTACCTCCCGAGCTTTAAGATGTACATTTGTTTGAATCTATTATGGTAATTCATTACAGCTGCAATTCAAGTTTCTTCAATTCAAGTTTCTTCAAGGGAACTGAGTTGAAGACTTTCAATTCATTTACTTAGTATCTCTAGCATAAAGCCATTTTATGTTAACCTAGCACCTTAAGAAGACAAAACAATTAAAGTCAATTTGGAGATACCAGGCTGAATTAGCTGGTATAGAGAATTTCCCTTTGTAGAATTGTAAATGTGTTTCTGAATCCTTTGGAGCATTAAGGTAAGAAAACTAATTCATTATAAAATTAAGGTCACCCATCTATTTATGTATTCGTTTTTAATTCTTTGGGTTTTTTAATTGCAAAAAATTGATATACAATATTATGTTGGTCAGATGTACAACATAATGACTCCATAATCGTATCATCACTAGGTGCTTGCCACAATAAGTTCAGTTAAATCTTTGTAAAACTTCTAGAGTCCTTCAATTTTAAATTAATTAAAATATAATTCCTTTTCCTCTCTGTTCTTTCCAACTTTTGCTCATTCCCTCCCACATAAAAGACAGAATTTTAAATGCATCTGTACATGTGCTTGTATATGTGAGTATTATTTGAATGAAAATTTATATAAAGATATATACATATACATATGCACACATTTTATGCTTGACTGTTTCTGACTCAAGAAAATACTTCCACCATTTCACTTATTCTATACAACATTTGCCTGGTTATGTTTAATATCCTACTTTACTTTCAGTAATAAGGAAACCATTGCTCAGAGAGAGTCAATCTTTAACAACTACATAACAAAGCAGTTAAAATTTATTGTGCACCTTCTCCAGTGTTATAGAATTGGAAAAAAGCGCTCTCTTTTATTAATTTTGTCACAGTTATTTTAATTCAGCAAATAAGAATGTAAACATCTGCAATTTATTGTATGTAATTATGCTTCAGTAAATTATAATTAAGGAAGTCTAGTGGTGCATGGCATAGGATAGCATCTAGAACACAAGTAACTGAGTCACATCTGACAAAGGTGGGAAATACATCTCATAATTGGAAAGAAGGCAAAGGGTCATATATGGATAAAGGGACAATTGGATTAAATTAATGCAACTCAGATTTCATAAACTCATTTTTTCCAATATGCTAGGTTTTATTACACATACAAATGAAGTAAACATACCATATATTGGGAAGAGAGAAGAGCTCTAAAGTTGAACATTACATGGATGAGATTTAAAAGAACAGTATAGAGAATCACAGCTGAACATAGACTCAGAGGAACTAAGCAGAGGTCAGAGCAACTGCCCACAAAGCAATACCATTCAGTTACAAAGGAACTATAGGAAATCACTTGATTTTTAGGACAGTTTGTTATTCAGCATTAGCTAACTGATACAATAATGAAAGTGAACAAAACTGAGGGCAACTACAGTAATCTTCTCAGTTCAGGCATATGTTATGGTATTTGAAGACAGTATTCATCATTACTCTGTTGTTGAAGTTTATTTCAGAAAGCTAAATGCAAGTAACCCCACTGAAGTTTCCTACTGGTAGTGTGGAGAGGTTGAAAGGATATGCATGCTTGCACAATACTTGTATTCCAGGTCACATGAGTGGACAGAAATTCAATCTCTCAAATGAGTCACCCTTTAAGATAAAATGATGGAATGTATTGTGATTGTTTACTCATTGCTAGTTTAGTGACTGCAACCAAATTTTAAAAAGAGGAAAAGAGGAGATATTTCATTTATAGCAAGGAAAGAGTCATTTGTGAAGGAAGCACCAAAATTTTTAAATATAAAGCAGAAGATAAAAAAAAAACAGAAAAACCATAACATGCTAACCAGTCCTTCACCAAATGAGGAAACACCCTTATTCATGGACACCAAATGCTAATATTTCAATGAGATATATGACATGAAAAATATTTTTCTAGTAATACAAAACATAAAGTTTTGCTTAGTCATATTTAGTTCCTTCTCAGATTCAAATGCCATATTGTCAATCTTTGTAGTTCTATGTAGTCACCTCTTGGAGACATGTATTGTACAAACATTTTGCCAGTCACTAGGGTAATAATGTGGGCAGAGCTGAATAAGAAAACAGAACCTAATGAAGAATAAAATCCAATGACCCATTAAAAATCACACTAGTATATTAAATTCTACACTGTCATAACAGTTAAGGTTAGTGTATACAAAAGATGACAGACACAAAAATGAAAAACCATGGCCTCTGATATTCCTCCTATAAAATTGTATAAATTGTCTTCATTGTCAAGGTTAACTTTTTTCTATTTTTATATGAGTAATGCAACTCATGACTATACATTTACTAAACAAGAGATAGCTTATTTTGGAAGAAATATGTCAATTGAAAATAAATTATTCATAAAAAATCGATCTTGCCTCACACAAAAAAATAGGAATTTCCAAGTGTTCCTTATCCAAGATTGTGAAAAATTTTGGGAAAGTAGGAAAATGGACAAAAATAAAACTATTTATATATAAGACAAAGCAGAAAGTTATATAAAGTGAGGAACTTAAGTTGCCTAAACAAGTTGAAGCCAAAGAAATAATTCCAAAGAAATTCTATTCTTCAGTCTTGTTGAAGAAAAGCAGTTTCTTCTCCGAGGCTTTGAGCCCTGCAATCACTGTCATTTCTTCACCCCTTGGACAATCAATCCTTTTATTGTTTCCATCCCTATTAATCTTTTCAGAGCTCCCTTTATGTCTTTGTTCCTCAGACTGTACATGAAGGGATTCAGCATGGGCATAACCACGGTGTACATCAGTGAGGCTGCTGCACTTGAGTGTGAGCTGTGGATAGCAGTGGAGCTGCGGTACACAGTTATGCTTGTACAATAAAATAAGGAGACAACCGAGAGGTGAGAGGCACATGTGGAAAATGCCTTAAACTTCCCCTGAGATGATGAGATTCTATGTATGGAGGAAACTATCTTACAGTGTGAGTAAAAGATCCCAGCCAGGGTACAACCACCCAGCAGCCCAGTTCCAAAATATATCACCAAGTTATTAACAAAGGTATCAGAACAGGAGAGTTGGCCCATCTGATTGAGTTCACAGAAAAAGTGGGGTATTTCCACTCTATTGAAGGACAGTCTCAAACCATTAAGCTATGTAACAAGGAGTAGAGTACATTTGAGATCCAAGACAGCAGGATGAGGATACCACAGAGCTGGGGGCTCATAATGACCATGTAGTGCAGAGGATGACAAATAGCCACATAACAGTCATAGGCCTTCACAGTTAGGAGAAAGATGTCCAGTCCTGCAAAGAATATGAAAAAGTCCATCTGGCTCATGCAGCCTGCATAGGTAATGACACTGCTCTGGGTCTGGATGTTCAGCAGCATCTTGGGGACGGTGGTGGAGGTGAGGCAGATGCCCACAAAGGACAGGTTGGAGAGGAAGAAGTACATGGGCACATGCAGCTGGGAGTCTGAGCTGACAGGCAGGATGATGAGCAGGTTCCCAAACACAGTGATCAGGTACATGGAGAGGAAAAGCCCAAATAGAAGGGGCTGCAGTTCTGGTTCATCTGAAAATCCCTGGAGGAGAAATTGAACTGGTAATCAAAAATCTAAGAACAAAACCCCTGGACCAGATGGTTTCACTGCTGAATTTTATCAAACATTTAGTGAAGACCTAATACCCATCCTCCTTAAAGTTTTCCAAGGAGTAGAAGAAGAGGAAATACTTCCAACTCATTCTATGAGGCCAGCATCACTCTAATACCAAAACCGGGCAAAGACACCACAAAAAAAGAAAACAACAGACCAATATCCCTGATGAACATAGATGCATAAATACTCAACAAAATATTAGCAAACCGAATTCAAAAGTACATCAAAAGGATCAATCATTATGGTCAAGCAGAATTTATTCCAGGGATGCAAGGATGGTTCAACATTCAAAAATCCATCAACATCATCCACCACATCAACAAAAAGAAGGACAAAAACCACTTGATCATCTCCATAGATGCTGAAAAAGCATTTGAGAAAATTCAACATCCATTCATGATAAAAACTCTCAACAGAATGGGTATAGAGGGCTAGTACCTCAACATAATAAAGACCATATATGACAAACCCACAGCCAACATTATACTTAACAGCGAGAAGCTCAAAGCTTTTCCTTTAAGATCAGGAACAAGACAAGGATGCCCACTCTCCCCACTTCTATTCAACATAGTACTGGAGGTCCTAGCCACTGCAATCAGACAACACAGAGAAATAAAAGGCATCCAGGTTGGCAGGGAAGAAGTTAAACTGTCTCTATTTGCAGATGACATGATATTGTATATAAAAAACCCTAAAGAATCTAGAAAAGAAAAGAAAAAAAAAGAATACCTGATATGACATGGTTGCTTTCATGCCCATGTAATTTTTGAAACAATTTTGTTAAAAAAGAGGAATTTGCAATTTATTTAAAGATATTTGTCATAATTTTTTAAGGAGGTGTGCAGTGCAAACTACTAGTCTGTACCTTGGGATAAAAGATAAAATACAATAGTTATAATTTAATGATATCAACATGGGCCCCCAATTCACAATGAAATTGCCAAGGCATGGACATAAAAAGATATTACACAAAAGGCTTTTATGTTGCAGGGGGAAACAGTACCCAAATTATAGTTTCTTCTTATATAAGGATATATGGATTCAAATGCACTTACACAAGATAAGGGTGATCTTTATTTTCTTTAATTTTTAATTGAAACTTAGTTGATATACAATTTTATGTACTGATTATGATGTTCAGATGTACCACATAGTAATCTGACAATTGTACACATTACTAAATGCTCACCACAGTAAATTTAGATATCATCTCTTCTCATAGTTATTGCATTATTGACTATATTTCCTCTGCTCTACTTCCATCCCTGTGACTTACACCTGCAAGTTTGTACCTTTTATTGTTTTCACCCATTTTGCACACCCACCCAACGTCCCCTGTAGCAACCACCAGTCCATTCTCTGTATTTACCAGTCTACTTAATTTATTCACTTGTTTTTGTTTTAAATGGCACATATAAGTGAAATCATACAGTATTTTTCTTTTTCGTTCTCTATCACTTAGCATAATACCCTCTGGTAAAGAAGAATTCCTTCCCAATAATGGTCAAAGAGGATGCAACTTTTAGAAATACATTTAATCATGAAATGCCAATAGAAATAATAAGCAGAAACAGAGATGAAATAAACAGTTGGAACTATGTATGAAGGGTGATTTATTACAACTAAGCATTGAGGAGAAACATTCACTATCCATTTTATTAAAGCATGGATTTACAATTGGAGTATTAAAGTGACCATTCATTCTTTTAGTAGCAAAAATAAAAAAATAAAACAAGCAATAGACAAACACTGTATGACTGAGTGATAGATTTGACTACACAAAATTTATGAAGTCTCATGCAATCCAACAATGTATTTATACATACATAGAAGAAATTGATGGTAAACTGTCATTTTTCAAAATAAAAAAAAATATTTAAAAAAACATGATCAGAGAGACAAAGGAATAAAAACACTGTAATCCAAGCAAAGTCCCTCATGGACAATTTGGATGGAGAAAGTCAATAAAAAATGAATTTGTATTTATACACATATGTATAATACTTATAAATACATAGGTATATATACATAGGTGTATAAACATATATATAAATGCCTATATATGTATACGCAGCCATATATATAGCCACACAGGTAATGAAATAATTTCAAAGCTTATTAGCATTCTCCTTTGCACATATTAACTCATTTTTTAATGTGCAGCCCAGAATAGAGCATAAAAGTGTACTGTGAAATGCAAGGATGTAATTGCCAGCATTCCTTGGTCTGTATATTTCTCATCAATACAGAAGCTGTCAAATATGCCCCCATCTTAAAAATAAAAAGAAATGCACTAACTTCATCATATATCCTTCCAAAGAGAATTCCATATTTCTCTCTTATGGTTAAAGAATAAGAATTTAGAGGTATGTTATACTTTTACTGGAAGAACATTATGCCTCTCCTTACTGGATTTCCATTAACACCATTTAATTAGCAAGGCTGACCTTGTGTTAATGCTAACAAAGTTTGCTTCCCTACTTAGCATCATAAATAAATACACAAGCATATGAATCAAGCCAGCAAATAACCATAGTGATATCTGATATCTGGATTAGGCAGAATTGGCTCTAAAGGGACCTCAAATAAAAGTTGTCTGCTCCATTGTCTCTGACCCTTGTCCTGCAGTATCTACTGGACTCTCAGACTCACCTGTATAGGAATCTTGAGAGGAATGTCTCTGTGTGGAAGTCCAAGTTCCTGGGTGGTTGGTTATGGAGCTTGGAGCTCAGGCCCCAGCAGACAGCCTGCAGGAGTCAGCACTGGCCCCCAGCCCAGACTTAGGCTTCCCAGGAAATAAACACATGCTATTGGATTCCGGGCTGCACACTGGAGGGGCGGCAGCAGTGGAGATACTTGTAGCTGACTCTATCTCCTCGTTAGGTGTTTTTCTGTTGTCACTCCCATGTTAAGTACATGATTCCCTTGTGGGTCATGGATCTGGACAGAAAGGGAAGTTTTCCTGCTGTTCCATGGAGACCACATTGTAATACAGCAGAATTCAACTCTTCTTACCCTTCTCCATGAACTACTCTGCCTCCAGGTCTTGTACCCTCCAGCACCTTATTCCCAAGCCTGAGTTAAGGTTTTCTCAAAGACCAAGGATGTCTTCTGGACTAGGTCCTTTGGATTTTCCAAGCATTGACTAGTGGTGGGCACACAGCCCCTGATGGCTCCAGGAAATTATAATTCCCTCTTTAAAAGAGGGACAGCTTTGTTCTCTTAATATAAAACATTGAGCACTACACTCCTTGGTTTCCCGACACTTTTGCCAAAAAAATTAGGATTTTCATAGTTCTATTATAAGTTAAGAGCTGTCATTCAGTCCATCATTATGAAATGTTAATGGTTATAAGAGATATATTTAGATTGTTCTATGTACAATAGCCAACCTTAGTACATCATAGGAATGGACTGATTTAACTTTCACAAAATTCGCATGCATGAGGTATTATGAGTATGTACTCCATTCTACATACAGGAACAGGGCTCGGAGGGATTTCATGTTGTGTTCACTTCTATACCCGGTACCAGGGGGAAACACCATTGGAATCTGTCAGAATGCTTCCAGGTCTTAAAGTCTGGGACAGTGGTTCTCAAGCACACATGATTTTCCCACTGGGGATATTTGGCCATGGCTGAAGGGGTGTTGCATTTATCCTGAAGTTTGACAATAGCATTCATGATTACTGTGTCATTCAAGTTTATTTCATGTAATTGTATTCATAAGTGACTCCATTGAGGTTCTCTTGTAGGTAACTAGGTGATGTTGGAAGGACGTGCACTTTTACACAAAAGTTGTCAGTGAATCACATGACTGGACAGGAATTCAAGCTCTTTATTGAATCATCCATTTTTCATGAATATACTTCTATGTATATCTATATGAAAGACATATATAATGGGTGAATTTATATTGTTTATTCACTGGCTCTTCCGTGGTTATGACAAAGTGTAGAATAAGAAGAGGTATTTCATTTAGAGCAATGGAAAGAGTCATATTTGTCAGAAGAATTGTAAATTTTCAAGAAGAAGCATGAAGATAATGAAATAGAAGCATAATTATGCCAAACAATCATTCACACCAATGACAAACCCCTCACACACAGAAAACAATCTTGCACACATCAATACAAAGATGTCCAGAATAGGAAAATCAGTTTGTGTAGTAATAAATGTGACTAAAATTTTACTTATTCATCGTTAACATCATCTATGACTCTAATCATGTTTTACTAACCATAGAATGTCAGACTCTTACTGAAATGTGTGTTCCCATGTAGACAACAATTGGAGACATGTATTTGATTATCAGACCTGCCAGTGACTAAGGTGGGCTATGGACAACAAGTTGAGTAAGACAACAGAGTCCCAATGAGGGGAATAAAATCCAATAATCTGTTATAAAACACACTATATATTAAAGTTTGTATATTTAGAAAGAGCATTTAAGGTAGTGACGAATAATTGATGCAAAAGTTCATACACTGTGCCTCATATTTTCCTTTCCCATGAAATTATATATAATGGTTGCAAAGTATAGACATAGGAGTGGTATAACTCAAGAGTATTCTACTAGTAAAATAGAAAAAATTAGTATGACATATTTCACCCCAGAAGAAACTATTCTTAAAATTCATCCACTCTCATGAGATAAATGGGAATATTCTAATATTTTATAAGTTGGAAACAAATTTGGTAAAATAGGAAAATGAAGGGTGTTAGATTATCAGAGACAGCAGATAGGGTAATGCAATAGGTTACTTAAATAGTACATGAAGGTTGAAATGAAAGAAACAAATTCCAAGAAATAAATATGAGGAGCAATTTACTTCACAATTTGATAAAATAATCATAATTTCTGGCTCTCAGAATTGGGTTCGGTTATAAGACACATTTCTTCAGTTCAAGAACAATTGGCCCCTTTATAGTTATCTTCCCAAAGAACCTTTTCACAGCCCTCTTTATGTCCTTGTTTCTCAGACTATAGATGAAGGGGTTAAGCATGAGTGTGACCACAGTGTGCATCACTGAGGCTGTTGCACATGAGTGTGAGCTCTGGGTAGCAGCAGAGCTAAGGTACACACCTAGGCTTGTACAATAAAATAAGGAAACAACAGAGAGGTGAGATGCACAGGTGGAAAATGCCTTATACTTCCTCCGAGCTGATGAGATTCCACATATGGTGGAAATTATCTTAGAGTAAGAGTAAAGGATCCCAGCAAAAGGACTACCACCAAGGAGCCCAGCTCCAAAATACATCACCATGTAATTAAGGAAGGTGTCAGAACAGGCAGGCTGGACCACCTGTTTGATTTCACAAAAGAAGTGGGGGATTTCAAAGTCTGTACAAAAGGACAGTCCAAACACCATTAAGCATTGCAACAAGGAATGCAGGAAACTGATGTTCCAGGACACCAGGACCAGCAGGAGACACTGCTGTTGGTTCATGTTGACTGGGTAGTGCTGGGCGGGCGGTTGGATGGCCAAAAAATGGTCATAGGCCATCACAGGAGTATGTAGTTGTCCAATCATGCAAAAAGCAGGAAAAAATACATTTGGCTGATGTAACCTACATATGTTACAACTTTCCTCTGGGTCTGGATGTTCAGCAGCATCTTGGGGACGGTGTGGAGGGGAGGCTGATGTCCACAAAGGACAGGTGGGAGAGGAAGAAGTACATGGGCACATGCAGCGGGGAGTCTGAGCTGACAGGCAGGATGACGAGCAGGTTCCCAAACACAGTGATCAGGTACATGGAGAGGAAAAGCCCAAATAGGAGGGGCTGTGTCGTGGTTCACTTGAAAATCCCAGAAGAAATTGAAAATCCTGTAAGGTTCCTTTGGTCCATGTGTGGGAGGTACCTTCCAAGATACAGAAATATAAATGACAACATTTCACACAATCAAACATTAGTGATGTAGCATAAATACTACCATTTCTATTTTAGAATCAAGAAAATAATTCCAATGTATGTTGATGTCTGGTCCCATTGAGGATATCCTTGGTGCCATTTCTCAGTAAGATTTCCTTTTCTACTTTTGGTCTGTTGCTCAAGCACAATGTATGGTACTGTTTCATTGAGAATAATTTTCAGTTATTTGATAAGTATGTATTGAATATAGATCATGTTCCAGGATCTGTCTTGGCAATGAGTATGGAGAGCTGAACACGAAAGTCCCTATAATCCAATAATAGAGAAAGAAGCAAATAGAAATAATCAAATAACATATCCTATCATTACAAGAGCTATGAAGAAAAAGAATGCAGGTATAAAGGGAAGAGTGGGTGGGCTATTTTTTGCTGGGTGTTCAGTCAGTAACTCAAAGAAGGTGACATGAACAGAAACCACAAGGAAGATAGGACAGGAGATTGGGGTTATCTGGAGAAATGGCTGCCTGCATGGGTCCTTACATTGCAAAAGCCCCAAGGAAGGTGCTTGTTTCAAAAAACTGACAGTCAAAAGGCAGACAGTGTGTAAAGGGGAAAGAGCAAGAGGGAGAGTGACAAGATGTAGTGTCAGAGGATGCTGAGGAGCAAAGTGGCCAGCCTGCAAGATGCAAATCCAAACCACAAGAAGATACCATCTCACACTAGTCAGAATGGCTACTATCCAAAAGAGAAGAAATAACAAGTGTTAATGAGGATGTGGAGAAAAGGGAACCCTTTTTCTCTGCAAGTGGAAAAGTAAATTGGTGCAGACACTCTGGAGGTTCCTCAAAAATTAAAAATAGTAAGACCATATGATCCAGGATTTCCACTTCTGGGAGTTTACCCAGAAAAACTGAAATCACAAATTCATAAAGAAACATGTAAACCTACATTTATTGTTCATTATTTAAAATAGCCATTATATCAGTGCATCCAATGTGCATTGATAGATGAGTGGGAGTAGGAAATGCATTAATACATACATGTGGAATATTACAAAGTTATCAAAAGTAATCTACTAGTTCCTCTTTCTGTTCTCTCTGATTATTTTTTTCCTTTGCCATTATGTGACTATTAACAATAAATATTTAAAAACCCTCATGGACTCTCAGTCTCTGCACTACTCACATCCTGGCCCAGAACCGTCTCTGTGGTGGGGTATGTCCTGTGCATTGCAGGATGTTCAGAACATCCTTGCTGCCACCTACCTGTCCAAAAGTCACAGCAAAAGTCTACCAAAAATGGCTCAATGCCCCCCAGGGAAAAAAATAACTTCTGGTTGAAAAGCACAGCTTTAACTTAATTATCCCAGAACATTTTCATAGCAGTTATATAAAGTCAATTATTGGAGAATGAATATGCAAGACAGCACAGTGTGCATGCACAGCCCCACCAGGAAATATTTGGCGGCCATAAAATAATGGATCATCACCGGACTAGTTCATGGGAAGAAAGACCATGAAGTCTCATTGAGAAAGAAGGGAAAGAGAACAGAATGTAGAAAAAACTACACTAAAAGCTATTTACATTGTTCATATGACTGACTGTTAGATCTGACCACACATAAATTATAAAACATTTGTATAATAGTGTGTGAATATGTAGATATATGCACATAATGTAGAAAAAGAAGCTCTAAAAGAAAGTAAGAATTTATAGAACAAAGAATGTTAATGAGAATGCAATTAGGTTACATATGTTGTTTTAAAAAGAAATGTATATCCCAAAATTAAATGAAAATCTACAATTAAGTTCTACAAAGGCATACAAAGCCTAATAATTTAATGATACCAACATCGGTCATTAATTCAAGATTAAATTGCCAAAGACTTGAAATAACAGAATATAACAAAAAGGCTTTTAAGGTACAAGGAGGAAGCAGTATCTATTTAAAATTTCATCTCATATAAAATAAATGAATTTCAATATGCTCATACAATATAAAAGTGATCTTTAGTCAAATGATAAAGAATGTCTTTCAAATGATGGCCAAAGGTGATGTAACTTTTAGAGATATATCTAGTCACAAAATGTCAAAAGGTAAAATAAAGAATATCAGAGATGTGAAAAAGTTGAATAATGTACAGGTAAACGATAATTTATTACCATTATTAATGAAGAACTTGCACTTCCATTTTTGTGTATAGCAAGGATTTGTATGTGAGGAATATGAGAGTGACTGCTGAATTCTTTCAGTGAGAAAAATAAAAATAAAAAGTTAACAGAGAGGACATATTTTGACTGGTTGATAGATCTGACAACACAGAATATACGCACAATTATACATTCTCCAGAATACATCTATAAATAACTAGGAGAACTGAACAGCATATAGGTTGTATAAAAAATTCCAAGTCTTTGAAAGAATCTAATGAAGAAGAGTAATGAAAACACTCTGACACCACCATCCAAAAGCAAAGTATGTGCACAATTTTTGAAAGAGGAAGAGAATTGGTAGCAAACCCACAAATGTATTCAGCCTTTGAAATATTTCAAAGTAAAGCATTCCCCTTCCCACTTATTAATAAACATTTTCTCATATGAGTAGATACAGTGAGTGAAGATATGGTGATATGTATGTATCATGCACTGCTTTGCCAAGATTTATCAGCAAACATTGCTTCATCTGGATCTTTCTCATCTATATGGAAACATAGTCTAATATGTCCCATCTTAAAATAAAAAGAAATGCCCTCATTTTACTACATATCCCCCAACAGCTAATGCACTTTGTACTCTTGTTAATCAAAAATATCCTTGCACTTATATTCCACTTTTGCTGGAAGTGTTTTAGATCTCTATTTCTTCTAAATGGGCTCCCATTAATATCATTTAATTGTTCATGTGAACACTTGCATTTCTGAGGCCAGGGTTCATTTTTGTTTTTAGCATCATAAATGAATACATTAATTTATTAGTAAAGCCAGCAAACCCACAGTGATCTCTGTCATCTGGGCTATGCTGATCTGGTTCTCAGGTGACCTCAGGCACCATTTCTTGTTTCCATGCTCCCTGGTATGGTCCTGCAGTGTCTGGTGAACTCTTGGACCCACCTGGATGGGAACTTTGACAGAAAAATTCCCCTGTGGAAATGAATATTCCTACCTGGAGGGTTGATGAGGGAGACCAAATCTTTCTCCCCAAACAAGACAATGGGAAGGGGCCACACATTGGTCTCCCAGTCAGAGTTAGGATTCCAAAATGAACAACCATGTCCCATCTAGTCTAAGGTTGCACACACTGAGAATCTGCAGCAGAGGAGATATTTACAGCTTCTGTGTCTGCTTATTAGGCATGTTTCCCTCTGGTTACTGTAATCTCTAATGCATGAGTTCCCTTGTGTACACTGGTCTGGACAGAATGGCAATTTTTCCTGCTGATTCTCGGTTCCTAGGAGACCACATTATATGGCAGGTGAGTTCAGTTTTTATTACTCCTTATCCACTAACTCTCCTGTTTCCAGAACTTTAAACCTCCTAGCATACCATACAAATCCTGAGTTAGAGTTCCTTAAAAGTTTAATATTGGTATAGTGGCTCAAGATGGCAGTGTGAGTAAGGCAGGGGAAATCTCCTCCAAAAACCATATATATTTTTGAAAATACAACTATTCCTAAAAGAGAGACCAGAAGATACAGTACAACAGCCAGGCTACATCTACGTCTGCGAGATCTCAGCATCTCATGAAAAGGGTAAGGTACAAAGCCATGACCCGGCAGGACCCAAGCACTCCCCCACCCCAGCTCACTGGAGGGAGGAAAAGAATCAGAGTGGGGAGGGAGTGGAAGCACAGGACTGCTAAATAACCAGCCCTAGTAATGTGCACCGGGAGCACAGACACACATTGAAGGGTGTACTGGATATTAGAGAAACAGAAAAGTAAAATCCAAGATGGAGACTGTGGAGCAGCCTGAGAACAGCCCCACCCTCAGCAACAGCACAGTCTCCTCCCAGTCCACAGCTAACAGGGACAGACAGAGGAAGTCAGAGCAAGGTCTGGAAGGAATGAAGGGGCGCTATTCTCCCAGGAGAACACACCCGGAGCACATGCCAACCCACACAGCATGCTAGGCTATCCCGAGGGCTGTCCCTCTGACAGCAGCTCAGGAGATTATCCCAGAGACGGCTCCGGGTAGATGGCACAGGCAGCAGAAGCTGGAGCAAGGTCTGGAAGCCATGAAGGGGTGCTGTTCTTACAGAAGAACACACCCAGCACTTCTTTGACACCCCACAGTGTGCTAGGCTATCCCGAGGGTTGCCCCGCCCACGGCAGCTGAGGATATTGTCCCAGACACTGGTCCCGGTGTGCGGGTATAGGGCACAGGCAGCGGAGAAGGGCAAGGCGACCAACAAGCAGGAAGGGACTTTGTTCTCCCAGCTGTCACATGCGCCACCTGTCTGTGACCAGTTCTATCACCATGAAAAGGCAGAAGAATCTGGTCCAGTCAAAAATCACTCAGACAACCCCAGAGAGAGGGCCCGGTGAGATAGATATAAACAATCTTCTTGAAAAAGAACTCAAAATAAAAGTCATAACCATGCTGATGGACCTGCACAGAAATATGCAAGAGCTATGGGATTAAGTCTGGAGGGAGAAAACAGAAATGAAACAATCAATAGCAGGACTTAAGAGCAGACTGGACTAGGTGCAAGAGACTGTTAATGGAATAGAAATCAGAGAACAGGAGTACAGAGAAGCTGAGGCAGAGAGAGAAGAAAGGATCTCTAGGAATGAAAGAATATTGAGAAGTGTGTGACCAATCTAAATGGAACAATACTCACATTATAGGGGTACCAGAGGAAGAAGAGAGAGAAAAAAGGGATAGAAAGCATCTTTGAAGAAATAATTGCTGAAAAATTCCCCAAGCTGGGGAAGGAAATAGTCTCTCAGACCATGGAGGTACACATTTCTCCCAACACAAGGGACCCAAGGAGGACAACACCAAGACATATAATAATTAAAATGGCAAAGATCAAAGACAAGGACAGAGTATTAAGGCAGCTAGAGAGAGAAAAAAGATCACCTACAAAGGAAAATCCATCAGGCTATAATCAGATTTCTCAACAGAAACCTTACAGGCCAGAAGAGAATGGCATGATATACTTAACGCAATGAAACAGAAGGACCTTGAACCAAGAATACTGTATGCAGCACGATTATCATTTAAATTTGAAGGAGGGATTAAACAATTTCCATACAAGCAAAAGTTGAAGGAATTTGCCTCCCACAAACAACCTCTACAGGATATTTTAAAGGGACTGATCTAGACGGAAGCACTCCTAAGGCTAAATAGATGCCACCAGAGAAAATCACAACAAAGAAAGCAGACCAACCAAATATTAACTAAAAGCAAAAAATAAAGTCAACTATCCACAAAAGCAGTCAAAGGAAACACAAAACAGTACAGAATAAAACACCTAACATATAAAGAATGGAGGAGGAAGAATAAGAAGGGAGAGAAACAAAGAATGATCAGATTGTATTTATAATAAATAAGAGATTAAGTTAGACTGTTAGATAGTAAACAAGCTACCCTTGAACCTTTGGAAACCATGAATCCAAAGCGTGAAATGGCAATAAGTACATATCTATCGATAATCACCCTAAATGTAAATAGACTGAATGCATAATCAAAAGAAACAGAGTAATAGAATGGATAAAAAAGCAAAACTCATCTGTATGCTGCTTACAAGAGACTCGCCTCAAAGCCAAAGATATACACAGACTAAAAGTGAGGGGATGGAAAAATATATTTCATGCAAACAATAGGGAGAAAAAAGCAGGTGTTGCAGTACTTGGATCAGACAAAATACACTTCAAAACAAAGAAAGTAACAAGAGATAAAAAGGACGTTACATAATCATAAAGGGGGCTGTCCAACAAGAGGATATAAACATTATGCATATCTATGCACCTAACACAGGAGCACCGACATATGTGAAACAAATACTAACAGAATTAAAGGAAGAAATAGAATGTGATGCATTCATTTTAGGAGACATCAACACACCACTCACTCCAAAGGACAGATCAACCAGACAGAAAATAAGTAAGGACACAAAAGACTGAACAACACACTAGAACAGATGGACCTAACAGACATCTACAGAACTCTACACCCAAAGCAGCAGGATACACATTCTTCTCAAGTGCACATGGATCATTTTCCAGAATAGACCACATACTAGGCCACAAAAAGAACCACAGTAAATTAAAAAAGATTGAAATACTATCAACCAACTTCTCAGATCAGAAAGGTATAAAACTAGAAATAAATTGTACAAAGAAAACAAAAAGGCTCACAAACACATGGAGGCTTAACAGCATGCTCCTAAATAACCAATGGATCAATGAACAAATTAAAACAGAGATCAAACAATATATGGAGACAAATGAAAACAACAGCACAATGCCCCAACATCTGTAGGACGGCAAGAAGGCAGTTCTAAGAGGAAAGTATATAGCAATCCAAGCCTATTTAAAGAAGGAAGGTGAATCCCAAATTAATAGTCTAAAGTCACGATAACTGAAAGTGGAAAAAGAACGACAAATGAGGCCCAAAGTCATCAGAAGGAGGGACATAATAAAGATCAGAGAAGAAATAAATAAAATTGAGAAGAATAAAACAATAGAAAAAATCAAGGAAACCGAGAGCTGCTTCTTTGAGAAAATAAACAAAATAGATAAACCCCTAGCCAGACTTATTAAGAGAAAAAGAGAATCTACACACATAAACAGAATCAGAAATGAGAAAGGAAAAATCACAACGAACACCAGAGAAATACAAAGAATTATTAGACAACAGTATGAAAATCTATATGCTAACAAGCTGGATAACCTAAAAAAAATGGAAAACTTTCCAGAAAAATACAACCTTCCAAGACTGACCAAGAAGAAACAAAAAATCTAAACAGACTAACTACCAGCAACGAAATTGACTCGGTAATCAAAAAACTACACAAGAACAAAACCCACAGGCCAGACGGATTCAGTGCTGATTTTTATCAGAAATATAGAGAAGACATAATATCTATACTCCTTAAAGTTTTCCAAAAAAATAGAAGAGGAGGGAAAATTTCCAAACTCATTCTAAGAAGCAAGCATCACTCTAATACCAAAACCAGGAAAAGACCCCACCAAAAAAGAAAATTACAGACCAATATCCCTGATGAACATAGATGCAAAAATACTCAACAAAATATGAGCAAACCAAATTCAAAAATATATCAAGAGGATCATACACCATGATCAAGTGGGATTCATCTCAGGGATGCAAGGATGGTACAGTATTTGAATATCCATCAACGTCATCCAACACATCAACAAAAAGAAGGACAAAAACCACATGATCATCTCCATAGAGGCTGAAAAAGCATTCGACAAAATTCAACATCCATTCATGATAAAAACTCTCAACAAAATGGGTATAGAGGGCAAGTACCTCAACATAATAAAGGCCATACATGACAAACTCACAGCCAACATCATACTTAACAGTGAGAAGCTGAAAGCTTTTCATCAAAGATTGGGAACAAGACCTGGATGCCCACTCTCTCCACTGTTACCCCCTACTGGAGTTTCTAGCCATGGCAATCAGACAAAACAAAGAAATACAAGGCATCCAGGCAGGTAGAGAAGAAGTCAAATTGTCACTATTTGCAGATGACATGATATTGCACATAAAAAACCCTAAAGACTCCACTCCAAAACTACTGGAACTAATATCTGAATTCAGTAAAGTTGCAGGATACAAAATTGATACACAGAAATCTGTTGCTTTCCTATACACTAATGATTAACCAGCAGAAAGAGAAATCAGGAAAATAATTCCATTCACAATTGCATCAAAAAGAATAAAATACCTAGGAATAAACCTAACCAAGGAAGTGAAAGACCTGTACTCTGAAAATTACAAGACACTCTTAAGAGAAATTAAAGAGGACACTAACAAATGGAAACTCATCCCCTGCTCTTTGCTAGGAAGAATTAATATTGTCAAAGTGGCCATCCTGCCTAAAGCCATCTACAGATTTAATGCAATCCCTATCAAAATACCCACAGCATTCTTCAACAAACTGGATCAAATCGTTCTAAAATTCATATGGAACTCCAAAAGACCCAGAATAGTCAAAGCTATCCTGAGAAGGAAGAATAAAGCAGGCAGGGGGATCTAGCTTCCCACCTTCAAGCTCTACTACAAAAACACAGTAATCAATACAATTTTGTACTGGCACAAGAACAGACCCACAGACCAGTGGAACAGAATAGAGAGTCCAGATATTAATGCAAACATATATGATCAGTTAATATATGATAAAGGAGCCATGGATATACAATGGGGAAATGACAGCCTCTTCAACACCTGGTGTTAGCAAAACAGGACAGCTACATATAAGAGAATGAAATTGGATCAGTGTCTAACCCCATACACAAAAGTAAATTCAAAATGGATCAAAGATCTGAATGTAAGTAACTAAACCATAAAACTCTTAGAAAATACATAGGCAAAAGTCTCTTGGACATAAACATGAGCAACTTCTTCATGAACATATCTCCCTGGGCAAGGGAAACAAAAGCAAAAATGAACAAGTGGGACTATATGAATTTGAAATCTTCTGAACAGAAGATTTGAACAGAAAAGGACACCATCAATAGAACAAAAAGACATCCTACAGTATGGGAGAATATATTCATAAATGA
This sequence comes from Smutsia gigantea, assembly GCA_032199065.1. Classification (NCBI taxonomy): domain Eukaryota; kingdom Metazoa; phylum Chordata; class Mammalia; order Pholidota; family Manidae; genus Smutsia; species Smutsia gigantea. Next base: position 120,019 of record JAVSCE010018376.1, read on the forward strand.
CATCCGTTAAAGGGTTGACATCCAAAATATATTAAGAGCTCACACACCTCAACAAACAAAGAGCAAATAATCCAATTAAAAAATGGGCAGAGGATCTCAACAGACACTTCTCCAAAGAAGAAATTCAGATGGCCAACAGGCACATGAAAAGATGCTCCACATCGTTAATCATCAGAGAAATACAAATTAAAACCACAGTGAGATATCACCTCACACCAGTTAGGATGGCCACCATTCAAAAGACAAACAACAAATATTTGGCGAGGATGTGGAGAAAGGGGAACCTCCTCCATTTCTGGTGGGAATGTAAATTAGTTCAACCATTGTGGAAAGCAGTATGAAGGTTCCTCAAAAAACTCAAAATAGAAATACAATTAGACACAGGAATTCCACTCCTAGGAATCTACCCTAAGAATGCAGCAGCCCAGTTTGAAAACGACATATGCACCCCTATGCTTATCACAGCACTATTTACAATAGCCAAGATATGGAAGCAACCTAAGTGTCCATCAGTAGATGAATGGATAAAGAAGATGTGGTACATATACACAATGGAATATTATTCAGCCATAAGAAGAAAACAAATCCTTCCATTTTCAACAACATGGATGGACCTAGAGGGTATTATGCTCAGTGAAATAAGCCAGGTGGAAAAGACAAGTATCAAATGATTTCACTCATATGTGGAGTATAAATACAAAGAAAGAAACTGAAGGAACAAAACAGCAGCAGACTCATAGAACCCAAGAGTGGACTAACAGTTACCCAAGGGAAAGGGACTTGGGAGGATGGGTGGGAAGGGAGGAACAAGGGGGAAAAGGGGCATTACGATTAGCAGACATAATGTTGGGGGGTACGGGGAGGGCTGTACAACTCATAGAAGACAAGTAGTGATTCTATAGCATCTTACTGTACTGATGGACAGTGACTGTAATGGGTTTGTGATGGGGAATTGATGATGGGGGGAGTCTACTAACCATAATGTTGCTCATGTAATTGTAGATTAATGATATGAAAAAAAGCCTAATATTTAGGATTTTTCATGAATATTTCCATTGGGTCTTCAATAATTTGATTTGTGGGGGGACATGATCCTAGTAATTCTAAAAATTACTATTCCCCTTTTGAAGAAGAGACTATACTTTCTGCCTTATGATAACATTTCCAAGATTATATGGAATTTCACACTTAGAAGTTAAGAGCTGTCATTTAGTCCATCTTTATAAAATGCTGTCAATTATAAGATTAATTTATATATTATTCTCCACCATAACCTAGAGTGATTGTCAAATTTAATTTTTACAAAAGTGTGTTTCTATGTGGTAGTAAATTTATGAGCTACATTCTCATTTGTAGAAATGGGGCTCAGAATGGTTTAATGTCCTGCTCAAAGATATAAATCAATAAAGGATAGAGTCTTGATTTTAATCTGTCAGGATGCTCCCAGTTCTCAAACTCTGGCACAGAGTTTCTCAACCAGAGAGTATATTTCCCCTGGAGATATTTGGATATGTTTGAAGTGATACAGGTCATCGAGTACAGTGCAGAGGACAGCCAACACAAATAATGATCCCCCCCAAAATATGAACAGTGAAATTAGAAAACCTATTCTAGGCCACTACTTCTCTAATTTACTACAAATCAGAAAGGTTTGTTGTTGCAATGCAAACAAACAACCTTTGTTGCATGACATCAAGTAATTTATATTTGGAAAACACTGTGCAGTGAATAGAATTAGGGCCTCCAAAAGATATCCATGTTCTAATCCTGAGAAATGTTGAATATGTTAGCTTACTAGGGTAATTAAGATAGAAGGTGGGATGAAGTTGCCAGTCATTTATCTTGAGATTATCCTGAGTTATCACTGTGAGACTAGTGAAATCACACTGATGCTCTAAATGTGCGTGAGAGAGGAAGCAGAACTGTGATTAGAGAGATATTTGAAGATGCTGTCCTGGCTGACATTAAAAGTTGAGGAAGGTCCACGAGCCAAGGACTGCAGGTGGCTCTTGCAAACTGGAGCAGGAGATGGAATGCAATCTCCTCTAGGGCTTCTAGAAGGATAGAGGCCCTGTATGTATCTTTATTTTAGGCCATTAAGACCCATTTCAGGCTTCTGACTTTTAGAATTATAAGATAAAATGTTATTTAAATCATTACTGTTCTAACTTGTTTCAACAGCAATAGGAATTTAATACACTTATCCAGTAAAATATTGTTTGCAGTAACTGAGTTTAAAGCTCTCAAATCATTCTGTTGGTACTTGAGGCGAGATGTTATGGCTTGATATCCCACTTGAATAGAAAAAGTTAGAGTTAATTTGGAGCTACTTGGTACCACTGATGACACACAGAATTTTCTCATCACATAAATTGGTTCTGACTTTGAGCCTTTTGAGACATTAAAATAGGAAAATAATGATTATTAAAATTAAGGTCACTCATTCAACTTCAAGTATTTATGGTCAAAATTTCTATATTCTATTTTATGTTAATTTAAATGTTCATTATTTTCATTTTTACGCTCTCCAAAATTCTCTCAGGTTTCTTTCAATGAAATAGATGGAACTATAGATGTAGATGAGTTTGAGTAATGCATATATGTGTGTGTGTGTGTGTGTGTGTGTGTGTGTGTGGTTATTTGAAAAATACAAGCATTCATGCATATATAAAAAACACACCCACTCTTTACTCTTGAATGTTTTCATTGCACTCAACAAAGTAGGTCTAGCATTTCATTCATTTATTACAACATCCGCCTAAAACAATGTTTATCATCCCAGATTACTTCAGAAATTAAGAAACTGATGTCCAGGTAGGTTACATTTTTAACAATTACATTAAAATGTAGTTAAACAGGGATTCAAGATGGCAGCATGAGAGGTGACACGGAGAACTCCTCCCAAAACCACAAATGGTACAAAAATACAGTTAATACAACTAACCCTAAAACAGCAAGAATAAAGAAGGCTGAACTGACTGCATATAGACCTCATGAACAGAGTAGACCTCAAAAAACAGGGTAACATATGAAAGCCTTAATCAGGTGGGACCCAAGCCCTTCCCCCACCCCAGCTCACTGGCAGGAGGAAGAGAAACAGAGAAGGGAGGGGTTGGAAGCCTGGGACTGCTCAACACCTAGCCCTGGAGATCTGCTTTGTGAGCAGAAGCCTATATTGTGTGGTGCTCTGGATGTTGGGGAGCTTGGATGGGTGGTGGGCCTGGGAGACTGACATTCCAGCCATTTGTGGAGGATGGAATTCACACCCCACCGCTCTGTGTCAGAGGAAGGTGGGCAGTCTGAGAGGCTTCCTAGCAGTGAGAGGGCTTCTGAAGGGGCGGTGCTTGCACGGAGCTTGCTGCAAGGGAGAAGCTGCACAACGTTGTCTGGGCTCGAACTACCCAGCTGGTTGGGAACTTTGAGGAGCTTCAGGTGCTCTATCCTCCTGGCAGCCTACTCAGCTCCAAGGCTCCCCACTGTGACACAGCCTGCTGAGTTTTCCTACTGTCCTGCAGGCACCTGCTTGCAAACACACAGTCACAGTGCTGGTGTCAGTCAAGCCAGAGGGAGGCACTGCCTACAACAGCTAGTGACACAAAGCACAGAGGTTTACATGTGTATGCTTGGCCCACTGGCTCTGACACTGGAGACAGGCACCACAGATGGGAATCAGGAAACAGATCTTTCCTTCCCCCCAGGCACTAGCTCTGCTCCACTACAATCCCCAACCTCACTCTAGGGGCTGAGCAGCTCCAGAGACTGGAGTTTCTGCACACTACTGGGCACCACACAGAAATATGAAACATCAAAAGAACATGGTTCAGAGCAAAATCTCACAAACGCTAGAAAAAAGACCAAATGAAACTGAACTCACCAATCTTCCTGAAAGAGAGGTCAAAATAAAAATTATAAACATGCTTATGGAAGTACAGAAAAAGAACTCAAATGAATTTAAGTCATAGATTCAATCATTAAGAAATTCCATATCTGAAATGAGACATACAGTGGAGGGATTTAAAATCAGATTAGATATAGTAGAAGAGAAAGTAAGTGGAATAGAAATTAGAGAAGAGGAATACAAAGAAGCTGAGGCACAGAGAGAAAAAAGAATCTCTAAGAATGAAAGAATATTGAAAGAACTGTGTGATTAATCCAAACAGAACAATATTCACATTATAGGGGTGCCAGAATAAGAAGACAGAGAAAAGGGGATAGAAAGTGTCATTGAGGAGGTAATTTCTGAAAACTTCCCCAATCTGGGGAACGCGATAGTCTCTCAAGCCATGGAGGTGCACAGATCTCCCAACACAAGAGACCCAACGAAGACAACATCAAGACATATAATAATTAAAATGGCAAAGATCAAGGATAAAGACAGATTTTTAAAAGCAGCTAGAGAGAGAAAAAAAGATCACATACAAAGGAAAACCCATCAGGCTATCACCAGACTTCTAAACAGAAACCTGACAGGCCAGAAGGGAGTGGCATGATATATTTAATGCAATGAAGCAGAAGGGCCTTGAACCAAGAATACTTTATCTGGCAAGATTATCATTTAAATTTGAAGGAGGGAATAAACAATTTCCAGATAAGCAAAAGCTGAGAGAATTTACCTCCCACAAAGCACCTCTACAGTGCATTTTGGAGGGACTCCTATAGACAGAAGTATTCCTAAGGCTAAATAGATGTCACCCAAGGGCTAGACAAAGAGTACAGAATATGATTCATAACATACAAAGAATGGGGAGGAAAAAAAAGAAGCTTTAGGTTGTGTTTGTAATAGCATACGAAGTTAGTAAAATTAGACTGTTAGCTAGTAAGGGAATTACCCTTGAACCTTTGGTAACCAAGAATCTAAAGCCTGCAATGGCAATAAGTATATACCTATCGATAATCACCCTAAATGTAAATGGTCTAAATGCACCAATCATCAAAAGTGCCATGAAACTAAGGATTATAGTGTCCATGGTTTTATAACAAGGGAACATAATTCTTTCTACTTGAGGAAGAGAATGCCGATTTTCTGGACATATCAGGAGCTGTGCCCAACACAAATCAATACATTGTAGGTCTATGAAACCTTGTCAATCCAAATTCCTCAATTCTAGATTTGGATAACATATTCACTCAGGTTAGGATAAGGTGCATGGTGGCCAGATATTTTGATGAAAGGAAAGTTCATGGAGATTCAGTGGTAAACTGGATTCACCTGATGTCATCCTCTAAGGAATAAATAATCAACAAGAATAATTTCCTCTCTTTCCAGAATGGTACTCCATAGAAAAATGATGTTCTCGGGAGCTGGAGTAATAAGGAAAATGTGCGCAACAAGCAGGTGCAGGGAGAAGACATAAAAGCTGTTCAGAGCTGTAAGTATCTCCTCTGCTGCAGTCCTTCAGCATGTTCAACTCTGGGATATGGTCATTGCTTTTGGATTGCTAGGTCTGGCTTGGGACTGATGCTTCCCTCCTGCTCTCTTACTGGTGATAGAATTTCAGACTCCAACATCTACCATCCAGGGAGGAATTCAGAGTTCTGCACAAAGGCCTTCCTGTAAGAAACCCAATCCCAGTGAGTTGAGAGCTTAGCAGGTATTTCAGGAAAGGTTCAGAGAGTATGGGAGCCACTATACTTTACCAGAGGTCACCTGAAAAACAAGTTAAGCTAGAGAGAAGAGATCACCATATTTATTTGCTTGGATGACTAATTTATAATAATTTATGTAATATATTAAAGTGATGATAATTTATTAGATGCAGCAATAGAAGGACCATTGTTGTAGTTAAGTGATGGGAATGGAAGTCTTATTGGGTGAAAATGAAAAAGAAATGGGGGTATAAAGTGTTGACAGCCATTTATCACACATTTTAGGAATGTTGCAATTAAGGATAGTCAGATAACAGAGTAAAAATGTTTGAAAGAGTGTCAAATAAGAGAGGAAATATTTTTTAAAATTAATAAGCATATATTTAATGATGAAATGTATTTATTAGATAGATGCAGAAAAATGAGGAATATATTACCATCCAAGAGCAGTTAATGAGACATACATTTACCAGTGTCTGCTCTCAAGTTGGCTATTCACATAAAAATTAATTTTATCTAATAAGTGAAAAGGCAAATAGCAAAAAGATTTACTTTGCAATTTATTTAATTACTGCTGTGGCTGAAAGAATTTTGAAGCTTGTGAAGCTTTACTCCCTCACTTCAAATTAATTCAAATTGCCTGTGAAAAATTGTTTGCTCTCATATACTGGGTCTGAGCAGAGTGTCATAAACACATGTATGACATCATATCATCAGGGATAAGCCATATGAAGAAAGGGGATAGATTGTCATGGCAGGTGCAGGATTTTGTGAAATATGGCTTGTGGAGGCTTTTGCATGTTGTAGTAGGAATAGATACAAAAAAAGAGTACACACATTGGATTTTGCAGAAAAGATATAAAATCTGAAAGCCCAAGAATAACTAAGCAATGAATGTGAAAAACAAAGTGAGGAAGGGGCCTGCTTCGTCTACTATTAAAGTATATAAAAACACTCATCCCAATAGAGATGAAACCCGTACAGGCAAATATGAGATCAGGTTTTTCAGGTGGAAACCATGGTGAGGCTAGTGGAGCAATAAAGTTCACCCTTTCTGCGCTTCCTTGTTTCTGAGGTCATTTCAGTGCCCATGCTGCCAGCCTGACCTCTCTGCAACCCGGCTCTTCTGTAGGGCTCTTCATTCATGTTGATTTTCCCTCATTAGCAGAAACTGGACTTCTTTTAAAACTATTATTTCCTTTACTGAACTTGATCACAATTTTTTTGCATATATTACACATAAGATATGCCTTTTACACTGTGATCCAGTATGTATGCACATGCAAATTCTCATCTACATGGATATGTACACACACTCATGCACACATGTCTGAACATAGAGAAAAATGGAATTATTTAGTAAGTACCCTTTCTACACAGGATGTACTTTTTCACTTTATTCTGTATTTCACTTATTTTAATCTATTTAATTATAACCTCTAATGGTTCACAATCTTAGAATATGGCAAACATTTCTTTAGGATGCTGTCCACATTTATTTTAGCATTTCCTTTCTTCATTTCCTTCTCTCATCATCAATTTCTGTGAGCACATATTATCTAATTCATTCATGGAACAGTACTTTATTCAACCACTGTTCAAAACTAAACTAATTCTGGGGAGGGGAGAGTATGTACAACATTACTACTTCTTCCAAGACACTCATAGTCTATATGGGAAAGAAACCATGGAATTAAATAAAAACTTACACAACTGTAGCCCTACTTCTAAATTATGTGCAAGAGAGAGAAGGTCTCATTTCTCTTTGGGAATATTTTAAGGTTCATGTAGGAGATGATGCAGACAGTTGGAAAGACGAGATGGAGGTGTGAATATTAAGGGGGATGAAAATTTCAAAATAAAACACTGTGTGAGGCTCCAATCAGAGGGAAGAGAGTGTATAAAGTCCCTAAGATGGAAGCTGTGGCATAGGTGAAGCTGCAACTCAAGTTCAATGTTTGGTTGATCAGTGTGGGTGAAGGCAGGGCAATATGAGGGTGAAGTTGGCTGGTTGTTCAAGTCAGGCCTCATATTTGAAGGTTCAGAATTTTGGCTTCATCCTCCAACAGGGAATCACTGGGAGCATTTCAGTCAGGGAGATAAAGAGTCATCTTTCTAATAAGGAATGATCTGCCTGAGTCACTGAATATTAGATAGAGGGGTGACCGACTGTGATAAATGGGAGAGACAACAAGGAACTAAGATAAGTCTGGAAACTGAGAGATGGGGAAATAATGGAAATATTGAAGAGGAAGAAGAAAATCAGCTACATCTCATCACCAGTGATAAACATTTATTTACTAATGGGAAGGAACTATGCTAGTGTTTAACATATATTGACTAAAACTTTAGATTTCCTTAGTAGGAAGGATATGGCTTTCACCCTTATTTAGGTGAGGGTATTGATAAGACTTCATTTATAAGTGGAAACTAAAACAAAAGAAAATAAAGAAAACACAAATAGACCCATAGACATGGGGAAGTGACTGGTGGTCTCCAAGGGGGAGCAGTTGGGGTGGGTGGGTGATACAGGTGAAGGGGATAAAGAGACTCAAAATTTTAATCATAACATAAATTTCACATGGTGATGAAAGAACAGCATAGAGAATATAGTTAATAATTTTGTAACATCTTTCTATGATGACAGTAACTACACTAGTTTGGGTGAGCATTTAATAAAGTAGATAACTGCTGAATCAGTATGTTATATACTTGAAACCAATATACTATTGTATATAATATATAATTTTAAGGAAAGGAAAAACATATTTAGAATGTTTCCTTGGCTCACCAAGTCCGAACAGACAATGTATGGTAGATCCGAAGTTCAAAACTGGATTTTCTGATTGCAAAAGTTTTGCATTTGTATCATTTAGAAAATCATTTTACTATTTCATCTTTTCAAATCCTCTGATATTGTGTATTTCCTTTCTGTAAATTGTTTGTGTTTATTCACTTTGCACATTTTCCTACTGGGATCTTCAGCCTGTAAGGTGTCTTGAAGTTGCAAAGATATCACTCCTTTCACTTTTGGATACATTATTATTTGCTCCCTCATTAGTTATTCTGAGCATCAGGGGGATATAACAGGTTGGAAGGATGCCAGAAGCAAGGAACTTTTTCCCTCTCTGTAGAGTCTCATGGCCCACCTATGTTTATTAGGTCATTCTTCTCCCTTGTATCCATTTTTTTCTTGTTTTTAACTGAAATTTTATACTTTAAAAAATATATAGGACAGAAAGTGATCATATAAATATGGGTTCCTATGTTTACATGATCTACCAGATGCAATCTGGGTACTATCCATTTCTATTTAGAGAATTCCATGGAAACAAAATTAATAAAATGCATGGAACAAACATAGGAGTGAATGACCCCTGATGTCTTAAAGTTTCCACATCAGCAGGGAGGCCACCTCATACTCAACATTCTCTGACTCCTACTCTCATCACTCACCGTCTTGCACAAGTAACTTGCCATGCTGGATTCCTTTTGAATGTTGAGTATCTGAAGAAAAGCCTTCCTCAGGGTCCTTGCACTGGCTCTTTCCCTGCAGGGCACACACTTCTCCCAGATTAACTCTTCTCATCACTGTCTTCCTTGAGCTCTGTGTTCAAATGACACCTTCCCTTCAAAGGTTTTTGAACTTCCAGTAAAAATTAATACCCTTATCTACTCTCTTATTTACCTGTTTTTTTTCTACATAGTACCTTACAACATTTGACATGGTGCATAATTTTTAGTTGCTTATGTTGTTTCTCCATTATTCAATTGTAAGTATTTTGTTTCTCAGCACCTTGTATTCCTTAGTAGGTCAGGATTCAAAATATATTTCTCAAGTGTGTGTGCCACAGGAGATCATTTAAAGAGGACATCATATATTTGTTGACTGCAAAATATAAATTACAGCATTTCAGCTATGTTAGTAATGCCCAATGTGTGAAAATTAATCATGTAATTTTTCATTTCTAGTCATAAACACCACCATATGTTTCAAGACAATGATACATGAATTACAGGATTTTTCTTCTGGGATTATCAAAGGACCCAGATCTTCAACCTGTCATATTCGGGCTTTTCCTCTCTATGTACCTGACCACTGTGATTGGAAACCTGCTCATCATAGTGGCCACCATCTCAGATTCTCACCTCCACACACTAATGTACTATTTCCTCTCCAACCTGTCCTGTGTAGACATCTCTTTCACTTCAACCACCACTCCAAAGATGCTAGTTAATATAGAGACACAGAGCAAAGTTATAACATATGAAGGCTGCATCACACAGATTTATTTTTTCATAGTCTTTTTAGGGATGGAGAACTTTATCCTGATGGTGATGGCCTATGACTGGTATGTGGCCATCTGCCACCCCCTACAGTACAGTCATCATGAATCCCTGGTTCTGTGGAATGCTATTTATGGTATCCTGGATAATGAGTATCCTGTATTCCTTGTTACACAGCTTAATGGTGTTGCGACTGTCATTCCGTACAGATTTGGAAATCCCCCACTTTTTCTGTGAAATCAATCAAGTGATCCATATTGCCTGTTCTGACAAGTTTCTTAATGACATGGTGATGTATCTTGGAGCTGGGCTGCTGGGTGGTGGATCCCTTGCTAGTATTCTTTATTCATACTCTAAGATAGTTTCCTCCATATGTGGAATGTCTAAGTTCAGGGGAAGCATAAAGCATTTTCTACTTGTGCATCTCACCTCTCAGTGGTCTCCTTATCTTACTGTACAAGCCTAGGAGTATACCTTAGCTCTGCTTCATCTGGAAGCTCACACACAAGTGCGATGGTTTGAGTGATGTGCCCTGTGGTCATGCAATTGCTGACCCCCTTCATCTACAGCCTGAGGAGCAAAGACATAAAGAGGGCACTGAATGCATTCTTTGGGATGACAGCTGTAAAAGGGCAAATTGTCCCGGGGCTGACGAAATGTCCATGATCAGAGGGCTAAAATCCTTGGAGCCAAAATTGATACATTTTTAATGTATTTGTGGAAGAAGTTGCTCCTTTTATATATTTTCTGAAATTTCCATTTCTTTGACTTCATCTTATATGTACATGTTAAGTGACTCACTTTATTAGTCTCTCTGCTCTGATATGCAGACAAGTTTCCCCTTTGTTCATTTTCCTACTTTCACAAGTTTTTTTCCAAACTTGGATCTAAAAAATTTGGAAATTCCCATTTGTTTGTTTAGAAACCCCAAATTAAATAACTAAGAGTAATTTCTTCTCAAATTACATATATCATTTCAAGTATTTTCTCTACTTTTATGGAAAGAAGTCATAAATTTTATACAGAAGTAACTAATTTTGACAGCTAAGGTTATTTATATGATTTCAGTACAGAGGAGATCTGAAAGCCCAGTTTTCATTTTTGTCCTCTCGTTCTTTTCTATTTCTGTATCTTAACTGTTTTTTCTGATCATGCAGACTTTAACAGGCTATTGTGTTTTTAACTGGTCTCCATATTTATTGTCTTATTCAGCTCACCGTCTATGAAGCCTGCTATAGTCACTGGCTAAACGTGATTATTAAATATATATCCCCAGATGGATTCCACATGGGCAAATATGAATGAATAGATTCTCCTAATATGAAATGATCTTAAAAATTAGGAAGAAATAATTATTTTACATTTTATTACTATGGAAAAGATTTCTATGAGCTGTACATTTACTCACTTAAGAATGTAATTGTCCATGAGTTAGGGGGTTTATTCATTGAGGTGAAGGATTGATGTGTTTAATGTTTTATTACTGAATAATCTTTGTCTTCAAAATTTTTATTGCTACTTACATATACAATTTTGTATTTCTCTACAAAATATCTTCCCTTTCCTAGACTTTGTGAAAGCACTAACAAGATAATGAAAGTAGGTATACAAGATTATTTGTACAAAATTTCCATGCAAATTAATATAAAAAATTGTGAAGTTATGAAAAAAACCTGTTTCTTACATTTTCATTGAGACATAGTTGATATACAGTATTTGGTTTCAAGTAACAGTGCTTGAATAATTGTGTACATTACAACGTGCTCATCATAATAAAGTGTAGTTATCATCTGTTAACATGCAAAGCTATCGTTATCTTAATGACCATATTCCCCATGACGCACGTTCATTCCCAGGACTGATTATTTGTCCCGGGAGGCTGTGCCTCTTTCTACTCTTCTCCTACTGGACACATTTCCCCTCCTTCCTCTCCTATGGCAATTTGATGTTTACTAATAATGTACAAAATACTTATTAAAAATTCTGTGGAATACACTACACAGCAATTAAAAATAAATTAACTTTTTTGCATTTGCATTTACCTGATTCTTGATAAATTTGAGATTATTTCAACCCTCTTAGTCTTTCCCTACCCATTGGCCTAGAGAATGTTCATTTAATCATTAGTTCACTGATTTTTATTTAAATCATTTATACTCCATTGTTCCCTCTATAAACTTGTTAGTTGTAATCACATACAAATATTTATGTCCTTACATTAATGATTAGATTCTGAATCCTGTACTTATTATGCTCTAGTAAAATACTTTTTCCGTAGCCGTATATGTTCTAATACCTTAGAATATTTTCAATTCTATATTTAACCTTCCTGACTAGCTTTACTGCTGTCATGCATTTTAATTCTACATACATTTTTAAATCCTTGAATGATTCCTGCAATTGCCTCATAAAAAAATTCATTTACATTTATATATAAATTATCCTTAACTTTTTTATTCACTCCTTCCAGCACTTCTTGTTTTCAATTGGGGATTAGTTTCCTTTGGGCCTAATAACTCACTGAAGTAGTCTCTTTTTTATTTTTTTGTTTCTATTTCAAGCCTGCTATCAAGGAGATATTTCAATTTGTGATTTTCTTAAGGCATTTTTACGTAGAGCAATATTGCTGCTCAGTTAAGAATTCTGGTTTGACATCAGATTTCTTTGAGCATTAAAAAAACTAGTGCTATGATGATAAACATCTTATTTCTGTTTAGCCATAAGCTGCTATCCCTCTTGCTTATTTGGCCTCTGTATTCTCTAAAATTTTTACATTAACTTTGGTTTTTAGATCTCAATGTTACTTGTTGCTTCCTATATACATATATATATATATATATATATATATATATACTTTGTTTAGGGGATGTTGTACAACTGTGGATCATTTATTTCATCAATTTGTAACATGTGCATTTCAGTTGTGATACCAACTCTTCCCCAAGTTCTCTCTACTCCCTTTTAATAACATTTCACTTCTATTTTAACTGTGTCCTCAATTTTCCAATATCATTCACCTGTGATTTTGTTGCAGCATTTGCTATTGCGCTATCCAGCCTTTTGCCGGAATTTATACTTTCTCAGTAATTTTAAATTCTTAGTTTCAGTCCTAATATAAAAAAATGCATGTTTTTAATGTTTTAAAAAATGATAGAGAAATTTACCATTGAGAAGGAAATATGTTCTCTCCGTATAAAAAAAGAAATAAGAGAAAACCATTTCTTGGGTTATTTTAAAATATATTAATGGCTACTATTCATCAGTAGTCACCAGTAAGAGAGAGATGGTGGAAAACCTAAGTCAGAGAAGAAATTTGCATCACATACCTCTGATAAAGTATTTCAAGCCAAATTATATAAATAATCCTGACAAATGAAACAAAATACTGAAAACCCACTAGAAAAAAAATGGGTCAAACACAAAATAGGCACATAAGACAGGATACACATATATACAATTAAATTAAAATAAAATAAGACTTTTAGTTTCAAAGAAATGATAAGTCACAATGAGATACTATAATACAGACATCAGTTTAGCTAGAATGAAAACAAAATCATGTGTTGTCAAAGGTATGAAAGGATGAGATCAACAAGCAGGGCTATTGAGAACTTAAATTGGCAAGTACACACTGGAAAAAGGGAAGTATATACTAAAATTGTATGCATGCCTACAGTTCCTGTACATAAACAACCCCAATATTATAATTCTTTTATTGAAGTATATTTGGTATGCATTATTATATTGGTTTCAAGTATACAACATAATGGTTCATACATTATTAAATCCTCACTGCAGCATAAGATGGGAAAAAGATAGTGACATGAGAAGTGAGTCATGAACCTCTTCCCAAAACTACATATAACATGAATAATAAGAGAACAGTGTGACCAATCCAAACAGAACAATATTTGCATTGTAGGGGTAACAGAAGGAGAAGAATAGAGAAAAGGGGATAGAAAGTCTCTCTGAGAAAATAATTGCTGAAAACTTCTCCAATCTGGGGAAGGAAATAGTCTCACAGGTCATGGAAATGCAGAGATATCCCAACACAAGGGACCGTAGGAAGACAACACCAAACATATAACACTTAAAAGGGAAAAATGAAGAACAAAGAGAGAGTATTGCAAGAATCCAGAGAGAGAAAACAGATCACATATAAAGAAGAACCCATCAGGCTATCAGCAGACTTTTCATCAGAAACATTACATGACAGATGGGTGTGGCATGATATATTTAATGCAATGAAAGAGAAGGGCCTCCAACTAAGAAAACTCTACCCAGCAATATTATCATTTAAATTTGAATAAGAGGTTAAACAATTTCCAAATGAGCAAAAGTTGAGGAAACAGACCTCCCACAAACCATTTCTACAGTGTATTTTGAAAGGACTGCTCTGTGTAGAAGCTCTCCTAAAGCTAAACAGCTGTCACCAGAGAAAATACAACCATGGTAAAGCAAGAAGACCGAATAATTACTAAGCAAATACAACATTAAATCAACTACTCACAAAGTCATTCAAGGGATACACAAACAGTACAGAATATGACACCTAATATATAGAGAGTGGAGGAAGAAGAAGAAGAAGGGAGAAAAAAATAACCTTTAGATTATGTTTGAAATAGCATAAGCAAGTTATATTAGACTGTTAGATAGTAAGGAAGCTGCCCTTAAACCTTTGGTAACCACAAATCTAAAGCTTGCAGTGACAATAAGGACATATCTATCAATAATCACCCTAAATGTGAATGGACTGACTGCACCAATCAAAAGATACAAAGTCATTGAATGGACAAAAAAAAAAAGACCCATTTTATATGCTGCCTACACAAGACTCACTTCAAACCCAGAGACATACACAGGCTAAAAGTGAAGGGACGGAGAAAGATATTTCATGCAACTAATAGAGAGAAAAAAGCAGGAGTTGCAGTACTTGTATCAGACAAAATAGACTTCAAAACAAAGAAAGTCACAAGAAACAAAGAAGGACATTACAAAATGATAAAGGGGTCAGTCCGACAAGACGATATAACCATTATAAATATCTATGCACCAAATAGAGGAGAATCTAAGCATGTGAAACAAACACTAACAGAATTAAAGGGGGACACAGAATGCAATGCATTCATTTTAGGAGACTTCAGCACACCACTCACTCCAAAGAACCGACCAACCAGACAGAAAATAAGTAAAGAGAATGATATACTGGACAGCACATTAGAAGATATGGACACATCTATAGAACATTCCACCCAAAAGCAGCAGGATACACATTCTTCTCAAGTGTACATGGAATGCATTCCAGAATAGATAACATACTAGGCCACAAAAAGAATCTCAATAAAATAAAAAAGACTGAAACTATACCAACAAGCTTCTCAGACCACAAAGGTATGAAACTAGAAATAAATTATGCAAAGAAAACAGAAAAGGCCACAAACACATGGAGGCTGACAACACGCTCCTAAATAATCAGTGGACCAATGACCAAATAAAAACAGAGATTAAACAATATATGGAGACAAATGAAAACAACTCAATATCCTAATAACTGTGGGATGCTGTGCAGACAGTTCTAAGAGGAAACTATATAGCAATACAGGCTTACATGAAGAAACAAGAACAATCGAAAATGAACAGTATTAAATCACAGTTAATGAAACTCAAAAAAGAGCAAGTGTGGCCCAAAGTGAGTAGAAGGAGGGACATAACAAGGATCAAAGCAGAAAGAAATAAAATTCAGAAGAATAAAAAGCCTGAAAAAATCACTGAAACCAGGAGCGAGTTCTTTGAGAAAATAACAACATAGATAAAGCACTAGAGAGATTTTATAAAAAAATAAAGAGAATGTACAAACATAAACAGAATCAAAATTGAAAAAATCATGGAAAAAGGAAAAATGACAATGGACACCACAGAAATACAAAGAATTATTAGAGAATACCATGAAAAATTATATGCCAACAAATTAGATTACCAGGAAGAAATGGACAATTTTCTAGAAAAATATAACCTTCCAAGAATGACCCAGGAAGAAACAAAAAATCTGAACAGACCAATTACCATCAATAAAATTGAATCAGTAATCAAAAATCTACCTAAGAACAAAGATCTGGGTCAGATGGCTTCATAGCTTATTTATTTAAAAAATTTAAAGAGCTAATACTCATCCTCCTTAAAGTTTTCCAAAAAGTAGAAGAGGAGGGAATACTTCCTAACTCATTCTGTGAGGCCAGCATAACTCTAATACTAAAACCAGGCAAAGACACCACAAAAAAGAAAATTACAGACCAGTACCTCTTTCAAACATAGATGTAAAAAACCTCAACAAAATATTAGCAAACAGAATTTTAAAAATACATAAAAAAGATCATACACCATGACCAACGGGATTTATTTCAGGGATGCTAGGATAGTATAATATTAACAAATCAATATTATACACCACATAATCAAGAAAAAGGACAAAAATCATGATCATCTCAATAGATGCTGAAAAAGTTATTTGACAATATTCAACAGCCATTCATGATAAAAACTCAACAAAATGGGTATAGAGGACAAGTACCTCAATGTAATAAAGGCCATATATGACAAACCCACAGCCAACATCATTCTTAAAAGTTAAAAGCTGGAAGCTTTTCCTCTAAGATGGGGAACAAGACAAGGATGCCCACTCTCTCCACATTTATTCAGCATAATACTGGAGGTCATATAGCCATGGCAATAAGACAACACAAAGAAATAAAGGACATCCAGACTGGTAAGGAAGAAGTTAAGCTGTCACTGTTTATAGATGACATGATATTGTACCTAAAAAAACCTAAAGAATACACCAAAAAATGACTATAAATCATAACTGAATTCAGTAATGTTGCCGAATATAAAATTAATACACAGAAATCTGTTGCATACCTATGTACTAAGGATGAACTAGCAGAAAGAGAAATCAGGAAAACAGCTCAATTTACAATTGCATCAAAAAGAATAAAATAACTAGGAATAAACCTAACCAATGAGGTGAAAGACCTATGCTCAGGAAACTACAAGACACTCATGACAGAAATTATAAGAGACCCCAATAAATGGAAATACATCCTATGCTCATGGACAGGAATAAATAATATTGTGAAAAGGGCCTTCCTACTTAAAGAAATCTTCAGGTTCAATGTAATCCCTATCAAAATACCAACATCATTTTTTAATGAACTAGAAAAAATAGTTCTTAAATTAATATGGAACCACAAAAGAGCCCAAATAGCTAAAGCAATCCTGAGAAGGAAGACCAAAGCTGGGGGTATTATAATAACTATCTTCAAGTTCTACTACAAAGTCACAATAATCAAAACAATTTGGTATTGTTACAAGAACAGACCCATAGATCAATGGAAAAGAATAGAGAGCCCAGATATAAACCCGATCATATATGGTCAATTAATATATGATAAAGGAGCATTGGATACACAATGAGGAAAAGACAGCCTCTTCAACAGCTGTTGGCAAAACTGGACCACTACATATAAGAGAATGAAGCTGGATTATTGTCTATATCCATACACAAAAATAAACTCAAAATGGATCAAAGACCTGAATGTAAGTCAGAAAACCATAAAACTCTTAGAAGAAAACATAGGCAAAAATCTCTTGAATATAAAATGTGCAACTTTTTCCTGAGCACATCTACTTGGGCAAGGGAACCAAAATAAAAAATGAACAAGTGGAACTACATCAAACTAAAAGCTTCTGTACAGCAAAGGGCACCATTAGCAGAACAAAAAGGCATCCTACAGTATGGGAGAATATATTCATAAATGACTCAACTGGTAAGGAGTAAACATCCAAAATATGTAAAGAACTCATATGCCTCAATATCCAAAAAACAAATAACCCAATCAAAAAATGGATGGAGGATCTGAACACTTCTCCAATCAAGAAATTTAAATGCCAAACAGGCACATGAAAAGATGCTCCACATCATTATTCATCATGGAAATGCAAAATGAAACCACAATGAGACATAACCTCACATCAGTTAGGATGGCCAACATCCAAAATCCAAGAAATAACAAATGCTGGTGAGGATGTGGAGAAATGGTAGTGCTCCTACACTGTTCGAGGAAATATAAATATGTTCAACCATTGTGGAATGCAATATGGAAGTTACTCAAAAAACTAAAAATAGAAATACCACCTAAACCAGTAATTCCACTCCTATAAACTCACCCAAAGAAAACAAGACCTCTGATTTGAAAAGACATACCTACCCCTATGTTTATAGCAGCACTATTTACAAGAGCCAAGATATGGAAACAACCTAAGTGTCTATGAATAAATGAATGGATTAAGAAGATGTGGTACATATACACAATGGAATATTAATCAGCCATAAAAAGAAAATAAATCCTACCATTTGCAACAACATGGATGGAGCTAGAGGGTATTATGCTCAGTGAAATAAGCCAGGTGGAGAAAGGCAAGTACCAAATGATTTCACTCATTTATGGAGTATCAAAAGAAAGAAGAACTGAAGGAACAAACTAGCAGCAGACACAGATTCCAAGAGGGGACTTGTAACCACTCCAAAGGGGAGGGGTTAGGGGTAGTGGGTGGGGAGGGAGAAGAGGATTAAGGGAATTGAATCACATTATAGGTAGATCCCAGAGAAGGCAGTACAGCATGGAGAAGATAAGTAATGGCTCTACAGCATCTTACTACACTGATAGTGACTGCAATGTGGGGGTGAAGACTTGATAATAGTGGTGAATGTTGAAAGCACAATGTTATTCAAGTGAAGCCTTCATAAGATTTTATATCAATGATACTTTAAAAAAAGGGGGGAAATATAGTATATGCAAATCTAATATAAAACACATGAATACTCCATAACTTTATATTTTTAAGAACTTAACAAAAATGCTTTCATATGTAAGAGCATCCAATTAGAAAATGTTCTATGTTGAACACAAAAGTCTGATGTTACAAGTACTGTCATGATGAGATAATAATCTGAACCATAAGCAAATGGTTAAAAAAGTTCTCTAATGAAAATCTTGACAATATATAAATTCTCATGCTTATTAGAAGGCCTCTTATCTAGCCTATAGCAAATGAAGAAAGTGGGGTCAAAACTATATTAGAGGAATTGAAATTATGCAAGACATACAAACATTTTTTTCAAGGTGAAAATGAAAAAGGAAAGGAATGAACATGCTACATAGAAAATGAAAGTATTCATTACTATATGATGTATGCACATAAAGCAGGAAGGAGATTAGAAACATCTCACTGTCATCTTTGAAACTGAAAAATATATGTAATTAAATGCTTTCTGATTTTCTATTCAGAACCTGAGAAAATCTATTTTTCATTAAAGCATGTGATTTAGGAAAAGTAACCAATGTTTTGGCTCTTAAGCTTATGGCAATTTCAGTCCAATTTTATAACCACACAGGTAGACCCATTTTGATGAAGTGCCTCAGACTTCTCATTAACAACAAGAAGACTGGTTCTCCAAATTATGACCCATGGTGTGGGAATTATACTTAGTAATTAAAGATAAAATAAAATGGGAGTTAGCAAGCCAAAGTAAAGCAAACTAAGCAGACACTTAGTTAGTTCCCCTTCAAAGGCCCTAGATAGACTTTTGACTTATATCCTTGACATATTTTGCAGGAATTTAGACCCCCACCAGGTGGGCCACTTCCTGAGAGCAAGCACACAGACCCCAGACTGGGTGGAGCCAGTACAGTGATAGCTAAGACGGCTGAAGCTATCCCCTGTCAACTCACCACTGACCAATCAGAAGGGGCATGAGCTGATAACACACCAAGCAACCCTTTCCTTTACCTTTGATTTTAAAAGCCCTCACTAGTAAGTCAACAAGGAGTTCAGGACTTTAAGCATTATCTACCTGTTCTCCTTGCTTGGTACCCTGCAATAAACATCAACTTTCTCTCACTGCATCCCTATGTTATTTTTTTGGTTTCACTACTGATGTCAGTGTTTGGCTTTACTGCATGTTTGGTGAGTGGAACCAGGTTTGTTTACTTGGTTTTAACAATTTCATCTTAGATGGTTTTAATCAGCATGCTATAGTTGGCATGAAAAGAAAGGGAAATCAAAATCAGCATCATATTTTCATCTTGTAAACCTGATTCATGAAACTTGTTTGCTCTAATCATATGACAATATAGTATATTCCCCTGGTTCATTTATGTTTTAATAAATACATTCACACTGAGGTCTGGCAAAGAACATTTTAGAAGCTGAAAGTAATTGGATTAAATTATGATCATCACTAGTTCTGGGGAAATTGTCAACCACAGTGATATTCTCATTTGAAAAGGAGATGAGCCACAAAGAATGTATTAACATATTATTCATAAGTTATCTTCTTGATAGCTACTAATGTTAAAGAATAATAAATTCTGCTTTTGTATCAATGAAATACTAGAACTAGAAGTAATCACCTGAATTTTAATATACTTAAACTTCCACTTTTCATTATATTTAAATTATTTTTATGTAGGAAAATTAACAATAGAGATGAATGAAGGGACATATCGGGATGTGACTTTTTTCTCTTTGCTGGTCCTTTTTTTTAGTATTAAGTTCGTGACTGTGTATGTTTCCCTCTTTCTGAGGCTGAATTGGGATTTATCCCTAGAAACATTACTGAGTCAAAATAATATAGGAAAATTTTAATTTAACCCTTAGAAACACTCAGTGAGGAAGTAAAACTGAAAATTAATTATTGCTACAGGGCCAGATCTTTGAAGATGATTCACAGAAGGATCCAATGCTCTGAGACCCCATTCCTCTCTTGATATTCTTCCATAAAGCATTTTAACTTAACAAAATAATATTCTTTCTACCACATCCCAGACCCTGGAGCTATTATATAATTTAATTTTGTTCTTGTATAACAGTTCTGTTGTATAGATAACACCAGCCCTATTTACATAAGAAATTCACACAACACATGTATAAAAATTATTAAAATATTAAATGAGATTTTACAGAAGAAAGCATTTAGGAACATGCTAGAAAATTGAAGGTCCGGTACTCACTCTTTACAGAAATGCCCAGGAGAAACCACAGCAAAGCCCCTTCTACAGGTATCAGGACCCTGGATAGCAAGTCTTTTCCTCCTACTGGACTGGGCTCTAACTCATCCCAAAGTTGAAGCCAGGACTCCTGGGTCCTGGAAAAATTAAGCTCAGCTCCTCACTCTGGCAAAGGTACAGAGCATCCAGGAGGAGCCACCATGTGCTCAGTGTGGGCCAGAAACAACAAGCTCAGGCATCCCATGCTGGTCGTGGTGTAAAGAGCAGGAGTCTCAGATCAAGTTACTAGTGGTGGCTGAGTTCCTTCTTGACAGTCCCAGAAAAAGGCTGAAATTCAGTATATGGAGTATTCAGTGCCAGTATTAGGTAAGTACAAACAGAAAAGGAGCCCATTGTTCTGTGCCCAGATGGGATATTATATAGATACCATGAACTTAAGTTCAAACTGAACATACAAAATCCCACTGACTTTCTATAAACCAGTAATAAAAGACTGGAATATGTAAGAAACTACCATTTAAATCCACCAAAAATAAAAAAGTACAAAAACACAAATTCTCAAATATAAATGCAACAAAAAAATTTGCAGATCTCTGTGGGAAAATATGTGAAACATTCTTAAAGGCAATGAAAGTAAAAAACAAATCAATTGAGAGATAGCCCTGTCCATGACCAAAATTCACAATATGATTAAAACGTCACTTTTCCTCAAATCAGCCTAGAGACCCAGAGCGATCACAATGGTCTCACCAGCCGGCTGTGGATATCGGCGGGTCATTGGAAACCCCGTCTACGCTGCACAGTGATGAAGAGAACATTGATGGACTCAAGCTTTCAGATTTCAAGATTGATTACATAGCTACAGTAATCAAAGGGGCGTAATATTCAGAATGAATATACAGTTACGTGAAATAGAACAGAGTTCACAAATGGACTTATACAAATACATAAACTTGCACTTGGTCAAAAAAATAAAAGCACTTCCACACAGAAAAGAGAACATTTAGACATTAGTGTTTCATCTTTTTGTTATATACAGATTATCATCAACAAATGGAGATGGGACAAACACATGATCACATGGAAATAAATACAGAGGACTCAGAATCAGAGGGCATAAACACCAATACAGACACCTATAAATCCAGAGGACCCAAGCACTAGACCAGGAATTTACAGAAAATGGAACATTACAGATCGATATCCTAGGTGAACATAGTTGTAAAAACCCTCAGTAAGTTATTAGCAAACTGAACTCAAAAATACATTACAAGACGCATTCACCAAGAGCAAATAGAATTTATTCCAGGGATGCAGGATGGTTAAATATCCACAAATCAATCAATGTGATACACCACATTAACAAAAGCAAGGATAAAAATCTCAATAGATGCTGATAAAAGATTTGACAAAATTGAGCATTAATTCATGATAAAAACTCTCAACAAAGGGTACAGAGGGAACATACCTCAACATATTAGAGGCCATATATGACAAACTCACAACTAACAACATACTTAATGGCAAAAAGCTGACAGATTTTCCTCTAAGATCAGGAAAAAGACAAGGATGCTGTCTCATCACTTCTACTCAACATACCAATGGAGGTCTTATCCATGGAAATCAGACTAGAAAAAGAGATAAAATTCATTCAAATTGTTAAAGAAGTAACCTTGTCCCTATTTGCAGATGACATGATACTATGTATAGAAAACGAGACTACACCAAGAAGCTGCAGAATTAATAAATAAATTCATCAGCAGAACAAAAAGACATCCTGCAGTGGTGTCATTAACACATGTATCTAATCCCCCTTAATTCTATTTTCTTCTACAGTCCCTGTGGCCTGCATGTGTCCCCTGGCATTAGCAGCTGTGTGGTGATTGCTCTGAAATTCATTCCTGTTCATCTACTGACCACATGTGGAATGGACGAGCAATGGACTTAATTTGCATAGGCCTTTGAACCTAGCTGAATCCTCTGGCTTAAGGATTATCATGATTTTATTGCTGTTGGTATTATACATTATTAGTCTGGTTACAATGCTCCAGTTTTCTCACACAGAGACTATTTCAGAAGATGGAAAATGAGTAAGGCAAGCTTTCTGGAGGGGTGGGCTGTGGATAAAATTTCAATATTTCCAGAATCTCTCAATGGTCCTAGTGTATCTCCATATCAAGAGGTGTTTCCAAAAGGTGGAGAGAAATAGTCCATCTCCATATAAATAGGCAATTATAAAGTGGATAGAGGGCATATCTGGATAGGAGAGGTTGGGTGGGGTCCCTTTTTTTCAGCTAGGTTGTGAGAGACAGGGGTTAGCAGAAGTGGAAAACAGCTTGTGAGCAAAAAATGGTCTCTTCCAATTTATTTATCCCTTTGACTGATTTCAGTTTCAAAGGTATTTTGCTCAAGGCTGGGAAGACATTTTCCCCCAGGAGTCACACTCACAGTGATGGAAAAATCAATGCATTATCAATTTTATGATTCAGATGAGAACCATTCCTTTTGTACCATCAGTTTCAGACTTCCCTGACCAATTGTACATGTAGTAAATGCATTGTCTGTCTCCAAGAAGATTTAGGGAGTGTAAACAAATCAGCAAAATGTACCCCTCCGTAGGGGAAATCACATTTCAGACATCCTGGATGTGGAATGGAGTGACTGTCTCTTCACACAGGAGCAGCAGAAAAGCTTCAGGGGCAAGAAGTGTCCTGGTCCAGTGAGAGGGAAGTGTGGAGTGGGAATCCTGCGGGCAGGGAGGCTGTGAGAATGGTGGGGCCAGACCCCCCGGGCATAGCCCGCATGCACGCCATGGAGACGGAAGTCCGTCCCGTAGCCCAGAGGGAGGCTCCAAGGGCCCTCAGGCAGCAGCTCTGGGCTGCATTCTAGGAGAGCTGCGGATGGGAAGCAAGAGGCTGTAGCAATTCTCTGAGAGCCGTGATAAAGGGCGGAGTTACAGCGATGGTGGAGGGACAGGGCCCTGTACCTGACTCAGGGGGTGGTAATGAGGTAGAAAGTGGGTCCTGGCAATGGCCTCATGCTTGTCATGAATGACATCCTGTTACCACCTTGCCAACAGGACTGGTGGTTCCATTCAAGGAGAAACACAGGAGGACAGAATGTGACATGACTTGGCCAAGGTAGGGAGGGGACATTTTACAACTCCGATAAGCCCTTCCCAAAAAGATGTCTCTCCCCAGTGCAACTTGCAGACAAACTGCCCTTTTTTGCTTTTACATATGGGTGCTTGAGTATGTGCTGCATAGAGCTGTCATAGCCATTTTGGGACATGAAGTCCAAATGCTGAGCTAGGTTGAGGGAAAGGAGCTGAGTGATTATTTTCTGAGCCAACTCCACAATTTCCTTTCTCTGGACTCATTAACTGAGATTGAATACTTTCATCATTTAATGTTATTTTTGCTGGATATTCTGTTATATTTAGCCCAAAACTCCCAATACAAGTCATTGTAGAATTTTCTTAAAACTTAATACTTCTTTCCAAAGTCATTAGAATATGGATTTAAACATCAATTTTCCTGGAGTTACTGCAATTACAGAGTTGTTTGACAATATAATCATTTTTTATACCCTGTTTTTTTTACTAGCCTTAAAATTCAGATTACAATAATAACAGAGTAGCTTTACCTACCACACAGATTATTTGATTAAGTTTCTGTATGTGATATACTGTTAATATATCATGTTTTCCTATTTTATATTTTGCACAATCAGCAAGCACAACTTTATACAAAAATTTTTTACCTAGTATTATACCCACACATTATTAGGAGGCTCAGTTCACACCTCTCCAAATTACGCCAGACAGGCTACACTGCCCTACAAAAGAGGGTAAGTTCCCAGGTCCTCTTGCCAAATCCCCTGGAGTCATTCAAAATCTCTCTTTCTAAAGAGAATCATTTATTTCTCTTTGAATCCTTCAAGTAAAACAGGCATGGGATTCTTTTTTTTTTTAATATAATTTATTTTATTATCATTAATTTACAATTACATGTGCAATATTACGATTATTAAACTACCCCTTCATCAGGTCCACCCCACCAACCCCATTACAGTCACTGTCCATCAGCGTAGTGAGATGCTATAGAATCACTACTTGTCTTCTCTGAGTTGTACTGCCCTCCCCGTGCTCCCCCAACATTACATCTGCTAATCGTAATGCCCCTTTTTCCCTCTTATCCCTCCCTTCCCACCCATTTTCCCCAGTCCCTTTCCTTTGGTAACTATTAGTCCGTTCTTGGGTTCTGTGAGTCTGCTGCTGTTTTGTTCCTTCAGTATTTTTTCTTTGTTCTTAGACTCCACATATGAGTGAAATCATTTGATACTTGTCTTTTTCGGCTTGGCTTATTTCACTGAGCATAATACCCTCTAGCTCCATCCATGTTGTTGCAAATGGTAGGATTTGTTTTCTTCTATGGCTGAATAATATTCCATTGTGTATATGTACCACTTCTTCTTTATCCATTCATCTACTGATGGACACTTAGGTTGCTTCCATTTCTTGGCTATTGTAAATAGTGCTGCAATAAACATAGGGGTGCATCTGTCCTTTTCAAATTGGGCTGCTGCATTCTTAGGGTAAATTCCTAGAGTGGAATTCCTGGGTCAAATGGTATTTCTATTTTGAGTTTTTTGAGGAACCTCCATACTGCTTTCCACAATGGTTGACCTAATTTGCATTCCCACCAGCAGTGTAGGAGGGTTCCCTTTTCTCCACATCCTCGCCAACATTTGTTGTTGTTTGTGCTTTGGATGTTGGCCATCCTCACTGGTGTGAGGTGATATCTCATTGTGGTTTTAGTCTGCATTTCTCTGATGATTAGCGATGTGGAGCATCTTTTCATGTGCCTGTTGGCCATCTGAATTTCTTCTTTGGAGAAGTGTCTATTCATGTCCTCTGCCCATTTCTTAATTGGATTATTTGCTTTCTGTTTGTTAAGGTGCATGAGTTCTTTATATATTTTGGATGTCAATCCTTTATCAGATACGTTTTTTATGAATATATTCTCCCATACTGTAGGATGTCTTTTTGTTCTACTGATGGTGTCCTTTGCTGTACAGAAGCTTTTCAGCTTGATATAGTCCCACTTGTTCATTTTTGCTTTTGTTTCCCTTGCCCGGGGAGATATATTCATGAAGAAGTTGTTCATGTTTATGTCCAAGAGATTTTTGCCTATGTTTTTTTCTAAGAGTTTTATGGTTTCATGACTTACATTCAAGTCTTTGATCCACCTTGAGTTTACCTTTGTGTATGGGGCTAGACAGTAGTCCAGTTTCATTCTTACATGTAGCTGTCCAGTTTTTCCAACACCAGCTGCTGAAGAGGCTGTCATCTCCCCATTGTATATCCAAGGCACTTTTATCAAATATTAATTGACTGTATATGTTTGGGCTAATGTTTGGATTTTCTATTCTGTTCCACTGGTCTGTGGGTCTGTTTTTGTGCCAATACCAAATTGTCTTGATTACTGTGGCTTTGTAGTAGAGCTTGAAGTCAGGGAGTGTAATTCCCCCTGTTTTATTCCTCCTTCTCAGATTGCTTTGGCTATTCGGGGTCTTTTGTGGTTCCATATGAATTTTAGAATTATTTGTTCCAGTTCATTGAAGAAAGCTGTTGGTAGTTTGATAGGGATTGCATTGAATCTGTAGATTGCTTTAGGTAGTATAGCCATTTTGACAATATTGATTCTTCCTAGCCAAGAGCATGGGATGCATTTCCAATTGTTAGTGTCCTCTTTAATTTCTCTTAGGAGTGTCTTGTAGTTTTCAGAGTACAGGTCTTTTCACTTCCTTCGTTAGGTTTATTCCTAGGTATTTTATTCTTTTTGATGCAATTGTAAATGGAATTGTTTTCCTGATTTCTCTTTCTACTAGTTTGTCATTAGTGTATAGGAAAGCAACAGATTTCTGTGTGTTAATTTTGTATCCTCCAACTTTGCTGAATTCAGATATTAGTTCTAGTAGTTTTGGAATGGAATCTTTAGGGTTTTTTATGTACAGTATCATGTCATCTGCAAATAGTGACAATTTGACTTCTTCTTTACCAATCTGGATGCCTTGTATGTCTTTGTTTTTGTCTGATTGCTGTGGCTAGGACCTCCAGTACTATGTTGAATAACAGTGGAGAGAGTGGGCATCCTTGTCTTGTTCCCGATCTTAGATGAAAAGCTTTCAGCGTCTCGCCGTTAAGTATGATGTTAGCTGTGGGTTTGTCATATAGCCTTTATGATGTTGAGGTACTTGCCGTCTATACCCATTTTGTTGAGAGTTTTAATCAGGAATGGATGCTGAATTTTGTCAAATGCTTTTTCAGCATCTATGGAGATGATCATGTGGTTTTTGTTCTTCTTTTGTTGATGTGGTGGATGATGTTGATGGATTTTCGAATGTTGTACCATCCTTGCATCCCTGGGATGAATCCCACTTGATCATGGTGTATGATCCTCTTGATGTATTTTTGAATTCGGCTTGCTAATATTTTGTTGAGTATTTTTGCATCTACGTTCATCAGGGATATTGGTCTGTAATTTTCTTTTTTGTGAGGTCTTTGCCCGGTTTTGGTATTAGAGTGATGCTGGCTTCATAGAATGAGTTTGGAAGTATTCCCCCCTCTTCTATTTTTTGGAAAACTTTAAGGAGAATCGGTGTTATTTCTTCTCTATAAGTGTGGTAGAATTCAGAGGTGAATCCATCAGGCCCAGGGGTTTTGTTCTCGGGTAGTTTTTTGATTACCAATTCGATTTCGTCACTGGTGATTGGTCTGTTTACTTTTTCTGTTTCTTGCTTGGTCAGTCTTGGAAGGTTGTATTTTTCTAAGAAGTTGTCCATTTCTTCTATGTTTTCCAGCTTGTTAGCATATAGATTCTCATAATATTCTCTTATGATTCTTTGTATTTCTGTGGGGTCCGTCGTGATTTTTCCTTTCTCATTTCTGATTGTGTTTATGTTTGTAGATTCTCTTTTTCTCTTAATGAGTCTGGCTAGGGATTTATCTGTTTTGTTTATTTTTTCAAAGAACCAGCACTTGGTTTTATTGATTTTTTCTATTGTTTTATTCTTCTCAATTTTATTTATTTCTTCTCTAATCTTTATTGTGTCCCTCCTTCTGGTGACTTTGGGCCACATTTGTTCTTCTTTTTCCAATTTCAGTAATTGTGTCTTTAGACTATTCATTTGGGAATGTTCTTCCTTCTTTAAATAGGCCTGGATTGCAATATACTTTCCTCTCTTAGAACTGCCTTTGCTGTGTCCCACAGAAGTTGTGGCTTTGTGTTGTTGTTGTCATTAGTCTCCATATATTCTTTGATTTCTGTTTTGATTTGGTCGTTAACCCATTGATTAATTAGGAGAGTGTTAAGTCTCCATGTATTTGTGAGCCTTTTTGATTTCTTTCTAAAATTTATTTCTAGTTTTATACCTTGGTGATCTGAGAAGTTGGTTGGTAGGATTTCAATATTTTTGAAATTACTGAGGTTCTTTCTGTGGCCTAGTATGTGGTCTATTCTGGAAAATGTTCCATGTGCACTTGAGAAGAATGTGTATCCTGTTGCTTTTGGTGTAGAGCTCTGTAGATGTCTGTTAGGTCCATCTGTTCTAGTGTGTTGTTCAGTGCCTCTGTGTCTTTACTTATTTTCTGTCTGGTTGATCTGTCCTCTGGAGTGAGTTGTGTGTTGAAGTCTCCTAAGATGATTGCATTGCTGTCTATTTCCTCCTTTAATTCTGTTAGTATTTGTCTCACATATGCTGGCGCTCCTGTGTTGGGTGCATATATATTTATAATGGTTATATCTTCTTGTTGGACTGACCCCTTTATCATTATGTAATGTCCTTCTTTATCTTTTGCTACTTTCTTCGTTTTGAAGTCTATTTTGTCTGATACAAGTACTGCAACACCTGCTTTTTTCTCTTTGTTGTTTGCATGAATATCTTTTTCCATCCCTTCACTTTTAGTCTGTGTATATCTTTGGATTTGAGGTGAGTTTCTTGTAGGCAGCATATAGATGGGTCTTGCTTTTTTATCCATTCTGTTACTCTGTGTCTTTTGATTGGTGCATTCAGTCCATTTACATTTAGGGTGATTATTGATAGGTATGTACTTTTGCCATTGCTGGCTTTAGATTCGTGGTTACCAAGGGTTCAAGGGTTGCTTCTTTACTATCTAACAATCTAACTTAACTTTCTTGTCAAGTTATTGTAAACACAGTCTGATGTTTCTTTCTTTCTCTCCCTTCTTATTCCTCCTCCTCCATTCTTTCTATAATAGGTGTTTTATTCTTTGCCTTTAGTTGGTATTTGGATGGTCTGCTTTCTTTGCTATGATTTTTTTTTCTCTGGTGACATCTTTTTAGCCTTAGGTGTGCTTCCCTCTAGAGCAGTCCATTTAAGATATCCTGTAGTGGTGGTTTATGAGAGGCAAACTCTCTTAACTTTCGTTTATCTGGAAATTGTTTAATCCCTCCATCATATTTAAATGATAATCGTGCTGGATACAATATTCTTGGTTCGAGGCCCTTCTGTTTCATAACGTTAAATATATCATGCCATTCTCTTCTGGCCTGTAAGGTTTCTGTTGAGAAGTCTGATGATAGTCTGATGGGTTTTCCTTTGTAGGTGATCTTTTTTCTCTCTCTAGCTGCCTTTAATACCCTGTCTTTATCTTTGATCTTTGCCATCTTAATTATTATGTGTCTTGGTGTTGTCTTCCTTGGGTCCCTTGTGTTGGGAGATCTATGAGCTTCTGTGGACTGCGAGACTACTTCCTTCCCCAGCGAGGGAAAGTTTTCAGCAATTATTTCTTCAAAGACACTTTCTATCCCTTTTTCTCTCTCTTCTTCCTCTGGTACTCCTATAATGCGAATATTGTTCCGTTTGGATTGGTCACACAGTTCTCTTAATATTCTTTCATTCCTAGAAATCCTTTTATCTCTCTCTGCCTCAGCTGCTCTGTACTCCTGTTCTCTGTTTTCTATTCCATTAACAGTCTCTCGCATCTCATCCATTCTGCTGTTAAGCCCGTCGATCGCTTGTCTGATTTCTGTATTGTCTTTCCTCAGTTTCCTCACTTCCTCCCTCAGCTCTTGCACATTTCTCTGTAGGTCCATCAGCATGGTTATGACTTTTATTCTAAATTCTTTTTCAGGGAGGCTGTGCATTTCCATCCCTTCAGACTCCCTCTCTGGGCTTGTCTCGTTGATTTTGGTCTGAACCATATTCCTCTGTCTTTTCATGGCTGTATAATTTGGTCACTGATAGTTGCCACGTATGTCAGCTGGGCTCTTTAAGACCGCCTCTTGGGGTGCCGAGTCCTCTCAGGTGTAGCTGCACGCTGTGCGCTTTCCTGTGTATTCTCGTCTCTCTTTTAGGAATAGATGTATTTTCTGTGTTTTCGTAGATAAATACAGTGTTGGGAGGAGATTTCTGCCGCCCTGCTCACACCGCCATCTTCCCGGAAGTCAGGCATGGGATTCTAAATTCCCTTCTCATGGGCCAGGAATTCATTCATTTTTTAGTGAGTATTTCTCTGGGCCAGGCATCTGAGGTGTCACAGACAACAGCATAAACACTTAAAACCAATAGTAGGTTTCCAGGGTCTATGATCTATGACAATCATAGACCATGTCATGTATAATCCCAGCATTATCATGCTCTGACCTCCTTTGGAGCTACTGCAAAACTCAACACAAGTAGTCTAAAAAAATGCCCACATTTTGTAGATCATTTTTCTACCCCATTACTTCCACTGCAGCAAGGGACCTGCCATCCTTTCTTAAAACCTGGAAAAGAATTCACTTCCTCCCTAGAGCTAAAAGCAGGGCTTTTGTAGGAACTTGCTGAGCCCAGGCCTCAGGTCCATGCTGAAGGATGGGAGGATTCAGTGACAGTTCTGTGCTGTCCCTGAACACTTCACTGAGTACCTACTATGGATCCAGCCCAGAAGCCAGGAAGACATTCACCATTAGACCAGCAGATGCTGGCAGGGGGAATTGGGAGGAAATCAGAGTGTGGTCTCCACTGTTTACCAGGTGAGGAAACTGAGGCCAGGATGAGTAGGTACCAGGGCTCAGGTCCCCTGCCTCCCAGCCTCAAGCTTATGTCACTGGGCCAACAGGTGCGGCCATCTCCAGGACCGGTGTCTGCACAGTCCTGTAATACAGATGGGAACCGCCCTCTCCCTTAGAGCAGGCCCACAGCTGACTTCTCCCGTCTAGTGTCCTTCCTAGTCTTGACACTGACATGAGCCATAGAGGGTCACTTTCAAGGAGATGGAATTCAAGGCTTCCAGCACATGTCAAGGCAGAGGAAGCTCTCCTCACTTGTGACATATGACAGAGAAGTGGGAGAAAGGGGTTTCAGTAGTCTGTGTTGTCACGATCAGTACTTCTTCATTTCCCCAGCAACCAAAAGGAAAAGCAGTCACCTCCTGCACCCAGCCTGACACACAGGAGCCTGCCTAGAACCAAATTCCTGGAGTCAGCACAACTTAGCAGCTGTAGTGCGTGCTCATGGCCTCAGCTTCACAAGGGGATCAGCTCCTATCAGAGTTCAGTTTGAAAAAACCCCTGCTGGAGAAGAGGGTGGGGCCCAAAGTCTCCCAGTCACACTGTCTCCAGCAGCAATGGAAGCTCCACTTCCCTTGGAGATATTTCATGTCAGCTGAGCATTTGGAATGCAGGCCAATAATGCTGTATTTAGGGGAGAAAATTTCCAAACCTAGAGTTTTAATTTAATAAGTATACTGTCTGCTTCTCTGACAACACTAAGAACACAAAGAATTTCAAAGTAACTGGTCACATTTTCTAAATAAAAGGACCCTTATTATACATTCATTTCTTCCTCTGAAGACCAAGATGAGAACTAGCTGGATGTCACTAGCAAATTTTGACTTTTAAATGGCAACTGCTGGACTTTTTGAGACACTTTCTCATTCCAATTTCTGCATTCACAGAACGTCAGCCGCTGCTGTACATGAGCTGGCCCACCTGGGCTGTGCTAAAGAGCCCTGGACATTCCCGGAGTCACCCCTGGGCCCTGTGGCTTCATCTGATTAACTCTCTGAGTCACTTCTGGCTTTCTGGTTCCACCTGATCAACTCCCTGTGTCATCCTTGGGGGGCCCTTTCTCCTTTCCATCCCGCTCATTTCTGTCTTTCTGCCTAACATGCCCACACCCACAGCCATGGTCCTGGAAAGGCAGGTGAGGCCAATCTTCCCTTCCTAATCCAGGGCCTTGGACTGACAAATACTCTCCAATTCTCCTCCCTCCTCCCTAGGTAGTTTCTGCCATTGCCTCCTCTTCCTGTAGCACCCAGTCTGCCTGGCTTTCTCCAGAAGCTCATTCCAGTCTTCCTTCTCTCCACGTCTGCCCCAGGCCCCTCCCAGGTAGGGGCTCATGGAGCCCTCCCTTCTGCTCACCCAGCAGTGCCTCCCCTGCAGTCTTTCTGGCATGAGTGACAAAGGGAAGAGAGCCCTCCCCCAGGAAAGGACTGTTCAGGCAGATCCCTCTGGAGAAAGCAGGATAGAAATATATTTGCCCAATTACACAGCACTTTTTAAATGTGGCAGTTTTTCCAGGGGAAACATTTACAACCAAACATGCAAAAAACATTCCTTAGCCACATCATATACACTTGCTCACAGCAATGGGAGGGTCTCTCAGGAGCAGGGGGACACAGAGTCCACCAGAACTCACATTTCAATAGTGAAGCCCAACTCCTGCCAGGGGCACCTTCCTATCTGTTCAGTGATGTTTCTCCAGGAGTCAGATGAGGCGGCTCATACACGGCACTGGGTGAGCACGGTGGGGCTGCAGGCTTATGCCAGGCCCTCCTCAGGCATTGGCCCTATTTCCCAGGTGGAGGTCCGCTTGATTCCAGAGAGAAGAGGTTCATTATTTTGAGTCAAAACACACCATGGCCCTGTGAAATAAAATGAATTTGTGGTTGCCCGTTGTGCGCCAGCAGGCGAAGGCTGTATAAGCTGCAGAGGCCCCAAGTTAGCTGGGTTAGCTCAGCTGTGCTGCGAAGATTCCCTGTGACCATTCTTGCCTGTGTCACACACAGAGCCCCTTACACCCACCAACACCGGGGAAACAACCAGTCTGCAATGCTCAAAAGAAGATAACCTGGTCTGGTGGTCTTACCGTGATAGATTCCTTTAAGAGAATAATTAGCTATCCTAATTTTTGCTTCCTCTCACACATAGATGGCTTCAGAATATTCATTATCTGTTCTTTTAGGACAATGCCTTGATACATTAATTAACAAAAGCTCTTCCCTGCAGCCACCACCTATTGTAAGAAAAGTAATTATCATATTCCCAAACAAAGGGTCTTTGGAGCAATTTATCAGAACATGCAGGTGAGCTGCTTTCACGCCTGTTCCCCCCTTTTTTGGGGCAGCTGCACCCGGGGAGGTCTCCCCCAGCACACTAGATGAAAACAAAACCATAGAGGGGAATATTTTTTTGACTCTGATCAAGAAAAAATTCTAGTCCAATGATTTTAGGTGAGGAAGGAATTCCTTAAAGCACGAGTAGCAGGGAATGGCAGCTGCCTTGCAGGCAGCAGAGAGCAAGGAAAAACAGAGGAAGGAAAGGGAAGTTCACTGAATTGCTCGGCACAGGGCAGATCCTTTGCCAACACTTTCAGCAAGAGTCACCGGGCATCCAGTGTCCACTTGAATCTGCACAACACAGAAACTAAACCCCTACCACCGCAAGACTTGGAGGAGCCACAGAGCACTGGAAGGAGATTGTGTTCTGAGAACTTCCCAAAAGCTGAGATTTCAGACAGACAACTAAAGACCATGATTGTGCAGCTGCAGTCCTGTCTGGGTCACCCAGATGATGGGAAACTGCAATGGGAACTTGCAAGCCCAAGTCAGAGAGCTCAGTAGCCCTTCCCTGCTCGTGTGAAGTAGAACAAAGACAGTGAAGACATGTGTTTAAGTCAAGAAAGTTGAATCAAATAGCAAAATGACAAAGACATTTACCACTGGAGGTGGTTGAGAGTTTCTCTCTTTATCATGGAAATGGATTCAGAGACAAGTGCAATATGCTTATGCGACAAGAAAGGTTATTTGATATAATACAGTGCACATTCAGAAGGGAGGACAGGCAACCTCAGAGAGGAAGCCCACTTAAAGGCCTTAATAAGCGGCTGCTCCGAAGGGGCCCAGCGACTTGGGGCGGGGAGGTCCAAGGGAGGGTGAGTGTGAACGGGCGGGGTTGGGGGATGGCGAAGTCTGCATCTGCAGCAGGGCTCGCAAGCTGGGGCCAGAGGTGCGCGGGGCTGGGACCGCAGCTCTGATCTCACCTGTCAGGCAGCTGTTGGTCCACTGCGCCAGTAGTGCTGAAGGCCACGTCCTGCAGTTACTTGGGGGTCATAAACCAGGTGAGCGCTGGGGCTGAGCTGGGGGCGACAAACGGACTCTGGAGTAGACCACAGTGTGGCCAGAGCCAGAGCTGCCGCCACAGCCGAGCGGTGGAGGGGCGCAGGGCAGTGACGGAGGGGAGCCTTGCTGGGCCCGCGGGGAATGAAGGCGCGGTGGGCGGCAGCAGGCCTGGGCCTGGGCGGGGCACCAAGAGGACCTCCTGCCCCTGATGCGGCCACGCCCACGATGGGGCGATGGGGGTGGGGGTCCCAGGATGAGAAGGCCCCGCGAGCTGCACCTCGGTCTTTGCAGCTCTGCCCTCGCCTCCTAGCTGGACCTCTACATCCTGCTGGGTGGACCTGGAAGTTATAGTGACCCTCTGGCCCCAGCGCGGGGCGCAGCATCTGCGGTGCCCACAGGGACCTGACCAGGAACCACCCTCCCTCCCTGCCTCTGCACCAGGGGTCAGCCTAAGAAGAGTGCGTCTTCCCTGGAGGTGCCTCGGGGGAAGTCCAAGGCAGAGACTGGGGGCTTAGCCCGTCCTGCCTGCTCTTGACCGTGACTACGTAGAGTGCGGCCTTGGAAGCCTCTGCTGGGTGCAGGCGGGGGTTGCAGGGCGGTCTTGCCGTCCTCAGCGCCCATGAAGCCCTGGCATCCCAGGAGCAGGATGGGTGACAGACGAGAATGAAAGGGCTCCTAAGGCTACCCGCAGTCACCCTGCCTGGTCGTGGACTCTTGTAACCTTCACCTTCCTGTTTGCTAGTTCAGTTCACTTCTGAGTGCAGGCAGGCAAAATTGTGTAAATGGAGTAGATGGGTGTGTCATCAATGTGAAGTGGAAATCTAAAGAGGTTTTCATCCAGCAGTTTAACTGACACAGTCCCCTAGCGTCCTTTTCTGAGGCCAGTGCTCCCTCTTGCCCCTGGTGGGCACTGGGTGACTGAGGGCCACGTCTGTGGGCCAAGGCCACTTGCCACATTACCCTCCAGAGCATACCAGGGAGGCAGGGAGTGGAGTGCAGAGCCAAGTAGAAAATTTTCCTCTGGATCTTTGACTCAGGGGCATTTGTTTAAATGAACAAACTCCTCCTTGCCTCCAGGTACTTCTGCTGGAACAGGTTCAGTTACTAGTTTGTAGGCTAGCTTTAATGGGTTCCTTAGCCAGCTGCCTTGAAGGTGGAGGGTGTAAAGGGAGATTTGGGGCAGGGAATGAAAGAAAGCATCTTAGTGGGCAGGGTTCATTGCCTGGAAGGGAACTCCCCTCCCCAGATCCCAGAGGCCACACCCCCTGGTCCCTGCCCATTCCAACTTCCCATAGACCTAACTCTAGGAAAAGATGCTTGGGTTGACTGAAATTCAGTTCTCAAGCTGCCACTTAGCCCTAGTTACCCACTGGGGCCAGCATGGACAGCTCTGCTTTTCCCTTCTTCCAGCCATGTCCCTCTCTTCCTTGACTCATCCCACCTCTCTCCATATAGCCTTCCTTTGAGCTCCACATTGTTATCTAATCACTGACCATCTCTACGTGGACATCTCTCGAACCTTCCACCAGTGCATACACATCTCCCACCACCAGCTGCAGCCAACCAGGAGGCCAGGCAGAATGTGAGAGCTGGCCTCAACTTGTCACCCCACACACATCAATGCCTCACTAAGCCCCTTAGATGCCCAAATTCATTCAAAGCAGTAGCCACACCCTTGGCATTTGCACCTCTCCCCAGTCCTTCCTTCTCTTGGTCCCCACTTAAAAGTGTGGGTCTGCTTTGGTCCTTCACCTGCATAAAAAACTGCATTGAACTCCTGCCACCTGAGGATGAAGGCCAGCCTCGTGGCACTGTGATGGGCTCTTCCCCATCATGCCACTCCTTACCAGCTTCCCCAGTGGTCACTGCCCTCCCTGGCTCTCTGAGGCTTTGGCTTCACCACACACTCTTGCAGGACTCTGCTCCCTGGTAAAGTCCCCTTGCAGGAGGAGGCACACTGGGGCCCCACCACCACGCCCTTTCCCGTGTATAAAGGGCAGCAAGGCCTGGCTGTGTCGTTCTCTGTGAGTAGGGATATCCTTACACAAGGTCCTCTAGAGCGGGTACCCTGGTGTGTTACTCATCTTTCATCAGGGGCCAAGGAAGAGCATTCTGTGGGCCATCACTAGGACCTATGACTTTGCAGGGCTTCATCACCCCTTAAATTTGGTGTAAAACTAAGTGAAAGTGTTAGTTTCACATGCTGCACCAAGGGGAAAAGATTCATTTCTTTAAAAATCAGAAAACATTCAAGTGTAATTGCATATATTAAGATGAGCATAAAACCTTCCAATTGAGAAATGAGCTAAAAATATTATTCTAATTATAAAACCAATTTATAAAGTCACTGAGTTCTGAAGGCATGTAACTTTAAGCTAAATTCCGTATGTCCTATTTTCAATGAAATTTAGTTCTTATTAAGCAGGCTATCAAAATCTTCACCAATGTTGTGCTTAGAACCATTCACAAAACATAAATATTTCAACTATCTATATCTGGTTAGCACA